>CM067499.1:16780591-16812933 GCA_034552555.1 Semaprochilodus insignis | reverse complement strand
GCTCTCTCTCTCTCTCTCTCTCTCTCTCTCTCTCTCTCTCTCTGTCTCTGTTTCTCTCTCTCTCACTCTCTCTCTCTCTACGCACGCACTCCTTTTCATCTCCACTTGCCTGCTGCAGGGATGGACGCCGCTGATCGATTTAAGCGGGAGGTTCCTGGATGCTGTAATATGCAGCTGTGTGTGTGTATTGAGGTAGAGTGAATATGTACGTCCATCATTAAACCATCTCTCTTCATCTATGTCTCTCCCTCACTCTCTGTCTCTCTCCTTTTTTTTTCTGTCCTTTCTCTCCCTCTCTCTCACTTCCTTTTCTGTCTCGCTCGCTCTCTCTAGCTTCCTCTCTTTATAATCTCTGACTGTGTGTCTTTAAAGCATCATTCATTCTTTCTTTAGATATCTCTCACTCTTTTTCTCTTTTATACCCTTTTTCTCTCCTTCTCTCTCTCTCTCTCTCTCTCTCTCTCTCTCTCTCTCTTTCTCCCCATCCCACTCCCTCATTGTGCTTTACAGACCCACCCATAAAGCTCTCCCCCGTCTTAGCGTGCCACATGAAGCCACGCTGTAACAGGATCCAACTCTTTTTATTTATTTATTTATTTTTGTTTTTCTCTCTTCCTCAGTCATTGCTTTTTATGCTGCTTTGATAACTCTTAAAGGAGAAAGAAGCATCATTTGCCGTCTCCCTCTTCTCCACCACATGCTAGTGAAGAGTCTGCAGAAACACTGGGAGTGTCTGGGGAGACCGCGGAGGGGCCATGCTCCGGCCAGCCGGCCACGACTGTGGCAGCTCCTTCTTCTGCTTTAGCTGCTGGAATGGACGAATGGTGGGCTTTCGCCTGATAGCATGTTAGCGTGCATGCTGCATTCATTCACTTCTCATTCATTACCCTTTGATCAGCATGACAGGAGAGATTCTGTGCCGTGGTGCTGTTAGTATACCATGCTGAAATGGCGCGCTACTGATTTTCAGTGTACTTTAGATAGTTAGGAATGCACCAATATGGGAATTCCAGGCTGATGCCAAGAATCCAATGTTTTTAAATGCAAATCTGTCGATACTGATGCTGAGGCTGACACACCTGAGATTACCTATATTACAGAGAAATTAAAAATGTATTTCCTTTTGAGCTACAAATGACCATTGTGATGATCCAGATAATTTTGGTCAGTCGAATCTAAGCAGGTCTGCCAGTATGATTATGATATCCTTTTCAATCTGTATTGTCTATGTTACATGCAGTCAAAGAAAACTGACCCGAGAAGAAAAGCTGAAACATGTCACAAAAATTGGTTAGCATCTTTCAGAGTGCGGGAATATGCACTGTATGCCGAATACTCTGACAGCAGTATTACAGAAGCTCTGCCTTAAAACCTGATAGTTTATCATTACATGATAGATTACTTGTTCTGCTTGTCTCTGCTTTCCTTCATTGGCAACTTCCTCAGACTTACCGGCTAGCACCTATTGTTGTTTTCCAGTGGTTAGGACAGCATGTTAATCATACTGTCTTCCTCCAGTGTTGATAATGTGTCTGTCTTGATAACAATGTTAACATTAAATGTGGAACAAATTAATGACTTGGATGTATTTTCAGCAGCAGCGTTGGTAGCTAGCTGTTTGTGATATGATCTGTATCACGCTGTATAAATTCTATAAATGGAATATGTTGCGTATCTACAGTACTGTGCAAAAGTCAGAGACCGTTAATTTAATTTCCTGTCAGAATGAAGTACACGTCATTCATTCTTTTTGAGAGACTCGCTTTCAATTTTTCACAGAAATCTGCAGGAATATTTTGCACACTTGCAAAGGTTAGTCTTAGGCTTTTCTGCTTGTCTCGATCCAAGTAGTCCCAAACACATTCAGAGATGTTGAGATCTGCGTAAGCGGCCTCTTTGATTTGCATTCTTGATTTTCTTCTTATTCTTCAAGATGAAAGCCTTGAGTACTGTTTATCAGGTGAGAGTTTTGGTGGTCTGCTAGGTCTTACATGGTTTCTGAGTTCCATGTTCTCTATATTTTTTTTAATAATTAAAAAAAACGAATTAAATATTAATTCAATTAGTATTAGTTTTTATAACTAATTAATTTAAAAAACTTTTAATTATTATACTTCCCCTTTCTCATACAGATCAATTAGCTTGCATCTGATTTCTTCAAAAAATGTCTCCTGAAAAGTTGGAGGGCAATTCTACTGACCTTTTACAGTTTCTGCACGATTTAATGGTTGAGATGTTGGTTGGTTCATTTGTAGAGTCATTCATTGACTGCTGCTTTCTTAGAGTGATGGTGATGAAACCCAGGTGCCCCAGTCTTACATTATACTATAGGAATTTTATTTGCTATTCAAACCCACCAGTGGACCTACATGGGTCTTGTACTGATATATGTATAATATTTAAATTGATTAAAATCAGTTTTAGACCAAAACTTTATCACCAAGCTGCCATAAGACAATGTGCCAGACGTCCGACTTTCTGTGAGAGTGCTTTTTTTAAGGCATCTAATGTCTGGTTCCTGTCAGCGCCACTGTGAACAATTCTGACTAGATTTTCTAGAACAAAGCATTTCACACCAAACCACACCCTTTGGATGTTTTGGATGGATGTTTTCACTGGAAAGGGAGGCGTCAGTACTCTGTATTGCACTGAAACTACTATAAAACACGTTTACCCCATTTTGCAAAATGTTTTAATTAGCTAGTAAGTCTCTTGCTTAGATTCTAGACGCAGCACTGTGTGTCCAGTGCTTTATTCCCACAGCAGTGTCAGTGCCCTTTCTAATCCCTCACTGGCCATTAGTTAAACCACTTTAGATAATGAAATCCTTCCAAAGCCTTGGTGTTAGTGGTTATGTAACCCTAAGAGACTGAACAGAGGAGTCTTTTTTTTTGTGTGTGTGTCTTCAAAATGGAGTTCTTGCTTGCATTTGTGTTGTTTATGGGGCTATTTATAATAATAATTCGCTTTGACATGCGGTCTTGTGTAGTTGAATGCATGCTTACATTTTTAACCGTTCAAAAGTTTCATGGAATCTGTAGATTTGTATTCTAATAAATTCTGATTCTATAGATTTAATGGACAGTGAAGTGGTTGTGGAGATATCAGTTGCTTAATAATCAACAAGTCCCTTTGTCTTGTAAAAACGATGGTGGAACCTTTTAGTTAACTATGGATGCATTATGTGTAATTCTGTATCACATTCATTAATGAGGGCTATACATTTATATCCGACTCCAGCTGTCTCTTGAGTGTATCAAAAGCCCTACTAGATCCCCTCTAAATTACAGTGTGGTCATGTTTATGTCCTCCTTGACAGCCACATAGGCTCAGGGGTTCTGTAGCTCTATTAGGAACATGCAGCAGTACAGCAAGGCATCATTTGTAACTTAATTACCATAATTTAGCTGTAATTTAGCCTCTAATTTAGGTCTTTTCACTTGTTAAGAGCCAGCTCTACACTCTTCCTGAGCTGGATCCTGTACACTTGCTTTAGTTGGTCTCAAGTTTTACTGTGTTAAATGCTTCTTGATGGACATGCCTATACTTCCTTGAGTTGATGAATCTATAGAGGTTCTATTTCGAGAGAGAGAACTGACATGACCCCAAAGCATCTAAAACCTGATTATGTGTGTTTGCAGGCTGAATCAGGCTATGGTTCTGAGAGCAGTCTGAGACATCATGGCTCTATGCTGTCCCTCACCTCTGCAACCAGTGGCCTCTCAACCACCTCCACATCATCCTTCAGGGTAAAAGAAACTCTGCTCAAAGACAGTATCGCTTGTCTTTAGCTAGACCACTTGCTGGAGAAGGGAAAATGTATATAGGACGTACCATTTCCATCAGTTTGCTACAGAAATTCTGTTACTTCATGAATGATAATACATTGTGATCAGACTGTGGCTAGGCTTTTAAGCTAAATCATGCATTTATCCAGTCAGCAAATCATGTGGCAGCAGCACAGTAAAAAAAGGAAACCTATTTTGATAGTGTAGTAATGTACTAAAAGTTTACTGAAAATTGTATATTGCTGAAAATTGTATATTATTGACTGTACAGAAAGCCCACAGTCTTCGGGAGAAGCTGGCAGAGATGGAGACATTCCGGGACATTCTGTGCAAACAAGTGGACACTCTGCAGAGATACTTTGACAACTGTGCAAGTTGTGACCACAGAGACGAGTACCACAGGGACAAGGGTGAGACTGAAAATGTGTTAGAGTTTGAAGTAGTCATGCATTGCTCCAACTAGTTTCTGAAGCTATTTGATTGGTGTCTTTACCTGGTCTGTACACCTTATGCTTTGTTCACATTCATGTATCTGCAGTGACTAGCAACATATGTTTGCTATGTACGCTCATCATCAAAAGAACAGTTGCACAAATACTGCACTGTACTGTCGCCAAAGACTGCAGTGGTGTTGTGCCAGACTGTCATGGAGTGACTCAGAATGGCAGCAAGTCATCTTCAGTGGCGAGTCCCGTTTTTGTCTTAGTGGAGACGACCAATTAATCTGTGTGGAGACACCGAGGTCAGCACCAAGATGAACAGTTAGTTGTCATGCGTTACATGTCCAGTTGGCTGGTGTCACTCCACCTCCACCCCTACTGCAAAATCTGCAGGAACTGTCTGAGAATATTCAAGCTGCATGGGATGGAGTATCACAGGACACCATTAGGAACCTCTACAACTCCACGCCATACTGAGAGACACTACTTCTGTATGTGTAGGTCAATAAATATTACCCATATCACTCTAAATTTATCATCATTTATTGTTCCTGGTAACCTTTATCTTCCTTCCCAATAGCATTGCAATCTCACACTTCCTTCTGGGTGCAGCTGTTCCTTTGATGATGAGTGTAGACTGTAGACTGATGAAAATGCATAATGAGTAATTCTCTTCATGCCCTCTACTTAAGCAGTGATAGACTAACTCCATAATGATTATGTTGACTCTGTTAGTCTTAAGTTTTGGTGCTGTTCATCATGCAGTACTGGAAGATGATGAGGATGATTTTCCCACCTCACGACCAGATGGAGACTTCTTGCTTAATAACAACAGTAGCAAAGAGAAGCGTGAGTATTAACATGGGCTGTATGCATATCTGTTTCCTTTGAAACAGTAATCTTCATCTTTCTCAACCTGGATGTGCAACCTTTGCCAAGGCCTCAGACAACCAGCCTGCCTTTGTTTTTTAATCCACTCTGACAGAACTTTTGAATGCAAGCCAGGTTGTCAGCACAATATAGTGAAAGAGGATTTGGAAAAGCCTTTTAATATTTTAGGCACTTCCAAGTATAATGTAGTATAGTGTAGCGATGAAGTGACAATAGACTAGCCAGGAGAGACATGAAGCTGTGTTGGCTATGAAAGCTCACTTGTGAGTTAGGTATTTTAAAAGTTCTCTGGCTGTGTTAATTTCCATGATTTGAAAAGCGAGAGAAGAGTTCCAGTCCCTCAGACAGTAAGTTGTCACACATGTTCTGGACAGGTTGAGTGAGCTTTATGATCGCTAGTCAAGCCTCAAAAGAACTGTTGATGCTTCTTTTAATTTAGGTGCATTTTAGAAGTGCTACTACATACTACTAACTGTGTTCCCTTCTTCTGTCCCTTAGTTTTCCCACTGACCAGTCACAGAGGGCCCACTGGTATTGATTTCAAAGGGGAAGCCATTACCTTTAAATCTACTACTGACGGGATCCTGTCCACGCTGTCACACTGTATTGAGATCATGGTCAAACGGGAGGAGAGTTGGCAAAGACGACTAGATAAAGTATGTCTGCCAGTCATGTTGTCAGCCACCATTCTTTGCCTTTTTTTGAGACTGAGAGATTTGCTGTACATGAGACTTGGAAGGTCTTTATAGTCCTGAGGCAGTATTGTAAACCAGCAGGAGCTTTCGTTTTCTTTCTGAGGAATCACTAGATGATGAGTGCACTGGAATGAATAATCTCAGTCGAGTGGTAAACAATAATTGATATTTGAACTTTTGAGTGGTACCTACACACTCAGTGTTGCATTTACATAAACCCTTACATAATTGGTTGTTGAATTTTAATGGAATTGAATGAACAGAGATATGCTGTTAGCTGGGAATTAGTATTAGCACTGCAGGAAGTGGTTTCTTTTTTTTGGTATATGGAGCTTAAGCCACATCCTTTGACAGCCTTTTTACCCCCTACTGAGGCATTAAACAGATCATTATCACTTTTGCAAGGGGTGTGGGGAGTCTTAGGAGGTGAATTTAACCACTCTGAGGTACTTGTGAGCTACTTAAAAGCATTATATTAAGCAGGAATGATCTCTTTCTTGTACAGCAAGAAATATTCAAGCTCTTTGAAATACTACCATGTAGTGCTCTGCACCAGTCAGAGACCGCCTTCGATTTATTTAATTTAAAAGTCAAAATGGCAGTTAAGTACTTCAGTTTTAGACGACATTTCTGAGGATTTGATACAAGATAATCCACTTGCATATCAAAGGGGACAGTCAAAGGAAATTAAGTGGAGAAACAGAGATTTCTCAAATTAGAGCTCAAAGAAATGATTAAAGGTTCAGCAGCTTCTAGGACTGAACTTTGTATGTGTAGAAACTATCCCTTCAGATTTGATGTACTGTGCTGTATATATCTGAACTCAGGGACGTTGTGGTCACAACTTATGCGAAACACTCCTAAGCCTAATTGCAAGTAGCCACAAGGAGGTGCTGCATTCTGTTAAAGTGGTGCTAATTTATGCTGAAGCGCTTTTTCTCAGACCCGTGTTATACTTCACTAGCATCTGACTGCAAAGCTTTAGACTCGCCCAACCTGTTTTGCCTTCTACAGTTCAGCCCAGAAGTGTCAGAAGGCAGGAAGTACTTGAATTCCATTCCTTTCTGAGAATGAGTAAAGTGAAGGGTTGTATGTCTGTATCTGGATACTGAATCTGAGGAAATAGACCTGCGGCAGATAACCTGCCACGTTTTAACACCTGGCTCTAGTTCACCAGCTATTGTGGATGCCTGCTCGTTTGTGGAATTAAGATGTTGACTAGTTCGTGTCGTGTATCCACGATTAATCCCTGGCCACTGTGGGTGGCTGAAACCCTCCAGTCAGATGCACAGAACTGGATTCCTCTGTGTACACAGAGCAACTTCTACGCTGTAAGTGATACCTGCTCTGCATGCTGGCAGAGTAGTCTGTTGTAACTTTGGGTAATGTGTGTTTTATGAGGAGCAATAGGGGATCAGCCCATGAAAACATTTTGAGTAGTGCTGGGTAATATATCATCATTACAGGTGTCCCATGATGGCGCTTTTCAGTTCATCAGTATATTTGCTGTGAAGTTGATTGATGGTGAGGATTATATCAATGATATATTAGCCACAAAATGGCAACATTAGAAGATTCCTTTCTGGAAATGTGGACGTTATTTAAAGGAAAAAATAGGACCAAACAAGCTAGTCAAAACTCAAAACGCACATGATCAGTGTACTGTGATACTGGTTTTTATGAAGGCCTAGTATTGAGGGCTCTTTTACCAATCGTTTGCAGGTTTGCAGTGTGTGATATTTGCATTTTTGGGTGTGCTGTGAGTGAATTGAAGCTATTTGCACGAGGCTAAGCTACCCTTTTCATTCAGGTATAATGCTGTTTGTTCAGTGAGGTCATGTGGCCACATGTCGCACTCCTTATCCAGATGTCATTCAAACAAGGTGTTGTTCATGTTTGTTTCTTTTGTTTTCTTCTGAAGACAAACACATGTGAAGGTTGGAGAGTCCTCCGGCTGGTCAAGCTACTAACGTATGAAAGGCTTGGCTAACCTTCTGTACATCCTATATTTAAAGCAAGCAGTTGAATCTGAAACTGTAATAGAAAAGTGCACCAGTGCACCGTACCTTAAACTAAACATCAAGGAGATTCAAGCAGACCTCTGAAGTCAACTTGCCCCCTCCTCCCAATTTTGTGATTCTTTTGTTTCTCCGTGGAACCTGTTTGGGGTCTTTGGGTTTCTGGAACCACCCTTACCTCAATGCAGAACTCCATTTTCATCTACAGTGGGATTTAACCTGGTTCATTAACTCTGGTTCATTATCTTAAGTGTGAGACTGGAAGTAAAACCCATTGTTGTCTGAATATATTGCTGCAGTCAGAAACCTTGTATCAACCTTGTTTCTGCTATTGGTATAGTGACAGTAAAGTTAAGTTGAATTGATTTGAATCAAAATGTTAACTTAAAAGGAGGAAGAGAATAAAATCTCAGCAATTAAGTTGTTTGATATATTGATTGATTACATGTTGTGTGGCAATAAAATCTAATACATTGTTAGAACACAGTGTAAAGTTCCTACTTTTAATACTTTTTTTTTTGATGTACTTCATGCTATTTTTTAAAACAATGCATCTTCTATTCTTGCAAGGAGCTGGAGCGGAGAAGGAGAGTGGAAGAAGCTTATAAGTCAGCCTTAACGGAACTGAAGAAAAAGTCTCACTATGGAGGACCAGATTATGAAGTAAGTTCCCTTGTCTTGATTTATAGCAAAATAGTGTGTATACCATATGTGTTCAGCAGTGCAGATAAAAATCAGGAGATGCCAATTATTTGTGTAATATTTAACTTTTAGGAGGGGCCCAATAGTCTTATCAATGAAGATGAATTCTTTGATGCTGTGGAAGCAGCACTGGACAAACAGGACAAGATAGAGGAACAGGTAAGTCTGTCTACCTGCATGTCAGACAAGTTGAACCTACTTTGGCATGGCATGCTTATGTTAACTCACATTGATTATTCAGTGTAAGTACAATTGCAGACTTGTGCAGTAACCGTTTTACTAGCACATTGACAAAAGGCAGCACCACAACATTTTAAAATGATTTACCAGGCTTCACTTTTGATTTTTTAAAAATGATTTTGTTGCTGGCATTGCTGGAAGAGAAAAATTATGGTTCCTATAATGACGCCACTTCTGACATGCTTGTGGTTGGTGTGGCTCAATGGTTAACCACGCTACCTGGCAGGGTGCTGCCAGCCCATGTGGGAGATTGGGGTTCGATTCCCGGTTTGGGTGACTGTGCTCTGCTGCACCAATAAGAGTCCTTGGGCAAGACTCCTAACACTGCACTGGCCTACCTGTAATATGAATAACCTTGTAAGTCGCTCTGGATAAGAGCGTCAGCTAAATGCCATAAATGTAAAATGTCAATGACGCTAGCTAGCACCTGCCATCAGTTTTTTTAACGCTGTTTAGCTGGTAATATTTTAACAGCAGATTGAGATATTTGACTAAATATGTGAAGTTTTAAACTGGAAGTATGTAGGTTAAACCAGATTCTCTAGTTACCATTTGATCATTTACAAGAAGGATGGGCAGATTAATACTGAAGTGTCAGTATTTCCAATCCTTACGTTTATTTTTATCATCCCATCATTGAAAAATAAATGAGGTGTTTTCTTTAAGCAGTAAGAAACTTTAGTAAATCACACACACAGGCTATACATGTATGCACCCCTAAATTTGTTGGCTGCCGCCCATATAATGTTGTTTTGTAATTTTTTGTTGCTATTTTGTCCTGTTTTAACAAGTTATTTAATATTGTAATGTATAAACAGAAACACACTTCATGTAACATGAGAAGCAGTGTCAGCTACTTCTTTTTCAGCATTTCTGCAGTTTAATGCTGTATACAATACATAGATAATAGATAACAGACTACTTGTTTATTTTTTTAATTCCAGACTATATATGGCCTATTTTAATACTTAATTACAGAGACATTAGAATACCAACCCACCAATTTCCAGTTGCAGACTAGCCGTTAACGAGACACATTTAGGTTCTCACCAAAAATATAGTGTAACTGAAAATAAAACACCTTTAACCTTTTATAGGAGTGAAAAATGCTAAGCTTGCAGCTATTTTCTTTATAAATATAAAAAAAATATTTAAATATGTCTTGATGTGCTTCTGTTATATTTATATGCCTTTTAACACACCTAATAAAAGGCAGGATAGTGTTCTCCGAATCTCCATGCTTTCTTTTTCTGTGTAGGGCATTGGAATTAAGCCATCGAATAGAGTGAAGTCATTTACTAGTTAATCATCTGGTATATACAACCTTCTGATGACCACCCAAGCGAGGCATAATTGCTGCTTTGGAATTGGCTTGTAGGACCTGCGTATGTGGCATGACATAAGGTTAAACATTTCACGGGCATGATGTAGTAGCGTGATGTCTGAGAAGCATTGCCTGCTTGGTTTTGTGTATCTTGAATTTAGATAATGAGAGATAGCAGAGTCTACTGGCTGCCTTGTGACTGGCTCTGGGCTCTGCGATCTCGCTAGCTTTAGTTTTAGACTCTTTGCTTTTGCTAGCTTCTTCAAATTGTACATGTTCAGCTGGGTGATGGTTTTTCAAGTGTCTTCAGGTGTTGAAGTTTGTCGTTGCGGTTCTAAGTTGTTCTGTGAGCTTGTTGCCGTTTTCTCTCACCGTGAAGAACTTCCACTCTGATGAAATGTGTTGTTTTGGTTGTAGTTGCATCTGTGCTGCTGTTGCGTGGTGTAAGCGACCATGCGGTTCATGAGTAAATTTGACCAGCACAGAAATGGATATATGAGACTAATAGGCTGGTCACTGGTCATATCCGATCAAGCCGCCTGATTCTCAGTCACCAGCCAATTAGTCGGTACATCTTTAATGGAAACTACTTTCCTTTTGCCCTCTCTTTCTGTTTCCCTAATGCACACAGACTGCAACATGATGGAGTGAATGTGCTATAATAGCAGATCACATGGTGTTATTACACTCCAGTAAGCAGGCAGTTCATATGTCAGTTTCAGATATCAGATTCACTGGCTTTCTCTCTACAGTACATACAAAGAGTTTCCCTTTTACATCCACAAGAAGACTTATAAAAATGTCAAACTTGGTAGGATATTAACTTGAGGTGCATAGTCATATCTGAATCATATCAGTGTTGGCAAAGAGCATTGGCTTTGGGCAGCTGTTCAGATCTGTCCAATATCCGGTTAGATAATTGGTAGTGTATTTATTGTACTTTGGAAAAAAAAGCAGAATGTTTAGATAGCACTGCCTCACTGTGCCAAAGTATCTACATTTTTATCCATTTTTCTGCATTTGTAAACCTGTAGAAATAATAGTAATGCTAATTCAAGTCGATGTCATCACAGTTACTTCATTAATTGTTCATTAATTTACTTCATAAATGTGAATATGTCTTCATCGGCAGATGCATGAAAATATTAGATAATATCTGTATTAATATTAGTATATAATATCTGTGTAGCCCCACAATTTCCAGGTGCAAACCTAAAATTAGCCTTTTATTCCTTGATATTGGATCAAAAAGAAAATGTGGGATTGCCCATTATTTGTTTGTTTTGTCAAAGACGTCTTAGATCAATAAGTAATTACAGAATTTTTTGCTGTCTGTGTTTAGCATCTTGTAGCAAATCGTCGTTGTCCAAAGAAAAGCATGTATCTCCATTTTGTCGATTTTTACTTCTCTGCATCATTTGAACACAGCAGCGTTTATACTGTGTGAAAATTTCATGGACCAACAGAAATGGCCCAAAGGTTCTATTGACTGACTTTTTTAAAAACAGAGGGTTTTGCCCTCTCCTGTAAAGTTCCCATGTTGGAGATACTTGTTTTGCTTTGGACAGCGAAGCAATATAGAAATGCAGTTACTAATCTGAGTGTGTTCTTTAGCTGCTTACTTTTCAGCAGAATCTCTCTTTGCTTATTTTCTCAGTCAGAGAAATGCAGGACATCACGACCGATCACCCTCAGCCCAGATGCCTACTGCTCCATCAGTTCTCATAGATACTCCACCAAGGTACCAGTCCAAGATCACAAGCACATGCACAGTCATACATGAAGGCCTGACACAGTTGTAAGATTGTAACTGACAAGTAATTGCCATACGCATAATTGCAATTGTCATGACAGTTTCTTTTCTACCTTTTTGTTAATTAGTTAAAACTCCTAAAGGTGCAGAAAATGGTTTTAAGGATTTTTTGTTAAATTCAGCAAATAGCTCTTTGCATTCCGCTAGCCTTCTGTTCTGTGTGGTGATAAAAATCTGACACAAATAAAAAGACAACAAAGCGGTATGGCTTAAACATGATTCTAGCCAAACAGCAGACTGTAATGATATGGTATTTTTTCAGAGGGTTTCTAAAAACAAGTTTGCTAGGCCAGAATCATTTGGGGGGCGAAGCTTGTTAAAAAGCACTATAGGGAAGGATATATTTGTCTTGCCGTTGAGTTCAAATATTGAATCATTCTCCAGAATCGCTTACTGCGCTTTTAATGTGTGAACATGGTGAAGCCAAATAAGCCAAGTTTACTCACTGCTGCCGTAGTGTTTTAGCGGCTGTTGTTTTTTGGTTTGTCTTTACAGATTTATTTTCTGCTTTCTTTTATTTACATATATTTCTGTCAGCCAGACTGAACATTGTTTGTTGCAATCTAAATATGTGCTTGTGATGGCTAATGGCACTGGAAAATTAAATGACTGCAAATAGACAGTTATATAAGAATTGTGACCTACATGCATGCACTTATACAGTTCGTTTAAGGCTCTTTATGGGGAATAAGTGTAATATTTTTTAAAATAAGCGTCTGTTAGTACTGCCAGTTTTTTGTTTGTTTTTCGGTGTGTGCTGTTCTGATTTTCTATTTCTGATTAGATTTTTGGTGGCAGTTCTGTCTTTAATTGTTGGCTTGTGGTGGTTTTACTCTGTCTCTTTACTTTTATTTCTGTCCTCTCTTTGCTTTTCTCTGTCTCCTCCCTCTGCTTCAGCCTCATAGCCATGCTTCCTCCCTGTCCTCTCTCGACCTAGTCAGCGCCTCCGATGATGTGCACAGATTCAGTGCTCAGGTATGGTACCTTGTCTCTGTTCTAGCATGGTGTAAACTGTGTTTTATTACCCTGAAGCATTGCCTGAATCTTCCCGCTCCTTATTATAGTAACATCTGTTGAGGCCGTAGTTGAGGGAGGTCTGTATTGATTCAGTTTTACCACAGAGTAAGGCCTCAGAAGGCTTCCTTCCTCTGGTTGTTATTCGTATTAAGAAAATATCACAGTTTAAAGTCTTCAGTTAAGCATAAAGTTGTGTATGATGAGTCAGAGTCTCAAGAGGAGCTCTTGGACAGGTTCTTCTCTTGTCTGGCCTTGATGGCGATACCGCGGCATTCTCGTTTTCTGTGCTCTGACATCTCTTAAAATGCAGTCCAGAGCAAAGCTGGTGAGTCAGAGAGACTTGGGGGAATAGAAAAGAGGTGCACAGCAAACAATAGTGCTTTCATCTGAAGTAGTATAAAAACTCATGCTTAATATGCACTGAAATGTTAAACATCAGCCACTCAGTCACTTGTAATTGCTTTTCATAGTTCTTCGTTGAAGGAATGCTCCAGCGGTTTTCACATCCAGTTGATTACCACAGTCAGTTTGAACAAGTTGATATGTACACAACTACACAACTGGAATCAGCCTAGATCGGAATCGGATGAACAAACAACCAATTTCCAAAATTTGGCTCATCTTTGTTGTATGTTAATAATGTAAATATTGGGAGCTAGATAAATGCACACGCACTGCATTTGAATGTTTCTGCTTCATCTATAATACATTATGTATAACTCATTATGCTAGTTAGAGTTTTCTCAATACACAATAGGTATCATGATATGCTGACAGATACCGTGTACTAACAGTGCAGCAATTTTTAAACAGCCATCAAAATCGAGAGAGCGTTTTTAAATTAAAATTTCACGTAGTTTGGCATGACTGCACTAACTGTAGGTAAACAGGACTAGTTATATATTTATTGTGATTACTGTTTATTTGCTTAATTTAGTGGACAAAATGTACAACATAAAATGTTTAAAAAATGTTTTATTTTAATTTGTTATTCTTTACCAATATGTTAAACTCACTCAATAAATATGCAATAAAGTTTGCTGGAAAATATATAAGTCTGTCTGCACTTCTGCATTTGACTGTAGCAAAGGCATATTGTTCATAATGATAATGAAGTATATTATATTAATGATTTAGTATGATTAGATTGCCCATCTTCAGGTTTTAATGTGTGTTCCTTTAGTCGACACGGTGTGAGCTTTAGGTACATTAACCGAACGCTAGTAGAATATCAGCCTGCTGACCGTTTTGCTTAAGAAGAATTTCTACCTTTTGGCTCCCATTATATTTAATATGATGTTATTCTGGTCCTTTTTTATATCCAAAGCTAACATTGAGTAGGTAGGTATATGTTACAAATGTGCAGACAGATATTACGTGAAAGCATACTGGAGTCCTTTAGTGTTTATGCTCAAACAGGATTTTTCTTATTCCACACTCCACGTTTGATGTTTGTGTGTCTGGGCGATTGTGATAATCTAAGCCTGCTTTGTGTGCAGAGCAGTGTGGGTGTGGGAGACTGAATTGTGTGCCTGTTTGATGTTGCCCAGGTGGAGGAGATGGTGCACAACCACATGACCTATTCCTTACAGGACGTGGGTGGAGACGCTAACTGGCAGCTTATCACCGAGGAGGGCGAGATGAAGGTGGGTCAGTGCAGATATGCAGTCAGTGTACAGTCAGTTTGAATCAGTTTTGACTGAGTGTTCTTTATTCAAGTCTGAATCCCAAAGCACTAACAGAGAAGCTCGAATAGGATCCTGTGTTTGTTTATGACTTTAGGGGATGTTTGATGAGCTCAGGCTGTAATTGTTTAAAATGAATCACACTTAGGCTGAAGCTTTATTTTAAGAGCCCTTGTGCTTGATTTTTTTACCGACCAACTGGATACACAACCTATTATTAATGTCATTGTGATATTAATCTGTGTTTGTTATTATAACATTGCTGTAACTGTGGAAATGTAAACTTTAATGACTGTTCTGTGTGCTTGTGGTTAATGTGATTAATTCTTGACTGCTCCACTAGATGGCACAGGCATTCAAGATTTATGATTGTGATCAGTCAGTGGTTAAAGCATTGCTGTAGAACAGAATTCATAAGGCTACATGACATCTACATAAGCTTTTCCTGACAACTAACATACACGCAGGACTGTATGTAAACTTCTCGAGCATGTAGCACAAGTACCAACAAAGTTGCAAGTGTTCACAGATTGCTTGACTACAATGAGGAGATGACTTGAGCTGTAGGGGAGATGTTTGATATTTTAGAAAGTATTTGAATCGCTATATGTAGACTACCTAAAGTTCTTTCACACAATTTGCACAGAATTAATTTCTCCTGGCAAGTGCAATGATATTATATGTACCAATATAAACATTTCTACAGGCTTGTAATAGATCTTTCTTGAGTGGAATTACTTAAAAAACTTTGACAACCGATACCTGTTTGAATAAGCCCTTAATAATCTTAAAACAAATGTCTTATACTGTAAAGTGTTTCCACGGGTCATGGAATTTCTGGAACGTCATGGAAGTTTTAAAAAGTCTATTCTAGACAGGGCATTTGATCACTTTGGGCCATGTCATGGAATATCAGATAATTCTGTTTGTAGCATCTTTACATTTTCAGTAGCCATTTATGAAAATAGATTTTTCATACATTTCCCATATTGTGTGAGTGGTTGTTGTGGTTACTTGACTTTTCCATACCCTTTTATCCCCTTCCTGCTTGTCCACAATTGGCAATCGTTCAGTCAAAATGTGCAGTCTCCTCTACATGCTAACAAATGCAAACATGCCAGGAAAATGTACGTTTCAGTAACTGTGCACTGTGTTCAAGCAGTGAAACCTTTGCTGATTTTCAGTTACCAAAAGTTTTGATTTTGATTTTGACTTTGAGTGAGAATCCTGTGGAAGATGTATGTAGATGTGATGTAGTGTTACGAAAGCCTCTTTACAGTGAAGTGATTCCGTCCCCTGCTATCTGTCTTGGTTTTTTTTTGTTCAGTATGTATGTTCATTTGTTGTTGGATGGCTTGATGTAATTATTTGTTTTTCAGGTGTACAGAAGAGAGGTGGAGGAGAATGGAGTCGTCCTGGACCCACTCAAAGCCACTCATGCCGTTAAGGGGGTCACAGGTCACGAGGTCTGTCATTACTTTTGGGACACCGTCTATCGCAACGACTGGGAAAGTGAGTACCTCACATTGAATCTGTGCATAGCCAAAATGCTAGCAGGGAACAATATTGGGCACTTGGTTTAACTTTAATTTGCATGTTTTGTTTTTTGTTTCCCCAGCGACTGTTGAACACTTTAATGTGGTGGAGACGTTATCGGACAAGGCAGTGATTATTTACCAGACTCATAAGGTGCAGTAATATTAAAATGAATCCAAATTTATTAAGAGCATCTGATGTACAGCAAGCCTGTAAGTATATCTTACTTTGGATTTTGAAGTTAGTCACTCTTGCTGTGTTTTGTTGTAGAGGGTGTGGCCAGCATCACAAAGGGACGTCCTTTATCTGTCGGTCATCCGCAAAATCCTCTCCACCAATGAGAATGAACCAGATACATGGCTGGTCTGCAACTTTTCTGTAGACCATGACAGCTATCTAGTAAGTAACCATTTTTAGTAGTTCTGTTTTTCTATTTATATAGTAGATTACAGTAAAATTCTAGAGCAAAATTGTCAAGCAGTTCTTGAATTCTGAAATGAATTTGCTGTGTATTAATTTTTCACATTTTATTTTTTCAGGCCACAAGCAGATGTATCCGTGCAAAGATAAATGTGGCCATGATCTGTCAGACGCTAGTCAGCCCACCAGAGGGCAATAAGGAAATCAGCAGAGACAATATCCTCTGTAAAATAACATATGTAGCCAATGGTGAGTGTTGTAACTGCTATACATAGCTGTTTAATGTCAAATTATTAATGTAGTTCTGTATTACTGTATAAACACCTTTTACTCCATTCCCAGTTAATCCGGGTGGATGGGCCCCAGCATCAGTCTTGAGGGCAGTGGCCAAGAGAGAGTATCCTAAGTTTTTGAAGCGCTTCACGTCATATGTCCAAGACAAAACCAGCAACAGTGCAATCCTCTTTTAAAACAGGTAATTAATTAGTTAAAAGTGTTTATGCTCTCATTCCAAATGCTTTACAGGTCGAGGCTGGCATTGCATGGGGAAACCTTTACAGAAATTGTTAGCTGCTGGATAGCTGCTT
Organism: Semaprochilodus insignis; assembly: GCA_034552555.1. Taxonomy (NCBI): domain Eukaryota; kingdom Metazoa; phylum Chordata; class Actinopteri; order Characiformes; family Prochilodontidae; genus Semaprochilodus; species Semaprochilodus insignis. The sequence goes on along the minus strand of CM067499.1, from coordinate 16,795,777 downwards.
GAAACTTGCTTTAAACTAAATTTTGCATAAAGCCTTGTTGGATGCTCAGTCACAACTGTTACAACCATCTCAAACAAGCTTACAGGATCAACCAATCAAAACGGTGATATTGTACAGTGTGATGATGTCAAACCCTAACATTTCACACCAGTGATATCAGTCCAATAATAGAATGTGTTGAATTTATGTGCTATTTTCTGATTATTTTTGATGCATGGAAATTGTGATGCTAGCTGCATAAATGTTTCACCATGAAAAGCCAGCTTTAATGGAAATGATGTAAAACTGAATTTTCCTCACTGATTTGAAATGGAGTTACATGATACAAATTTCAGAATATACTGTTATGTGCCTTTTAAGACAATTAAAAAGAATCATTAACAAGCTTAAAGACCCAGTGAATCTAAATCTGTGTTTTCTTAACACAGTTAATTGGGTTCTTGCAGGCAAACAGTAAACATACGTACTGAATATATCATTTGAATCATGTTCCAATAACCAATAACTGACTGATGTTTCACCATGGCCGTGTGTTGAAATGTAATAAACGCTGCCTACCCATACAGTATTTCTAGGCAGAAGGCACCCACTCATGTCCAGATAGATTGTTTGTATAAAATGCACATCAGTTTGGCTCTTTTTTTAATTTTATTTATTTATTTTTTTGCCTTGTTCGTCTGTTTGTCAGTCCTTCAATCCGTCTGCGTATCATATCAGCAGTTTTTAAGCAGTGCTTCATCATATTGATGTCTTATATTTTCCGTTAAAGCACTGCTGGATATTTAATTCTTTTTCCTGAGACTATAATGTAAGGCCAGTCCGGTGTGATATTAGATTGCAGTTTCATTAACAAGGTTTGCATGTTCTTTTAGGTTGTCTCCCTGTGGTGTCTGCCAATCTCCGTTAAACACATGTATCTAAGAGGCCTTATCCATCCCTAAAGAGCCTAAATCGCAATGCTGAGGTAACCTGCCGAAGAGCTCTGAAAACGACACTACCGGATACCTTTTTATCCAGCACTCCTAACAAATCCAGTGTTCTGCTCGGGCATATCGAAGATGTCCTGCAGAGAAGATAACAGGAAGGTAACTGGCTTGGTTACAGTGTGGAGACTGGAAGAGCCTGTGGCTTACATCTTCTAGAGGGAGTTTTATCGGCCCTCAAACAAAAAGACCACAGGCTATTACTTTTGAACAACGATTGCGTGTAGAGTTAGCGCCCCTATTCGTGTTTCGGGTGGATAGAGATTAATTTGTTTCCTTGAAGTGTTTACTTACGGCTTTGTAAATATTTTGTATTAGTTTTACTTGCACATTGTTTAACTGTTGTCTTTATTAAAAATAAACACTATAAACTTGAATTCCTTTAATGAAAAGCCTTCTCAGTTATAGCTGAGCTTTCTTTTTTATCTCAGTGTGGCATTATTACTCTGCTTTATTGGATGGAGAAGGTAAAAAGCTTTAACTTGGCAAAATCCTTTGTTTACTATGTCTTCTAATTTTGTGTTCATAATGTGATAATATTTATCTCTGATAGATGTAGAATGAAAAGGCTTGAATCTAAAATTTGGAGGATGAAAACTGTGTAAACTGGATGGTGCTCAGATTAATTGGGTTGCCAGATATTGGCACAGGAAAGGGTTAGAGAAAGTTTAATCACAGATAAGTCTGACAAGATAAAACCCGTTCATGAAAGTTGTTTGTGTTTAAAGAACATTTCGCCAGATTTTGCACATTCCATCTGAATATGCTTTTGTTTCACTTTAAGCATGAACATATTTAATCCGATGTTCAGTGTGTGTATAGAAGAAATGTCTGATTTTGTGTGATTTAATGGGGTCTGTAGTGGTAATTGGTCAAATTTAGCCATATCCTTATTTTATAGAATCGTTTGCAAATCTATAGTAGAAGTGAATTTAAGTTCACTTTGTCATACTGCTTAATTTTGTTCATCCACACAGACTAATATTTGCACTAATAGCATTGATTTACAGTCTGATTGCTTTTGTGGCCTGCCTAAAAGTTGTGCATTATATATAAAGTCAGCACTTTTAATGGTACTTTTATAAGGGATCACACAGCTGGAAGTTATTGTTTCTGCTAACATGTAACTTTTTGAAATTTCAAAAATGATTTTTTTGGAAATTGTCATTTGTAAATATGCAGCAAACAGATGTTCTGTTTTGTTTTGAGTTGTGTTTTTTACTTCTCTGTATAGTACCCTGGAATTATTAAATCAAGACCTGAATTAAAAAGTTTCCAGATATGTAATTTTCATTACTTGTCTGAAGAACCTCATTCCAAAAACAATAAACAAATCTTGTGAAAATGTATGCATATATCGCTGTTCAAATTTTTGGAATCAAGTTGCAATTTCTTCTAGCAATTGTCGAACAATAATAAGCATAAGCAAGACAATAAATATATATTTAGATTTATTACATACAATAATAACTTATGGTATGTATTTTAATATTAAAAACTAGACATCGACATATATTTTTAGTTCATTTTATATTTCAAGTATTTTCTGAAGAAGGTGGTATTAAATTATATATTATACTGTAATTATGTATTATTATTATTTGCCCTATGAATACTCTGGATAATTATAGACATTTATAAATCTAGAGCTTAAAGATCCAGATGTTTTTATTTTGTTCTATTGTTTTATTTACATTTTTTTCTGTGTGCTACTACAAACTACGTTTTGTAAAACTGAAGTAGCTCATTACAGGAATATCACCTCTGTCCAGAAAATACAAGTATTTCCAAAGTAGCAGTGTTACTGCAGAAGGCAGAAACTTCCTTTACTTTAATGACCGTTAATGTGAAAAGATTTTATTCTAAACAATTTTGGATATCTTTGAATTTTTATTGGCTTATTCATTTTGGAAATTTCACACAGTATAAAGGGCTGAACAATCTATTCATACATTTAAAACTTCTGAGTTCTGAGTTGCGGACTTCCAAACCTTTGTGCACGTTTACCTTAGATGATTATCAGCTGGTTACCCTTGAGAGAGCATTAGAATATAATTGATTTACTTTTTTAGAAGAAACCCTCACAGCAATCGTGCACAGAATCGATCATCACAAAGTCAACAAGACCCTTTATCAATACAGCTCCATGTGCAGGAGATAATGATGGTGCCATGTTGGAGATTAGTGTTGTGGAGGAGTGACACCGCTAACCCAGATTAACCTGTGTGTGTGTGTGTGTGTGTGTGTGTGTAAAGCACTCTACATCCTTTTTGCAGGTCTGGCTGGAGCCTCATTGAGACCCAACCAATCAGATGCCACTACACTGGTGAGATGTGATGCAATGGGCTCTGATTGGCCGATGCACACTCTGGTGAGGCCAGAGTCTGCTGACGTTGCCTCAGGAGAACTCTTCAAACATCTCACCAACCTAACACATACAGTTGGACTTAATAACCTCCTGCTTCTTAGAATAGAATGAACTGCCTTTGTTAGAATGAAGTTTCCGCCTTTGAGTTAGTCATTTGACTGATCGAGTCACTGCAGGTTTATTGCCACAAGCAATTGATACAACTGATATCATTTCATATCTGAGTTTTTAAGACAAATTTTGTGAATTATGATTGTATAATCAGTATCTCCAAATAGGGGAACTTTACAGGAGGGGGCAACATTCTTTTAATGTAAAGTAAAGAGATTTTATTCCAGCAGTAATTTGTACTGGTCCATTCATCTTGAAATATTCACACAGTGTAAAGGGCAGCTGCTGGTCTCAAATCATGCAGAAGAATTCAAAGCAGAAAAAAAATTGAGAGATGTCTTATATTCACCCAAAAATGTTTTTGAGTGACATAGATTTCCATGACTTGTTAGCTACTTTAGCCTTGTAGCCCCAGTGCTAAACTAAAGAAGCTAACTTCAGACATTAAGCAGGTCATCAACTATGTTTAGTTGATGGGGTATGGGGAAAATGGCATTTGATATTTTGGCGAACTGTTTAATTCACTTGAGTAGAACATGCTGGCCACACCAAGGTATCAGGACACACCAAGCAGAACCAGATATAGTCAATGAATCACATGTTTGCTTTATTTTTAATACAAAAATACGCAAAACTGTTTTATAAAGTGTTTTGTATTGATTTCATACCTTTGGAAAACATAGCCAGCTCTCTTCTTAATGTGGCATTTAAAAAGAGACCCCATGAACAAAGGTAGGCGCTGATTTTACAGTTAGTCCCTTATGCATACAAAGCAAAGCCTTTAAGTGCTAAACGTTGACATGTGCAGAAACACAGAAGGTGGTGTGTTTTATTGTACATATACAGCGTGCATGAACTCACACATACAGAAGTAAGCACGGCAACGACTGACTCGCAGGTCACTGTGGGTATTGTAGCACCTTTGTGAAATAGTTACACCTTTGCAATCTTCCCTCCAAGAAATCTTGCATATATCGATTGTCAAATATACTGAATATCAGGTTAGTTTCCAGCTATCAGACCAAAGTACATTCATAGAAACATAACTGAGACAGATTGCAGAAGGCTGCATTTGGCAATTATACAGTCATTTGTATCATTCTACTCCAAAAAAACCTGGACCTAGTGAATCATAGCTTTTCAGCTCCTCTATATAGTCCTGTTGAGATTCCATGTTTTTCTAAATGATCCCTGTTTAATCTTTATTCAATCAAACTGACATACTAACTAAAATATGCCCCTTTTTATTGTTTCATCGTTTTTAAATAGTGAGTGAAATGTGAAAAAATAAATTACTATGATGTGTGTGCATCCAAGAAGCACTGAAGGCAAACAGCATTAGTTCCGAGATATGTAAGTAACAGAACAGTGTCAGAACAGTACACAAGAAGAGCTGCACAGCCTGACTTCTGCAGTCTGAGATGATTTAGGATCGGCACTCTGCAAATGATAGTGAAATCTGGTCTCGGCTGGAGTGGGAACCAGTTCTGTAGTCCATTCTTCAGTAAATATAATGTAAAGTCCGAGAGCCTTCTTCCCTTTAAGTTGTTTGTTTCCGCCATTTTAGCCCCCCAACCAGCATTTGATTGTGTTTCAAGATGCTTGCTTTGTGCAGGTTCCTGGTGCTTCCTGCAGATTTACTTTTGACCTAAAAAAAAGTGAAATTTAAGTGTTTAGTGCATCAGATATGATCTTCTTCAGTTCCACAAAGTCTAATAATAAAACTGCAATCCATATAAGCTTCTAACATTTTAAACCAGACGTGTAGAACTAGGTTCCTTCCAGGCTACAGCATTTTCCCTCTTCTATCACTCTGACTGCATCCAGAAACCTTGACACTAAATTACTGCTTTTTCCTACCAATGCTCCTTCTGACAGACCCAGAAACCAATTTCGTGACACCATTTTACCAGCTGTCTACATACTGGAAGAGATGAGAGAACCCACTTAAAATACTGGCAGAAGAAGCGTCAAGCTCTATCCACGTAAGTGTGAATGGAGGGGCTCTGTGCAGCGGCTTCTTTTTTCAAGTGAACGACGTGTTGGGTTCATTTCAGCAACAGCTTATATTAAATTGAATGACCTTGAAAAGAGTCAACTGACCCATTTCCCCAATTTCTTTCACAATTTGTTCTCTCCATTCCTCTTGCTCCTTTCCTGGATTATTCTGAGTTAGGAGAGGAGCAGTAAGAAGGAAAGGAGAGGAGAGGAGCAGTAGCAAACATTTCTGGATGCAGCCTCTGAGTTTAGTTAACGTAGGCCTAAAAGCTGATGAGTTACTTCCAGTGTTTCTATGAGGCAGTTTGCTTTAGTCTGCAGGGCCATGGCTCATAAGGACTGGGGTCTGATACATGCGCCTTAAACCTGTTGGGCCTGTATTTAGGCTTTTACTTTAGATCTTTACTGTGTACATAACTAATGTAATAGTTACAGTTACATTACATTTATTGCATTTACCAGATACTGTTATCCTGAGCAACATTACTGAATAATAACTCTTTTAAGTTTAATAACTGAACAATAAGGCTATATCTACTCACCGATTGTGTGTCATGTGGCTTTTGACAAGGTGTCCGGCAGCGAGGGCAGCCATAAGTGACAACTCCCCTGCCAGCACTGTGGCACAAACCACCCTGGCGAGCTGCCGAGCGTTCTCTCCTGGGTGAGCCTCACTGGCGCCCTGTACTCCTAACATCTGAGAAGAGCATGTGACAAACACATCAGTTCGTATGACTGCTCATATAAAACCTTTATTTAGTTATGTTATCATTCAAGGGCTTGGCTAATCTATGCTTCTGGCAGAGCCTTATTAATTGATGTATAATAAAAGTTAGTAAAATCATAAATACCCGAAGACAGGCTTGCTGGGGCGCCAGATTAGTGCCTCCTCCCACCGTGCCCAGCTCTATGGAGGGCATGGTACAGCTGATGTAGAGATCCTCACCTGTGGGACCTGATGCTTCCATCAAAGTGATGCAGTTTGAGCTGCCCACTGTCTGAGCAGGGTCCTACCACAACAACATTTGACCATCAATGACCTTTAGTGCATTTTATTTGCTATAGCACTTATACAGTATATCACTGTCATATGAAAACCTAGTATCAAATGGTATTTACTATATTTACATACACCTGCAGATCTACCTTCCTGTAGAGTCTAGTTCCAACCACAGTCTGCTACACCTGTTCCAACTTCTTCAGAAATTCTTGATTTACTGGATTAGACGCACTGGTATAGCTAAAGTGGGGGCAGCATGTTAGTTGCAGGTTGGGACTAATCTCCACATGAAAGTAGATGCCCAGGCGAAGTATAAGCAGTATAAGAGCATTGCTCTTTAAACTGATATGCATACATATGATAGCAGCATCTTGTACCTGTCCACAGGCGATGTAAATGGCAGCCACTAAGTTAGCAGCATGAGCGTTGTAACCCCCAATACTTCCTGCCATGGCAGAGCCCACCAGGTTCTTATTGATGTTTACATCCACCAGAGCTTCTGTGCTTGTCTTCAAAATCTATAGTAAAGATTTAGACACATTACCAAACTGAGCTCTCAAGCCCCACTTTGTAGTACTCAATATTAGTGTTTGATACAGACTACTGAGTTATACCTCTTTGACTACTTTGGCAGGTATGGTTGCCTCACACACCACAGACTTGCCCCTGCCCTCGATCCAGTTAATGGCCGCAGGTTTTTTGTCAGTGCAGTAGTTCCCACTGACTGCCAGGACCTGCAGCTCAGGGAATTCTTCTTTTAGCCTAGCCAAAGCCTGTTCTGTGCCCTGAGGACAATAGAAGGTGGCAAACATATGATGTACACTTGATAAAAGTGGACTACTTGATATCTTATGGTGGCAAATCAGCTTAGCCAAAGATATTACACTTGCTTACCTTCGAGATCATGTTCATTCCCATGGCATCTCCGGTTCTGGATTGGAAGCGGATATACAGATTGCGTGAAGCAAGGCCAATCAGGAGCTTCTCCAAACGAGCAAACCTGAGGAAAAAAAAATTTATTAAATGAAATATGTAGACTATAGATATAGACTCTGACCCACACCTAGATGCCAGAGGTTTCAGCATCCTAATTGGCAGCCACACTTAAAACTTTTCGACATTGTGGGTTCTATTTGCATAAATGTAGAAAAAAAGGAGTGTAAATAGTCCAGTTTGGATATTCCTGGCAAGTGGCTGACCTACAGTACAGCATAAGATAACAGAGTGCAAAGGGTGCACTGTGTAGACCTTTCAGTGACTGCATGAACTTTCCAACATCGAATCATTAAAAAAGAGTGTGCACTATTGTGCACTACACCAAACTGTAATGTTACATACAGCAAACAGATACAGCCTGCCCATTATACTTTATTGTCAGGTTATCTTAACCACTAAAACCATTAAGCCTTTTAGGAGACCTATTATGCTTTTCTGGTTTTTCCTCTTCCTTTAGTGTAGTGTGTAGCTTTTTGTGCATGTAAACAGTCTGCAAGATTATGAAGCCCAAAGTACACACCAGAGGGAGAACTCTCTCCCACAGAAACCACTTTTCTCAGCTGCCTGAACCATCTTGTTGGAATTCAAGTCCTTTTCTTTGTTACAAGGTGATGTCATCTTGTAACACAATGCTAATTGCTAGTGGCAAGCTTGGCACACCCTCACACAATACACAGAGCAACAGGTCTTGCTTACAAACATGGATCTACCAACTTGTTCTATCTGACTTCTATGTTTGGACTCTGACTCAAACTGATACGGCAGAACCGACAACATGGGCACAGCAGTGTGGGGGCAGAACAATTGGCAGTTGACCAATCAGAACAGAGAGCTTAATATTGGGTGTAATATTGGGGTTTGGGAGAGCTGAAGCGTGTAAATCTATTCTAGTAGACCCCAAAAATAAAATGATATACACTGAAATTGAGCATAATAGCTCTTCTTTAAGACTAATATGCTAGATTTTAAAGAGCTAAAACAAACAGTTTTGCATACCTGCTGGTGTGGTCAAAGGCCTCTTTGATGCACTTAAACCCTTCAGGACTCTCCAGCCAGGCCTTGACCTCAGCAGCCTGGCAGGCAGAGGGCAGTCGAACCACAGGGCCGCGGGTCATACCGTCAGCCAAAACCCTGCTGTTGGCTCCACCACCCAGCTTTAAAAGAATCATCCAGAACATAACCAGTCAGAAGACAGACGCAGGGCTTTGTTGCAGCATTTCAGCGCTGTAGTCATAACCATTTAATACCATAAATGTCAGATGCCCTATTAGCTAGACATGTCTTAGAAAGGAAGTCAATAATGTAGCTCACAGCTATAGCTCTACAGCCTCGGTTAGTGCTGGCGACCAGACAGCCCTCGGTTGTTGCCATGGGGACCTGGAACTGCTTTCCGTCCAACAGTAGAGGTCCTGCGACGCCCACTGGAACCGGCATGTAACCAATGACATTCTCACAGCAAGTTCCCATCACCTAAACCAAAAAAAACAGGGACCAGATACAAACACAGCATTCATCTAAATGGCCTCTTATACTGAACAAAAACACTGGATTTTTACATCAATGACTATAAAACTAAATTTTAAATCAAATCAAATCAAATCACTTTTCAAATCAAATCACTTTTATTGTCACGTCACATGTCCACATGAATCTTATTCATGTGGACATTATGATGTCTGGGACACGCTGAGCATGTTTGAGAGCTTACCAGTGAGTAGTCATAGTTTTTATAAGGAAGGCAGGTGAGTGCAGAAGGGTTAGGGAGTTTCGGGCACAGCATCTTTCTGCGGATCATCACTCCTCTCTCTGGGCTCTCCATCATGGCCTCCAGCTTGTAGCCTGGAATGTGCTTGGCATTCACTAGCATAACAACCTCGGCATCACTCAGGTATCGAGCACCCATCTGTGGAATCACAGTTTATCAGTTCTTGTACAATATACTATCTTCATGCACAAAATATTTGCACAATATATTGTTTGCAAATTGTTATCCTTTATAGGCCTTTTACAATTTAGAGGGCTGCAATGTGCACATGATCCATCTATCTAATTAAAATGTCTTTTAAACATATTGCTAGATCTTCCACAGTACATTAAAACAGCATTCTGTACTGCCCAGCTCAAACACACACACTCGCAGCTCTTGTCCAACCCATCAAAGTCAGGGAAATCGACTCTTGTAGGTTGATGGTGTCACAAGGGGTTCCTAATCCGTTCTCACGTCATACACTAATTGGTTAAGAGTAAGTGAATAAGTAAAGTGGGCAAGCTCATTAGAGATTACAGGGGTAGCTTCAGTAAAGTTCAAACGAAGAAGAGGCTTCAGCAGACCATAACATGTGACTAAATTGTTGAGGCAGCTAGCGGACTGTTTGTTGGAAACGTAATGCATTTTAATCCTGTGCTCACCTCATGGTTTCTCAGAATGGCCAGACACTCATCCAATGGCCGGGGTTCTGAGGGGATGCTGGGTTGAGGCTCCTCCACTGCAGGACTGTCCAGGTTTTCCTCCTCTCCCACCACAAATGTGCTTTTAGGAGCTGGTTCAGCTGTGGTGGGCAGGGGCTTTATCACTAAATCTACCACAAGGATAAGGAAAGTGTTTTATAGCCCCTTATTCATTATTGTTTTGTAGCTTTGCAGCTTTACAGACCCTACACAGTCAATAAATTCAAAAGTCATAAACATTTGAGCTCCAGTTCCTTGTTATCTTGAATGGGATACTTGTTGGATAAATTAATTGAATTTTTTGCACTAAACAGTTCTGATTTACCAAACAGCCATGTTGCTTAATGTTATCTTCCTACCTAAGCGTGGAGGTAGGAAGATAAATAATAAAGAGGAGCGGCCTGTACCTCTTTCTTCTTTGGTAATGACAGGAGGGAGAGCTGGGGGCTTTTCTGCTTTGCTGGGGCAGGGAGCAATCTCCTTCCTGCAGCACTGGTCTGGAGACCACTTCTGTGTAATCATGCAGCTGGGGTTGGGGACTTTAAGTGACAACGTGGACTCCATCTCCACCTGCTCAAAAAAGATGTACTTCACAGCCAGGAAGAGGGCAAGACCCAGAGTGATAACCTGCTCGATGTCCATGCTGATCATCCTATGGAGATAGGAAAGTCAGTGTGATTAGCAATATAGTGCAGGAGAAACATTTTGTGTGGCACATTGTAGACTCCTAAAGATCTAAACATCTGTATAATCTGTATAAACATCTGTATAATTCCTCCTTGGACGTTGCCAATATCAAACTACACCACGCTTCTGTTGACTTGCAAGGGTTAAAATTTCGTCTCACCTGGACAGGTAGAATTGCCATAGCGGCATATCTGGATCAATCCTTTTTGGGATGTGGTCACTCAGGCTTATTCCCACTTGGGGCACATTAAGGGTTCCATTTGGAGACGCAGGGTCAGCGATCCATCGGCTGTGAGCATGGACCATTACCAGGCCGAGAGACTGCAGAAGAAAGAGGAAAAAGAGATGAATAAATGCATGTGTCCTGTAGTAAAAGACACCGTTAGAATATCATCAATTTGGTGGTAAAGCTTTCAGGTCATTTTGTTTGTACCATGATCATCTTTACTCTCTGGGACACTGGATTGGGCTTGTTGTCCTCCTCTTCCTCCAGGACACGGGCAAAGTGACTCAGCTGCCAGATAGGATGTCCCTCTCGACTCTCCCTGGACAACTGTGTAATTCAGAGACATATTACAGACAATGGGATGCAGTTTTAGACTCTCGCTTCTTTTTACTCACGCAAGCAAAAGCAGGTATCTTTAGTTCAAGAGCAGAATATCACTTACCTCAAGCACCAGTGAGACACAGGCCGGAAAGAAAGTCATGAAAACAAAGTAGTTGGCCAGTACAGACATGCATCCAAAGCAGCACATGATCTCCAGCTGGCGGACACCTGTCAGAAATGGCAGGTCAATTAAAATTGCTGAGATTTAATTCTAACTTAGTCCACTGTAAGATAATGTGTAAAGCTGTTATGTTTATATATTATGGCTGTACATCTGGTTGCATCTGGTTGGAGATGTAGAAACATAAATACCTGACATGGTGCCCACACCAATTACTAGGCACTCCACCAGGGCATCCAGGGTGAATGTAGGACCAAGTACAGCCATTCCTTTGGCAATGTTTTCTCTCACCTCATCCTACAGCATGGAAATGATAGTTAACACACCACCATAAAAATCAACTGATGGTTATATCAATTCCAACATTAGTACAGAAAACTGCTGTCCAATAATGAAAAAAGCTGGTGTGCAAAATACCTGTGAGTTGGAGCTCAGTGCAAATTTGGCCAGAGCACATGCTTTAGAGAGATCAATCAGCAGCAGGAAAAAAGGTAATGCCTCACTAGAGAACAAATATAAACAGTATATTAACGTAACAGTGCCAAATTAGCTTTATACCACTATAATATTGTACAGAAAACAGCTTTCACTTACTTTAGGCCTGTGAGCTCCTTATCCAAGAAATGGATCACTACAGTGCTGAAGACAAAACTGGAGAAGATGGTAAAAAGTCCAGCAATACCTACAAAATATTATATTACATATTATTATATATCCAATATCCAAAGGTTTTAAATATGCATATATTTTCACCAAGAAAAATCAACCAAAAATATGTAGTACACATATTTTGTACCAGGAGTACACAAACTTTTGCCAACAACCATATGTTATGAATAAAATGAAAGTTGGTGTTTAAATCATATATACATATATATATATATATATATATATATATATATATATATATATATATATATATAAACACAAATCTTACCCAATATATATTTTGACCCGAGCTGTCGAAGATTTTGGAACTGGAAGTAAATGTAGACGATAGCTATGCATCGGGTGATGGTCAGGATGATGATGTCACTGCTGAGGACTTGCTGTACAACGATAAAAAGAAGGGAAAGGTTATTACTGGCAGCAACACTGCAGTCCTGTGAGTGACCTATGCTTTTTGACCGTAACACAGCGCACCTCTTCAAATTTGGGGCAGTCAAAGTTCCAGCCACAAATCTGGTCATTGCCGGTGAACATGTTCATGGACAACATGCAGATGGTGAGGGTCACTGTAGCCACAATCACCTCCCAGGGGTGGGAGGCCACAAACAGGCCATGGATACGAAAAAGTCTGGTCAGCATTTTGGTCTCTCTGATGTATCGACACAAAACTGTGAATGGGAGGGAGAAATAAAGAGAAGAAGGGAAGGGAGGAGTGAGAGAAAGTCTTGTCAGACAGGTCAGTCCAATTCTTGTGACGCTTCTCTTGAACTTTAGTCTTACTAAGAGATACTCTTTAACACGCCTAAAATAATATAACCAATAAAAATCTATATTTTGTATATTCATGTTTAATATTGTGTATTAATTTTATTTTTTTGTTCTTAAGCTCATAGTATGTATTTACCATGTATGTCAAAGCAAGCAAAGGGAAGCACAGCTATTATACAGCAAAATCAAAACCAACGTTGTGTGCTTATTAAAGGGCCCATATCATGTGCAATATAGAATGCAAATTCTCTTAACTTTTTCTTTTTAATTTTAATACCATGTTTTTAAAGCCTACTCTTGACTGCCTAGTATATATAGACAGAAGCTTCAAAAATGGCCCATTTAGATTTAATTTATATTTTACAAAATCCAATGCACTTATGTACACTACAGCAGGTGAGCCCACACACTCTTTTGACGTCATAAGGAATGTTGTAAAGCGCTTTCTAAAAGACCAAACGAGAGGCTGGACAACAGTTATTGTTGTTGTTATTATAAATAATTTTAAAAACAGGCTTCCTTCTGATACACAAATATCATAAACCAATACTATAGGGAAAAATAAAGTACAAGGAAAACACGGGATACTGACTCTTTAATGCTTAGAGTTTCTGGTACACTGTGGTCATTGAAGTTCATAGTGGTGACATTAACCTTAGATAATAAGGACTATGTTATAACTTTATTATTATTCCTGTTTTACTGAAGTGGTTTTAATATTAAAGAACAGAAACAGAAGGGAGTGTCCTAAATATCACTCCTGTGGTTACTACATGCTTTATATCAGAAATGCATGATTGGTTAAATTAGTAGATATTTAGCCCTTATTTAATTTAGGCTAATCTGCTGCTGATGTAGAACTGCATCACCAACAGCCACATTTAACAAAGAGGGAGAGCTGAGTCATGTGGACCACCCTCTTCAATGAAAACCAATGGAAATTGGACATGTACAGCTGTACAGGGTCCAGACCTTCAAACAGCATCATATTTAACCACATTAATCCTCTTTAATCTCCAACAAACTGGCGTTTTCACGGTGTCTGGTTTAGTAATGGACATGCCTACATACCTATGCCTATGACCTATGATTGCTTTGTTAGTGTGGTTAGCCGCACGATGCTCTCACTTATTACAATCAGTCCCTCCAACAGAGGCGATGATATAGATATATCACCTTAAAGAGTCCGGAGATCTGATCACGCTGTACTACTTACCAGTCTGAGAACCGGTCAAAGAATTAGACCACTGAAAGCTCGCTTAATGAAATCCTCAGCTCGGCCTCGGGACAGTTCCACAGCGGCTAATTAGGGTCTGATCGCAGTTTTCACATTTAGCTGGTGTTGTTTTGCCGGTGAAAAACGCTGAGGACGGTGTTAATCCATAGCCCGTGCTGTGAGTGAGCACTCCGGTGCTGAGGCCAATCGCCCACCGGCATCCTCTTCTAATTCGTATGGAGCGATGGCCTGGCACTGCGTCATCCCACAGCGGAGCCAATCACATCCGCAGAGCGCCTACTGCGGAGGCACAAACCACGCCCATCTCCAAGGAGACGCTATAGGGGGCGTGTCCCGGCCAAGGACGCGTGATCTCCCCATAATTTGAATGAACTGGGCAGACAGTACAGTACAGGTTCAAAGATTTATTTGCAAAGTAAATATGTAGGATTTGTTCACTAATAATAATAATAACAAAACAATAATAACAATAACAACATCAACATCAATAATAATAATAATAATAATAATAATAAAACAAAATACTACTACCACTACTACTAATAATAATAATAAGAAGAACAACAAAATAATAATAAATAAACTAATAACAATAATAATAATACCACTAATTATTATTGAGCATTAATAGATGTGTATGTTGAAATACTTTGTTTTTGAAATTATACTGACTATGAGCGCTGGATTGGGGTTGTTAGGTAGCACTGGCACTGGTATCAGCACTGGCCCTTGTTCGGGCAGTGTCTGAGCTCATGGCGAGTTTTGACTCTAACCTTCTTATACTAGCTGGGAAACATTATCCAACAGAACACTAAGCACTAAAAAACACTAAATATTTATTTATTTATTTATTTATTTGTCAACCTCGTTGTGGTGCGCGAATGTGTTTGTTTGTTTATTCTTTATGTAATATATATTATGTCTTATTTTTGGAAAACAATATAAAATAAACAACCCATCCAATCCACACATGCAAAGAAATCAAACCATAAATGTTCATAAATTAATTTATAGGTAATAATGTCATAATGAGAAATAACACAGGGAAAAAGTAATGAACACGCTTACTGAAATTTATTTAATACTTCATACAAAAGCCTTTGTTGGTGATGACAGCTTCAAGACGCCTCCTGTATGGAGAAACTAGTCGCATGCATTGCTCAGGTGTGATTTTGGCCCATTCTTCCACACAA
>CM067499.1:16745009-16779289 GCA_034552555.1 Semaprochilodus insignis | reverse complement strand
AATCATATATACATATATATATATATATATATATATATATATATATATATATATATATATATATAAACACAAATCTTACCCAATATATATTTTGACCCGAGCTGTCGAAGATTTTGGAACTGGAAGTAAATGTAGACGATAGCTATGCATCGGGTGATGGTCAGGATGATGATGTCACTGCTGAGGACTTGCTGTACAACGATAAAAAGAAGGGAAAGGTTATTACTGGCAGCAACACTGCAGTCCTGTGAGTGACCTATGCTTTTTGACCGTAACACAGCGCACCTCTTCAAATTTGGGGCAGTCAAAGTTCCAGCCACAAATCTGGTCATTGCCGGTGAACATGTTCATGGACAACATGCAGATGGTGAGGGTCACTGTAGCCACAATCACCTCCCAGGGGTGGGAGGCCACAAACAGGCCATGGATACGAAAAAGTCTGGTCAGCATTTTGGTCTCTCTGATGTATCGACACAAAACTGTGAATGGGAGGGAGAAATAAAGAGAAGAAGGGAAGGGAGGAGTGAGAGAAAGTCTTGTCAGACAGGTCAGTCCAATTCTTGTGACGCTTCTCTTGAACTTTAGTCTTACTAAGAGATACTCTTTAACACGCCTAAAATAATATAACCAATAAAAATCTATATTTTGTATATTCATGTTTAATATTGTG
The DNA here is from genome assembly GCA_034552555.1 of Semaprochilodus insignis. Lineage (NCBI taxonomy): Eukaryota > Metazoa > Chordata > Actinopteri > Characiformes > Prochilodontidae > Semaprochilodus > Semaprochilodus insignis. Next base: position 16,778,619 of record CM067499.1, on the reverse strand, counting down.
TATTAATTTTATTTTTTTGTTCTTAAGCTCATAGTATGTATTTACCATGTATGTCAAAGGGAAGCAAAGGGAAGCACAGCTATTATACAGCAAAATCAAAACCAACGTTGTGTGCTTATTAAAGGGCCCATATCATGTGCAATATAGAATGCAAATTCTCTTAACTTTTTCTTTTTAATTTTAATACCATGTTTTTAAAGCCTACTCTTGACTGCCTAGTATATATAGACAGAAGCTTCAAAAATGGCCCATTTAGATTTAATTTATATTTTACAAAATCCAATGCACTTATGTACACTACAGCAGGTGAGCCCACACACTCTTTTGACGTCATAAGGAATGTTGTAAAGCGCTTTCTAAAAGACCAAACGAGAGGCTGGACAACAGTTATTGTTGTTGTTATTATAAATAATTTTAAAAACAGGCTTCCTTCTGATACACAAATATCATAAACCAATACTATAGGGAAAAATAAAGTACAAGGAAAACACGGGATACTGACTCTTTAATGCTTAGAGTTTCTGGTACACTGTGGTCATTGAAGTTCATAGTGGTGACATTAACCTTAGATAATAAGGACTATGTTATAACTTTACTATTATTCCTGTTTTACTGAAGTGGTTTTAATATTAAAGAACAGAAACAGAAGGGAGTGTCCTAAATATCACTCCTGTGGTTACTACATGCTTTATATCAGAAATGCATGATTGGTTAAATTAGTAGATATTTAGCCCTTATTTAATTTAGGCTAATCTGCTGCTGATGTAGAACTGCATCACCAACAGCCAAATTTAACAAAGAGGGAGAGCTGAGTCATGTGGACCACCCTCTTCAATGAAAACCAATGGAAATTGGACATGTACAGCTGTACAGGGTCCAGACCTTCAAACAGCATCATATTTAACCACATTAATCCTCTTTAATCTCCAACAAACTGGCGTTTTCACGGTGTCTGGTTTAGTAATGGACATGCCTACATACCTATGCCTATGACCTATGATTGCTTGGTTAGTGTGGTTAGCCGCACGATGCTCTCACTTATTACAATCAGTCCCTCCAACAGAGGCGATGATATAGATATATCACCTTAAAGAGTCCGGAGATCTGATCACGCTGTACTACTTACCAGTCTGAGAACCGGTCAAAGAATTAGACCACTGAAAGCTCGCTTAATGAAATCCTCAGCTCGGCCTCGGGACAGTTCCACAGCGGCTAATTAGGGTCTGATCGCAGTTTTCACATTTAGCTGGTGTTGTTTTGCCGGTGAAAAACGCTGAGGACGGTGTTAATCCATAGCCCGTGCTGTGAGTGAGCACTCCGGTGCTGAGGCCAATCGCCCACCGGCATCCTCTTCTAATTCGTATGGAGCGATGGCCTGGCACTGCGTCATCCCACAGCGGAGCCAATCACATCCGCAGAGCGCCTACTGCGGAGGCACAAACCACGCCCATCTCCAAGGAGACGCTATAGGGGGCGTGTCCCGGCCAAGGACGCGTGATCTCCCCATAATTTGAATGAACTGGGCAGACAGTACAGTACAGGTTCAAAGATTTATTTGCAAAGTAAATATGTAGGATTTGTTCACTAATAATAATAATAACAAAACAATAATAATAATAACAACATCAACATCAATAATAATAATAATAATATTAATAATAAAACAAAATACTACTACCACTACTCCACTACAACAAAATAATAATAAATAAACTAATAACAATAATAATAATACCACTAATTATTATTGAGCATTAATAGATGTGTATGTTGAAATACTGGCACTGGCCCTTGTTCGGGCAGTGTCTGAGCTCATGGCGAGTTTTGACTCTAACCTTCTTATACTAGCTGGGAAACATTATCCAACAGAACACTAAGCACTAAAAAACACTAAATATTTATTTATTTATTTATTTATTTGTCAACCTCGTTGTGGTGCGCGAATGTGTTTGTTTGTTTATTCTTTATGTAATATATATTATGTCTTATTTTTGGAAAACAATATAAAATAAACAACCCATCCAATCCACACATGCAAAGAAATCAAACCATAAATGTTCATAAATTAATCTATAGGTAATAATGTCATAATGAGAAATAATACAGGGAAAAAGTAATGAACACGCTTACTGAAATTTATTTAATACTTCATACAAAAGCCTTTGTTGGTGATGACAGCTTCAAGACGCCTCCTGTATGGAGAAACTAGTCGCATGCATTGCTCAGGTGTGATTTTGGCCCATTCTTCTGCACAAACACTCTGAATCCTGAAGGTTCTGTGGGCTCCTTCTATGAAATCTGAGCTTTAGTTTCTTCCATAGATTTTCAATTGGATTCAGGTCAGGTGATTGGCTGGGTCATTCTAGTAGCTTTATTTCCTTTCTCTGAAACCAATTGAAAGTTTTCTTGGCTGTATGTTTGGGATCATTGTCTTGCTGAAATGTCCACCCTTGTTTCATCTGCATCATCCTGGTAGATGGCAGCAGATTTTTATCAAGAAGGTCTCGGGACATTTGTCCATTCATCCTTGCTTCAATTATATGAAGCGTGCCAGTGCCGTATGCTGGAAAACAGCCCCACACCATGATGTTCCCACCTCCAAATTTCACTGTTGGTATGGTGTTTTTGTGGTGAAACGCAGTGCGTTTTGACCTCCAAACATGGCGTGTATTATGGCATCCAAATAGTTTAATAATACCATAATAATTTTGGTCTCATCTGACCAGGCTATATTCTCCCAGGATTTCACAGGCTTGTCTAAATGTTGTTGAGCAAACTTTAAACATGCTTGAACAGGCTTTTTCTTCAGCAATGAAGTCTTGCATGGTGAGCGTGCATACAGGCCATGGCGGTTAAGTGCATTACTTATTGTTTTCTTTGAAACAATTGTACTTGCTGATTCCAGGTCTTTCTGTAGCTCCCCACAGGTGATCCTTGGCTCTTGGACAACTCTTCTGATAATTATTTTCACACCTCTGTCTGAAATATTGCAGGGAGCACCTGGTCGTGGCCGGTTTATGGTGAAATGATGTTCTTTCCACTTCTGGATTATGGCCCCAACAGTGCTCACTGGAATCTTCAGTAGTTTAGAAACTCTTCTGTAACCAATGCCATCAGTATGTTTTGCAACAAAAAGCTTGCAATGGTCTAGAGAGAGCTCAGTGGTTTTACCCATCATGAGATGTTTCTTGTGTGGCACCTTGGTAATGTGACACCTTTTTATAGGCCATCAGTTGAACCTGCTGATATTAATTTGCATTAAGTGGCAGGATTGCTTTCTAATTACTGATAGATTTCAGCTGGTGTTATGACTTTCCATGGCTTTTTGCACCTCTCTTTCTTCATGTGTTCAATACTTTTCCCTGTGTAATTTCTCATTATTACACATAGCTTAATTTATGGACCTCTATGGTTTGATTTCATGTGTGGATTAGATGGGTTGTTACTGACATCTGGTGAGAATTACATGTCAATAGCACCTTTAGAAATGTCCATGTGTTGAGAACTAGACCCAGCTTACAGTAAGAGCCTGCATACAGAACTGTGCGTTCCCCTTTTTGTACATTGTTTTCGGAGTCAAGCCAAGTAAACACGAGTCATAAACCAGAACCTTGAGTCAGCCAAGTGCACATGAGCAACACACTCGGCAGATTCTACAACACGGTGGACAACTAAAAAAGCAGAACTATGACCGGCAGGTCAGAGTCCGGGGGTTTCAGCCAGACTATCTCGTAATGACAGTCCCATTCGGGAAAAAGACCTTAATACAGAAGGTGGGCTGTGATTGGATGGGACCCTGCCTTGTGGTGGAAAGGCCATCAGACGTGGTGTATGGGGTGTGCATCAGAATCCAATACAACATCATGTTGCATCAGGCCCTCCAGAATAGCGCCCCCCCAAGACCCAACCAACGCTCTTCAGGTATAAAAGGGTGTTCATACACTCCAAGAGAGGTACATGGTACATCAGATGCCTGGAAGGCAACCAACGTCCAGCTTAGGTCAGTCACTAGTGGAGGAACAAAGGCAGAGAGTATGGGCTCCAGCATGCACAAGCATCACCCTTGCCAGTGTCAACCATGTGTTGGACAGTGAGAAAAGGGGAGAGTGGCCTAGTGCTGTTGCTGTAGTCACCATCTTTGGTAGCATCAGACTTGAAGCAATTCGCAGTGAGGAGCCCTGCTATGCACAGAAGTAGCTGCAAAGATGCAACTCCAAGCAAGGACTGTGGCTACCGAGGTGCAAGAGCCCTGCAGTGCTTGTGCTAATCAGGACTGGCTACCCGTGCGCCCCGGGTGCAAGACAACTCATTTTTTAAGTGGGGGTATGTGGGATCCATCATGGCCCATGCTGCCTCTGAGGAGCTTGTGGGACATGGCTATGCCCAAGGGCTGTGCCGAGAGGTCATTATGTACTCTTTATGCATTTCTGCTGGAGATAATAAAGACTTTGAGTTAATAACAGACTTTTATCACCTAGCATAACTCACGCACTCACTCATCTTCTAAGCCGCTTATCCTCTTGGGGTTGCATGGGCCTATCCAAGATCTCAATGGGCAACATTTTCCATCAACCATTTTCCTATTAACAAAATCACTTGATTTCTGCAGTTGCAAATAAATATACACATCAAATGGCATGAACCATTTTATTTATATGTTACTATATATGCTTTATGGTGAGATCTCCTTTTCCTAAAATATAAAAACAAGGTTTTTGAGAAATGCAGTCCTAATTAAACCTTCCTTATGAACTATGTGTGAGAATAATGAGGGTAATGATGACGATAATAACACTTCATAAAAGAATAAGGTAAATAAAGTCATGAATGATTTAATTAGTTCGTGACATCTGATGTTTATGAATGTCACAACTGCGTTTTTTGTCAGTTTCTGCGCATCAGCTCTGCGCATGTTACTGAGCCGTTTCGCGGGCAAAAGCGATCGCGCGCTAGTAGAGGTAAACTGGTCTTACAAGAGAAGCCTAAACTTTAGTAGCTGCTCAATAAAACTAACGGACCTCGTTAGATGAGGAGATATGGCGACAAGTATTGGTGTAGACCAAGAAGAGGTGATTGTAACGGACACAGAGAGTGAAGATGTTGACGAAAAGTTTTACATGAACAGGTAAAGTTTGGCTGTAGGGGTAGCTAGCCAGCTAGCTTCAGCTTAACCACAGCTAGCTCGCATCAGTTAAACCACAGCTAGGTATCTAGCTTTAGATAAACCACAGCTAGGTAGCTTCAGTTAAATGACAGCTAGGTATCTAACTTCAGCTAACCCACAGCTATTTGGCTTCAGTTAAACGACAGCTAGGTATCTAGCTTCAGCTAAACCACAGCAGGCTAGCCAACTACAGAATGCTGGTCGTTGTTTTGGTAATAACCACATTACAAATGTTACTAATACTAATAATACACACAAACTGTTAAGCTAAAGTAATTGTACTAATGCAACATCTGTAGACAGTTTCCTGGACAGTGTGTCTACTATTGGGTTAAGCTGCAGGGTCTGTGGAAAACTGACATTATTTTTTTTTGGCTAGACATCGGTGGCTTAATCCACATCTAGGAAATCACCAAAACAGATAAACAAATAACTAGCAAACTAGCAATATATCAAGTAACTTATCTTAATGTTCAACAGATTGTTGATGTTGGGCACAGCAGGAGCTCTTTCAGCCTCTCCTCACAGTAACCCATTATCTCCCTATGACAATGGTAAGCACAATCATGCTAACATTGTGTGGATATATATATGGTGTTTCATACAGTCCAAGGTTTGTAGACACTAGGTCATTCAGCAGTTCCTCTGAAACCAAGGCTGTTAAAGGGGAATTCCACCCATTTTTCAGCTGGTGTTCTGAAGGTCAGAATAATTCAGTCCTTGAGATAAAGACTCAAGTCATTCAGGGTAGTATGATGTGAATAACATTAATTGATCAAAAACTTTATCACAAAACTACCATAAAACAATATGTCAGATACTGTCAGGCAGCAAATATCTAGCCATTTAATATAATGAATGTCTGTGAGGGAGAGTTCAAACATCTGGTTCTTATGGCCACCACTGTGAGCAATTCTGACTCTGTAAGTTTCTCTAGAACATAGCAGTTCACAGCAGAACACTCAGAATGACTTAGTTTAAATCTCAACCATTTAATTATGTAGAATGTTTGCAAACTTTATGGAGTTACCCCTAAATAGGGTAAAATGAGTTTGTTTCCCCTCGCAGCAGTAACATCCTTTACTCTTCATATTGCTGGAACATTGCTGTTAGGATTGGATTGCAATCAGACTTAAGAGCATAACTGAGGCCAGGCATGGGTGATTAGCTGAATCTAAATGTCCTCATTGGGGCTCCTCTGCTCCGCTGCTCAATTTTGTGAAAATTTGTACAAATTTTGTGAAAATGTGCACCCCTCCAGTATGTCTGATACTTTTCTGCAGAGAGCTTGTTTTTTCTGTTTTAAGGGTTTTTTAAATGTTTTTCTTTTTAAGTTGTATGTGAGCAGCTCTATCAGCGGTGGGTACACTTTAGAGCAACTGAATGGACCAGTTAGAATGGGGTGTCTGAGTACTTCTGAACATAGAGCATGTGTTTAATCATCTTTATGTTATCTTTAGACTTTTTGGACTGTGGTAAGTGACCATATTATACCTAGAATAAGAACAGGTCAGCACTGTGCCCTTGACTTGAATTTGCCTTTCATGGTAGCCTTGCTGTTACATAACTTAATTAGGCGTATGTAGATTTAAATGTTCTTCAACTAATTGTTTGGCAGGAAATTCTCCACAGATTGCTATTTTGCATCGGAGAGGACCAAAGAGACCTCTGGAGAGCAAACAGGTAAATTATTGTAAAAAAATAAAAAATAAAAAACTAGTGGTACTGGTGCTGGACTGTGTTGTCATTAGGGGCAGTTAAACATACACAGACCATAGTGTTTTGGCAGGAGTAAAGGGTAATAGTGATGGCTGTCCCACACTGATTAACTTAACAATTTTACATTTCTACTCTACAAAATATGGTTCTCTATAATACTAAAATTTGCATATTATTATTGCTATACAGATTGATGACAACGCACTGATTCATTCTGTAAGGTTTGTATTTTTGTTTAATTGTTTAAGTGTAAGTCTTTATACTTGCCAGTCGCAGTAACCATGAAGGGAAACTATGCATTCAACCCTTGCATGTATTGTTTTACATTATAAGTAGGGATGGTGTTAACAAGGATGATGATAATTCAGTGAAGATGAAACACATGAGAGGTATGTTAGAAAAGAATATATATGAAGTTACAGTAGGTGTTAGTAAAATAGAGTCTGGTTAGAACTTGGCTGAGCATATCATTTGTACAGTCACCTGCTCAGAACATCATATTGCAATATGATAATATGTCTCAAATAACTCACAAGACTAACACCCGATTTATGCATGTAGACAGTACATTAAGATCTAAGCAGGGGGGTGCTGTTGTGCAATTTGGTGAAACTGCTGCCATCTACTGGCTGTCGAATGGCACTGTAGCTGGTACAGTCTTTATCTACAATAAATGTTTTTTCCTTCAGTGTGTTGTCCTATTGTGGTATTTTTTGTATTGCTATAATAGCTCAAAGTGTACCCCGCACCAGCTTTTGTGCAGAAAGTGGAAACGAGGAGCTTTGTAGAGTAAGTAACACAAAGACTGCAAATTTGCCATCATAACTTGACTACACTAATGATAGCAATGATAGCCTGTAATCAGTAATACAATTTCAGTGTGATCCCCATTAAGTGGTTGAGAGTATCTAAGGTGATTTACACTAAATTGCACTTTTTCCAAACTACTTTTGAACATTATTTCAAACTACTTCCAAATATTATTGTTCTTTTGTCATATCTCTTCTATGATACATAGATGGCAAAACAATCTGCTGAAAAAGATGAAGCAGGACACAGTCAAGAGAGCAGTGAATCTGAAGGTTATATTGGACCAGATGCAGAGGGTGCAGAAAGATCACACAGCTCTTTTATAGGAACACAGGCCTCTTCTAAAGGTGTGTCACTTTCATGGAGCAAAAAATGTACGTAATATTTTATTATTAGGTCTTGCGATCATTCCTTCTTCTTATTTGTACTATTTTTAGTGGGAACAGTGAAAATTGCTCCAATATGCCGAAGAAGCCATGCCAATGCTGCTTATCTTAGAAGTGGAAGAGCAGTATCCATGGAGGACCTTCAGCTTCAGTCTGGCCCTGTACCAGTGTCTGCTCAAACTTCCAATTCTCTGTTCTCCCATGACCTGTCACAGATTATGGTACCTCCTAGACGGTCATTAAGAACACCAAATTTGTCTTGCATTCAGAAAAGTGAGCCAAAACAGGAGAAGAAAATGTCAGAAGTCATAAAGCATAAAACTAATAAGAGCAGGTTGGTTCAAAGGATGTATAAGAACTAGCAAGAACTTAGATGGCCAGAGTCTGTAAATTCAACAATTAGTCAACATTTGTCAAACTCACTTAATATTATTTTTTTGGCTTTGTTCCTTAGGCCAAAATGTGTGGGTACATCATCTAAAAGAGGTAGGTCTAAGGGGAGGGCCGTCTTATCACGTCCATCCAAAGGGGGACAGCAGAGACTAGGAAAAGAACTGTACTGCAGCCAAGGCAAGTGCTCAATGATAAAATGAAAATGTGGGAACTGTGGATTGTATGTGAGAGTTGTGTGTTATTTTATGTATTGTCGATTATGTGTTTTGTTACTTACGTTTAATTCTAAAGTGTTCTTTGGCATGGGAATGGCTATATAAGGAAAGGTGATGATGATAAGAAATTTTATTCATATAACTGGAGAAAAAAGAAACTAGTTAGATGATTATCCCATTAATGACTACCCAATAAATATGGCATGTATGAAAAAATGGTCTAAAGTGATGAATTTCTGCATAGTATACATCTAGCATTGCCCATTTGTTTTGTGTTTCTTATTACATGTAATTGTAGTAGTTTTATTCACAATCAAATGTGTTAAAAGCCAGCTGTCCTATTTGCCCAAAGTACTGCATTTAATATGGTAAATAAGGCCATAAAAATCACTTTTAGTTGTTTGAGTGCTGTTTTTTCAGTTTTGTGCTTAGACAAGCTCACACTATATAGATTAAACCAATAGCCAGCAGTGAAAGTGTAACATATTTTTTCTTTTGGGTTTTTGCGGCATAGCCAATAAAAGTCCAAAGACAGGGAAAGTCCTAAGTGTGAACAACATTCATCGACAAAACTGGTTTGGAGAAACATTTCTGCACCTTGCTGCGATTAAGGGAGATGTTCAGTCTGTGAAAGACATGATTAATGTTGGGGCCTCTGTCAACCAGGCAGATAATGCTGGTACAGTATGAAGGAAGATAGCATATGCTGTAAATCAGAAATGCTTGGAACATTTTGGAGTTCTGCTGATTGTTTAAAGCAACATGGCAGATTATACATTTCTTTATTTTCCGTTATCAGATGTTCCTCAGTCGTATAGAGTTTTAACCCGATGTGCTTATAATTTTTTCAGGGTGGACCCCCCTTCATGAAGCAGTGTTGCACAGGCATTATACTGTTGTAGAGACTCTCCTTAAAGCAGGAGCTGAAGTTAATCCTACAGGATACAAGGGAGTCACACCTTTACATGATGCAGTAGGACTTGGTAACCTTGAGGTATGTGCTTTCTGTGCCTCATGAATTGGAAAACCATTACTTCTTTTTTCCCAATTAAATTCACATATTTCAGTTGCATTGTGAATCTAGTCTATAGATCTGCTCTTGAAACATGGTGCTGATCCATTGTTGAAGATTGAGAGCGGAGAAGCTGCTATAGACCTAAACACAGACATGAGTGTACAGGAACTACTAGAAAAATATCTACCTACAGCCAAAAGGGAATGCTTGTCAGGTATAAGCGTCTGTCTGCAAAACTACTGTAAATGTGTCGCCATGAAGTATTGTTTTTCAAAACCATGTTCTTCTGATGAATCAAATTTTTTAAAATGTTATGATAGCCCGAAATGTATCCTGCACCAGTTCTGAGGAAAGTGGAAAGGAGGAGCCTTGTAGAGTAAGTAACACAAGTCTTCAAATCTGTCATTATAACTTATTAATAATAATAATCTTGTAATGTAAAATCTTTGACAATCTCAAACAAAAGACTCGACTGAGATTCTAAGAACAAGCCTGTTTTTCTAACCCCATGTCTTTAATGTGTTTCTAATGCCTTGTCTCTTCTAAAGCTCTTCCATTTGCTGATTAAGTAAAAATGCTTAGCTGTATTTCCTTTCAGACTTAAAGAATCATGGTTCTTTTGTTTGTGTCTGTTCTATGACAATGGGAAGGCAACACAGCCGGCTGAAAAAGATAAAGAAAAAAACAAACAAGAAAGCAGTGAAACTGAAGCTTGTGTTGGTCCAGATGCAGTGAGTGCAGAGAAATTACACAGCCCTTCCACAGAAACAAGAGCCCCTGCTAAAGGTACATCAATTCTGTGGGGATTGGAGAACAAGATATAGCATATATAATATTAATTATGTATCTACACATTAAACTTGCAAAACTTGCACACGCAGAGGGATAATATGAAGACCTTGTAGCTGTTATTTTGAGGAAAGAAGAAGTAACAAGTAGCTGGCTGTATTTTATGGTGTTTATTTTATAATGCAAAGCTTCCTGCCTGCAGAAAATTATATAGGCTTGTTCTTAACACACAGACTTGCTCATCAAAGAAATGGACTCTTTCCAGTTATCTAGTAGCATTATTACTAGAATGTTAATTACATCCCAGGTTCTGTTTGCCCAATCTGAGCTGAGGTGTTATGTCTCCTCATTTCTCAGTGAAGGCTTCAGTTCAGGCTATGCCCCCACTAAGGGACCAAGCAAAGAATACCAATCTATGTGGCTCTTTACTGGTTCAAGATCAGGAGATTCTGGGATCAGATACCTCATCCTCCAAAGCCAGTGATGCTGAGAGTGATGTCACTGTGGATTACATAGAGGCTCATTCATCATCACCTGGGCACTGGTTTTTAAGTGCCACTCAGGATTTCTCTGGATCCATATTAAGTTAGTATGGTAATGCCAACAATAAAACCTGATGCTATACATCATAAAAAATGAATGTACAAAAGTTTTTAACAAAAAATTGTTTTGGAGATGCTTCCTCCTGTTATTGTTGGCATGATAGCTAATATTACCATTTACGATCTACAAAGAGAGATCAACCTAAAGGACCTGTATGAGATGTTCTCACTGTAAGATCTTCTCACTGACATTTTTCAACAATTCAATATGCTGGATGTTAGGATATTTCTGTTTACTTACTGTTATATGCATAAGTTCCATTTATGAAAAAAGTTTTGTTTTGTATAAACTTGGCCATCTCCTTCACTACCATTAAATAAAAAAACTATATTCAATCTTGGCTTGTTTTTTTTAATGTTTTGTGTCTGAAAAAGCGAAACGAGCCCTATTTGACTTAAGTAACTAGTAACGAAAAGGCTAATATTGTTTTCATTTTTCTTTTGCTTCTATTTGAACATATTTGATTGTTAGGACTAGTTGGTATAACAGTGAGAGAAGATGCCTACATCGTACACAAGGATCTTCATGAAAGTCAGGTAAGCAATGTTTCCTCCATCAACATTAACATTAGGAACAATAGTAGAACAGTTTGCTTTCCAAATATTTGATTTTAATTTACCTTTCTTGTGGGCTTAATACATTTGTGCATTCATTTCAGAGCTTGGTTTCAGCTGCTAATAAAAGCAATCCACGTCAGTGCAAGGGCTCATGGAGTTATAGCTCTGAAAATACAATAAAGAAGGCCTTTCATGGTTCCAGGGACGATCATGAAACCGTGGCAAGGAAAAAGATGAGACGGATTACAATGTCAAACAATACAAATGCATTTTTGGATTACTTACTAAACTTTGACCTTAACAGTGTCACTTCAACAAACAGTGTAAGTGGCAAAATAACCAAAAGAGGGTCAGATGCCTCTGCCTCTGAGCTGAACAGAAATGTACCTGATTACCATTCAGGTCCTGCTATTTGCCGAAAGGAAGATACATGCACCTCTGATACTCAAAATCACTCAAATGAAGAAGGCAGCATTTCTCTTCTTGCTCCCTGTATGAATGAAAGCACTGAGTCAAATTTAGAAGAGAGACATTCATCAGTACCACTAGAGGGATCTATTGAATCAACTGACATTGAATCTCCATCTTTACTCATAGGTGTAATCCATGACCAAGGACTCACTTGCAGCCCAGAGCCCCAGGTGGGAGAAAAATTGTTAGGCCAGTTAAAAGTGACTAGTGATACATTAAAAGTGACTCATTCAAGTAGTCACATGTCAAGCAAATCTGTCACAGCTCAGATTTGTTTTGATGAAGAGGCAGAAAAACAAAAATCTGTGCCACTACTTAACTGTGCCAGTGAGCCTTCCACAATGGATACCTCTGAATGGTCTCAGACCAATATAGACACTGTGAACAGTATGATGAGTGGAGAAACTGTTGAAAATGCTGAAGAGACAATCGGGTCCACTGTATTGTCCTTTGTGAAACGTCATTCTCAGAATGACAAACTAGACATACCCACCAAACAAGTCCAGCTAAGAGAATACAATGGAGAGACACAACTCAGCTGTAGTCAAGCTTATGTCAGCCCTACTGAAACTGGTGGCATGGTAAACAATGAGTGGCAGGCTGCTGGGAGTTTGGGAATAATGTTTCATGAGACTGCTTCAGCTGGTTACTCAATATTGCAACCCAGCTCTACATGTACAAAGAAAACCTCTTTAGGTAGCCTTTTGACCAGTAAATGCATCAACCAAACCAGTATTAATGATAGTAGAAACACCACTCCAGATCCTGGTGTTTCTGGACTCTTATCAGCATTAACATGCACTAAAGATGGTAATGCAGATGTAGAAGAAGTGGACACCAGATATTCTATTGATTCAGACTGCACTGTCATTGAAGATCTGCAACACCTAAAGACCTCTGACAAAGAAAGTGTGATTATTCAGAAAAACCTAAAAGCCAGCCCTCTGGACAACACTTGTTCTAAAGAGAAATACAGTGAGGAGCAGGGCTTGCATAAATCTACTGTTGAGCAAAGCATTGGAGAACAAATAGAGAACGCTGCTGACCCACTAGACACAGGAAGCTCTGTTAGCATGTGGATACACTTCACACAGAAACCACAATGTTTATCTTCAACATCAGATAACAATCAAGGTGCGCAAAGTGTAGAAGATGCCTCATGCACTGATAAACCTAGCCAACACAAAAAGAAAAGAAGGACCGAAAAAGTACAAAAGCTCCGCACATTAACCAGCAGTGTTGATGCAGGTGAGTTCATAATATAAACAGTAGATGGATTTTTGTGTGGTGAAACTTTGTGTTTTGTCACCATATCTTGATACAAATGTATACTCTCCCTATATAGCCACAAAGCAAGCTTTCAAGATCACCAATAGAAATCTCCACTACAGAAATGGTGTCGGAGAGACTCATTTACATAAGGCTTGCAAGAAAGGAGACCTGCCACTGGTCAAAAGGCTCATTAAAGCTGGGATCAACATCAATGTTTCAGACAATGCAGGTTGGTTAAAAATTCAAGAACTTGCCTATGAGTCTTTGGTCATGATCCCTCTTCTTATGTTGATAAATTATGTCTTGTGCTCAGGATGGACAGCTCTACATGAGGCCGTCACTGCAGGTCATGCGGATGTGGTGGAGCAGCTCTTGCATGCAGGTGCAGATGTCAACAAGGCAGGACAGACAGGAGTCCTTCCACTTCATGATGCTGTTTCTTCTGGCCAATATGAGGTAAATAGCAGTGTTTTATTTAGTGTTTATTTTTGTGAAACACAGTTTAATGTATTGTAATTTTAAATGACACTTTTGCAAATCCTACAAGTGACATAATCGTAGAGGTGTACGACATAGCAAAACTATCACAACACCTCTACAACTTTTCACAATACATAGTGTCGTAATACTGATCTTTTAAACATCCGATCAGTGTGAACTGAGAAAGAAGAACCAGTTGTGTTACATTAAAAAATACTATTAAAACTGTAAACAACAATTTTACTCAATATTTAGCATTCTGCATTGCACTTTTTCAGTTAAACGAGACTAATTTTGCTCTCTCATCAGTTCGTGTTCTGTACTGATGATATTCCCAGTATGTTTAGATGTTTAGTAAAGCATATTGCACTGTATTTTGAGGTAATTTCTCACAATGCTGATATATATTGTCATGCTGCCTTTTTCACATAACTGAGTCACATTACCATCAGCTAGTTATCAGTTATCACAGTTATCAGTTATCCCAGGTATCTGGAGCCATGCTGACTGCAGTGAATCCCACAACTGCTGAAGGGGGCATGTGGGGAGGATCCATAGAGCAAACACAACAGTTTTTCATTTTGACCAAACTTTAAAATTACTGTCTTTACCATCCACAGATCCCTTGTCTTTATGATCCTTTGCAGGTTGTGAAGCTTCTTCTGCAGCATGGCTCCAACCCTCATGATAAGGATGCACTCGGAAAGAGTGCACTACACCTTGTGGAACATGAAAGCATCAAAGAGCTGCTCCTGACATTTAAAGGACTTCTGGTGGTACCTGGAGAGCTGGCTGAATCTTACAAGCAAGGGCCTGAAATTTTGATCCATGAACAAATACTGCAAGGTACTATTGTTGTACACATACCACTGAAAGAGGCAGGAGAAAAGATATTTAAAGTGCAGATGACCTTTTGTTTCTATTAATTTTGTACATCTGTATTGCTTCTTCAGACAATCAAATTTGCAAACCACCACCTTCTACCTGCTGCTGTGAGGCTGGCATAGAAAGACAGATGAAAGACACTTCAGAAAGCAGTGCTGTTTGTAAAGAGGCATCTATGCAAGTCAGTAACACTGCCCTTTGTAGTTCACTGCGTTACATAAATTGATATTACGAGTTGCAGTGCACATAATAATTATAACACTGATGAATCATTAATAATTTGAAGTCAGCACTTCGAGAAGTGGAACAGAAGCAGATAGGCATGTCAACCTGGATACTGAGAGAGCCTGAAGCCTTCATCGTAAATCTTAGGACATGGCCAACGGAGTAGTTTTTTTGTTTATTATTATTGTCAATTTAAAGTCATTATGTTACAACATGTGTATGTCTTTATCTATAACATGAATATCTAGGGTAATGGATGATCAAAACAGCTCTTTTAATCTTTATGATGTTGACATTTTGTCCTTGTTGTTGCATGTAAGTTGCACCTTACCTCTCTAAGCAGAGAAGTTTCGCCTGAAACTGAATTTCAAAGCTGAACTAAACTCAGCATTGTCAACTTTGGACTATCTGTAAAGAGGGTGACTATAGTGTGGAAGAACATAGTTACTCTGATAACATTCCCTTAGACCTGGAATCAAGGAATGTTAAATGAAACATGGCATGTCTTAGTTCAGGAAAAGCAGAAACTACCATGACAGCAGGATGTTAAGCAATTTAGTCTGAAAATGAGGTAATCAGCCAGGAGACAATGCTGAGGAACTGGCAGTAATCGTAATACGTTTTTTACCTGCCAGAGAAATGAGTATTGTTTTGTAGATTTGTTAATCCATTTTTATCCTTCATAGTTATAGAACATATTTACATTAATAATTTATTAGCATATCTTAGTGTCAGACATATTTTAACTGATATTAAGAATACAGTAATATATTTATTTCCTTTTTATTGCAGGGTTCTTCCCAGCCCTCCCTCTTAAGAGGTGGAGACCCCACTGTCAAGATCTTTAGGGTTCCAGAGAACTCGGTCAGCTCTCTTCTGGAAAGTACCGTTTCTGTTTCCACAGAGTTTGCTTGGAAAAAGGTTAGAGATCTGAATGAGGACATTGAAGTTTAAGATTGTACCTCTGCATGACCTTAATCAGCATACAAAAAATAGGTGACAGCACAGATGCACTGACTTTGCACTGAATTAGGTGTGGGCCTGCACAGTGAAGGTGGGAAAATATTGTTGCTTCCTGCACCAAACCTACCTGTCAGTGTTGCTCTCAGCAGACAGTACAGAAGAAAGCATTTGTATATGAATAATTTAATGCTGCATTGCAGAGCTAAGGACCTCAGCCTAGATCGCTTGTCACTCACAAAATACACAAGTTGCTGAAGAAATGACATTAAATACAGAGCATTTGGCCTGAACATTTGGTGTACAACATGACTCAGAATGGAACATTTTCATTTTGACAGGTGCCGTATGCTGATTCAAATGGACCTCCCCTGCGAGAGTGTGCATCGAAAACCACATGCACAGGATTTCCTTTAGTAGCTATGGTGGCTGAGAAAATATGGTGTGGTATGAAATTGTTCTCATTTGTGGCATCCTCATAGCTCCGTCCCACCACAATTTGTATTTCTTTCATATACACATACTCTGTGTGACCTTATAAATATGTCCAACAGGCCCTTGAACAAACAATGGTAGATTAAGGTAGTTATTTCAGAATGGAAAACGTTCTGAATAGACTGAATGGTTGAGTGATTGAAATGAATAGATATATTGTAAGATAGTCAGCATGGCCTGTAAAATTCTAAGCATTATCCTGCTATTAAGACATCATGTAGTGATTGCTATTAAGTGATTAATGGAACCACCTTTTTTTATATAGAGTCATCGACAAAAGAAATCGTGATGGGCATTCGCTCTATCCACTTAATCAGTGATGAGGAGTTCCTGCCCTGTTCCATGATGGACAGATTCTGGGATTTATTCATGGAGAGTGAAGACTGGGTCTTTTGAAACATTGTTAGATCATACTGTAACTTAAGAAAGAATCCAGAATTCTGAATAATTTAAAGTAATGAATGATTGTTTAGACCATTGTTATTAAAAGATTATTGTTGATGGTTCCTGGCTTGATAATTAAACTGGTTATGACACCTTTAACAAAACTGCCTCTGAATGTAGAAACAATTTGTTAAATTACTCTTACCAAATGTTCTTTTAATATGAAAATAATAATGAAATATTTATTATTGAATAGGTTATTAACATCAGGTTGGTTGATTTGCCTAAACCTAAGCCTAAGATTGACTGTTTTAGTCCAGTCTATCTTACTGTCTATGTAGACGCCCCAGTGTTAGTATTCCTCGACAGTATCCATCTCTTTTCAATACCACTTGTTCATGTCCAATACCGATACCGATACCATGACCTTGAAAATCTGCCAGTACTGATGCCAATATAATACCATAATTTTCCCTCTCCTAAACGACTAAGCTGTTTTTAATATATTTGTGTGGATGAACTTTGTTTAACCATCTATCTAAATAACATCATCCTCAAACTGTAAAACAAATGTTCTACACCCCTAAAAGACCGTGACTCAGTTATGCAATACTGCTGTTCATTTTTACACAGATTTGGAAGCAGCATTTTTGACTGCAATTAAACAGTAAAACAGAATTTAAAGTACACCTTTGTGTACAAGTTTAGTTAAAGGAGCAATTTGTAAAATGATGTCCCTCCTCCTCCCTCTTCAACACCTAATAGTCTAGAAAAAACGTGAGTTCAGTGTCAGTCTTCATCTCTTGCTTCCATTTATATCCCCTTTTTTTGTTTACCACCAAATGCAGATTCTTGACAGAAGCAGGCGGCAGCAGTCGCTTGCCAAGAGCTTCAGCCGGCGTTGCATTTAGACTTCTTTTCATTGGCTGCCTGTCCTTAAATGATCTAACCGGGAGCAGGACCTTCAACATGATTGAGGAGAGGTTAGAATATGCGTCCTCGGCAGCAGTGCTACTTTGTCATCTTCTCATTTGGGCTTATTCGACTTGAAGCTACAGTTACTCCCTATCACCCCTTGAGGCAGGACAGGCCAGGCTAGCAGTTTAGCATGCTAACAGCGGGTATCTCTGCAACACAATACATAGACATATTTGCTGTACCAGCAAAACTTATTTCTTCAGATTCTGTTGATACATATAGTTCATTTCGAAATGTTTTAGGCTAGAAATCTTACAGACTGCTCCTTTGAGCATTTGCATGATAGTTTAGGCTAATGGATTATATCAGATTCTACTATTTATTTTTCTTCCAATCTGATCCAGTGACTGGGGCCAGTATCAGACTATTGGTGCACCCCTAATTCACACCACTCCACAACCCCACCTGCTAATACAGCCCACAAAGGCAGAGTCGTCTGGAAATAATAGAATGAAATAGGCATAAAAAACAAGTAACTAAACTGAGTAAAATGTATATTGGTTTTCTCACATTAAAAAACTAAATAAAATTGAATTAAATTAAATATAATTTATAATTTTTATATCTTTTATATTTTACCTTTTCTCATATTAAAATTTGTTCAGATTTTTTTAGGCGTATTTAATTTTTTANATATATATATATATATATATATATATATATATATATATACCCTTTTCTCATTTGAAAAAAATAAAATAAAAAATATATAACCTTTTCTGCCCCCCTCTGTCACCTATTTGGTGGTAAAGCAGAGTTTATGCTTCAACAAATTCAGTGGGTTACAGTTCACATTTCTATGAACTCAGCCATTGGCTGCTGCTCGGTTATGCCCCGCCCACTGCCGCCTCAAGTCACCAGCAGCGATTAAACTTGGGGCGTTTATTCACTGTTGAGCGCGCGCGGAAAAAAGCTCTCGCGCTGGATGATTGATAGTAAGTAGACTCGAGCTCCCGACACGGAAACTGTGAGGAGACACGTGCGAAGATCTGCTCCGATTCTTTTTACTGGTCATAAATCAGCGGCTGGTTTCTGAGTGATGATTGCCGAAACGGGCTCCTATTAAGGCGCTCCTTCATCGCCGTATAGTTTTTGTTAACTCAGGTGAGCTTCTGATCCTTCGCACCTCCTGTTCGTGTTAGAAGAGCCTTCAGTCAGAAGGAGTGCTGGTAAACACACCAGTTTGTTTTGGGGGTTGGGTTCGTTTTGTTAAACCCTTCAGCAAATACTTTACTTGATTATAGCCCATTTCCTTCCCAGTAGTAACCTGATCAAGTGGATGTGGACTGGACTGTGTAACCCTCAAACAGGTAGTTCAAGAAGGCGTTTTTGATGGCACGCATCAGAAAAGAGGGGAGACCTTTAGAGTGCAAGGTAAGTCACATAGGCAAGACTATGACTATGCTCAACCCTGCTGCTGATTTCTTAACCTGCTCCCTCCCTAATGGAACAGGCCAGATGAAGGAACAAGTCAGAAAGGGGAAGTTCACTGATACAAAAAAAAATCTGCATAATGAAATATTTGAGTAAGTAAACAAAGTTATTCAGAGCGGTTTGCTGTAAAATGCTACAGTACATTGTAGAGAAACCTGCAGGTTCAGTATTGTTCACAGCGGTGGTGATGGGAATCAGACATCTGAAGAGTTTAATGCCTCTGAAAACAGAAAGTTATTGCATGAAGTGGTTATGAACATGCTGCCTGATGCCAGAGAGACCGATAGTTTTGCGATAAAGTTTTGGCTTAACATTTCAATGTCCTTACAGGGCACTGCTAAGGCAAATTAGTCCCCAAAGAAAACTATTTATTTATTTATTTAGCCTCCAATCCAGGGGTTCTCAACCTTTTCCGCCCCAAGGCCCACCTGATAATAACTATAAACCATAGTGGGCCACCAGAAAACTACAGTTTGCTTATATAAATACAATTTCTCTAAGAAATTTGGTGAAATGATAATTATGGAATCTCCAAATTCAAACAAGGTAGATGTGAAAAGCAACCCAATAAACCTCTCCATCAGTGGCTAGCCAGCGGCTATGTGGTCTCAGACTGAAGATGTTTAATTAGCCTGCTGCTGCTGTGATGTTTTTATTTGTACATTATGTGTACATTAATATTCATGTATTTGTATTAATACATTTAGCACCCATATGGTTTTATATGGCATTTCCAGCCCACTACAAACTACTGCCTCCACCTGAGTACAGGCCCATGGACCACTAGAGGGTGCTTCATTGCCCACTGGTGGTCTACCAGCCCACAGGTTGAGAAATCCTGCTACAATTAACATTACATACGAAAACTCAGACAGCATGTGTGGGTTCACTGGTGGTTTGGGAGAGTAAATAAAATGGCTATATTGGTGTCATAAACATGGCGGCCCCTGGTTTCCATCACCAACACTGTAAAGAAATCAGTCTGTACCTTTTGCTACAAATGAACCATTTTACATCAAACCACTCTGAAAGACTGTTTACATAACAAGGGCAGAATTATTATTATTCATGATTATTCAGAAATTTTGGTGGAATTCCCCTTTATTCACAGCCTTTACAAGCAGCTTACTATTACAGCCAGGTGTTTTTAAGTAGTAGCTGTAAAGTTCCAGAAATGTGGTTGTGCAACACCATGACAATGAAGACAAAGCAAAGCGTGCTAGCTGTGTTAGAGAGCTTGAACCAGAAGAGCAGGAATCATTTATTTGGATAAAATGATAGAAAAAATGAATGAAAGCAAAACATTCACAGTCCTGCTTTGTACGTGCACTTAAAACAAATATTGTAGATGCCTCTATTTTACATCTATTATTATCCAGTAGCGATGGGAGGGGTACAAACCAGCTATCGAATCAGTAGACAGTATAGACATATACTAGTATATTGGTTCTTCTGGCTTTTAGGTCTCTGACATTAAAGGGATAAACTTGTGAGTTTATGCCTTTATCTGTTAACGGTAAGAATACACATCCTTACTTTCACTCCAGTAATTTATCTGTTTTGTTTTCTCACAGAATGAAAATGAGATGTGCTGCTTTAAATAGACTGAGACACAAGTTCTACTTATTTTTCGTGCCTTTGTTCATTGTGTCTGTGCTGAAGCTTGTCTACGTGAAAGTTGTAGTGAGACAGAGATTCTACGTTGAGCCCTATGGAATTACAGTACGCTCATCCAAAGCTCAGCCCAACAAAGATGCCATTGACTGCACAGCCATTTATCAGCTGGATCCAGTGGAAATTGGCAAGTCTTTGGAGATAAGGCGCAGGGACATTGTGGATTTGGATGATGAAAGCATTGTGTCCTTTACTGCGGACTGTCCCAGATACATTGAAGCGAGGGGCTACAGTGACATCGGCGTGACTGAGGAGGAGCAGAACTTTCCACTGGCCTACTCTCTGGTAGTGCATAAGAACATGCCCATGGTGGAAAGGATTATCAGAGCCATCTATGCACCGCAAAACATATATTGCATTCACTACGATCAGAAGTCCTCCAAAAGCTTCGTTGCGGCAGCGACCAACTTGGCCAGATGTTTCCCGAACATAATCATCGCCTCCACGCTGGAGTCAGTGCAGTATGCGCACATCACAAGGCTTAAGGCGGATCTCAACTGCCTGTCAGACTTAATGAGTTCAGAGGTCAGATGGAAGTATGCTATCAATCTGTGTGGGCAAGACTTCCCACTCAGGTCCAACTATGAACTGGTAGAGGAGCTGAAGAAACTGAACGGGGCGAACATGCTGGAGTCAAGCCAACCCAGCGAGCTAAAGAAACAGCGCTTTGGCTTTCAGCATGAACTAAAGGAGGTCCCGTATGAGTATCAGAAAATACCTGTTAAGACTACGCATGGTAAAAGCCCCCCGCCACATGGCATTGAGATGTTTATTGGAAGTGCCTACTTTGTCCTTTCACGCGATTTTGTCCAGTATGTTCAGACTAGCCAAGTGGCTGCAGACTTTCTGGAGTGGTCAGCGGACACATACTCTCCGGACGAGCACTTTTGGGCCACACTGGTACGGGTGCCTGCGGTGCCAGGAGCGATCCCACGATCAAACCCTGATGTGACTGACTTGATGAGCAAGACCCGCCTGGTGAAATGGGAGTACCTGGAAGGGTCTTTGTATCCACCCTGTACTGGAAAGCACATGCGCAGTGTTTGTATTTATGGTGCTTCAGAGCTCCGGTGGCTCCTGGACTACGGCCACTGGTTTGCAAACAAGTTTGACCCCAAAGTTGACCCCATCCTTATTAAATGTCTCGAGGAGAAACTTGAGGAGAAAAAACTTCGACACTGGTTGAACATGGTGTCTTGAAAGGAGGGAACATTTAGGCTTTTTATTTATCTCATTGTTTATGGATCTACAAGTATGTATGTATGTATGATTAGAGCTCTTTCTACACTTCTGAAGTGTTTACCGTTATAGACCGTTATAGATACATATAGATTGATAGAGAATAATCAAAGCATGTTGCTAACAAAATCAAACAATGATTAGTGGGAGATGAATGGATTATTTAAAGTGCCTTTCTGCTTCTCCATAGTGTAAAATATGATTTTATTATTTTTATGATTTTATAAATTTGTTAAATACTTTCTTAAAGGGGCAGTGTGTAAATATCTAGCTCTTGCATATTGCAACTCCACCCACCCCAAACGTTCCTGGGTCCCGGGTTTCTGCTGTTGCCTCAGTGCCTGTTCCACTTCTTCATGTTTTTACTTCTTTGATGGTGAGGATTCACCCCCGATAAGATGACTTCGCCTGTCGGAATATTTTAGTTATTCTTTTAATGCTGCTAAGATTCTGATAAGAAAAATGCCTTTTACACGCTACATTATTGCCTTTTACATGCTACACTATTTAAGACAGACAAGGAACGAGGCAATTGCGAATGAGAAGCTCAATGCCAGCGCCATAATGTAAATGCTGCATCATTTAAGGTGGAATTGGAAAATTTGAAAAAGAAGCTGCTGAATAAGAAGAAGACTTCAGCCTTGTAGTTTTAATGCTGACTGTATTTTTGATATGGAGTAAAAATCTTAGCTTGTATAATATCCTACCTGGAGTCCTGCTACAGTAGGACATTTCGACCAGTGTCTTCTAGCCGGTGCTATAGTGTCATCGGTTTGCTGCTGCTTCAAGGTAAAAACACAAAAGACACTCTGTACAGTGTTTGAGGGTTTGTCCGCTGTGGCCCTACATGGTAGCCTCCATTGGAAGATGACTTGCTATGTAGATATGAAGGGCTCTTTCTAAAAACACAACCATTTGTAGTTGCAGGTAATTATACACAATGCAAACATAGTTTTGTGTACTGTATTCTGTTTCTCCTTATAGCTCGCTCCTAAATGTTACACACTGCTCCTTTAAATGTTACACACTGCTCCTTTAAAGGTTACACACCGCTCTTTTAAGCAACAGTGTAAATGTTAAATGCTCCCTCGAAAGCACTACCTCAGTCAATATTAATGCTAAAAAAGTGCACTTTCTGTGCGAGGCGTCAACAATCTGCATCTTTGAGAGAACTTAATGGTAGCTTTTTGGTATGGCCGATGTTACAGCCTAAACAAGAGCAATATCTTTTCTCTTGTGCATACACTTGCATTTTTGCTGCATTGTCTGAATCGCACAATTGAGATCACGTGTCTTGTTTCAATTAAGATAATTTCAGACAGAAATGACCAGCTCTATTACATTTATTAGCCAGGGGCAATGAATCATTCACCTGTACCTTTGCACTCTATTGCTTATGTATACAGCACAGTTACACACGCAATAAGTACTGACTGCATATACAGGGTGATATTATTTATTATCATTTATTCTATTTATGTGGTTTTGTCCTGTCGTAGACCAAACGTTTGAAACTGAATCAATGTTATTTAGGCAGTTGTTTTATGTTGTTTTAGGCAGTTGTTTAACCAAACCAGCATGGAGGTTGCCTAAACTGTAGTTTATAATCTTGTTGGTTAAGTAAGTCAGCAGCTGAACAAAAGGACTTTCAGCGATTAGAAACTTGAGCTGAAGCATCAAATGAACTGCCAAGAGTCAACCAGCCTTCACATGAGTAATGCTACTTTGAATATTTGGTGACACTTTATTTGGAGTGGCTCTTTTTAGGCGAAGTAAGCCATTTAACAGACTCTCAGTAACATATGAATAATGTAGCAGCAGTGAAGCATCTGAATGCATTCAGTAGATTATCAAGAGGCCTTTAATTAACTGTGTGAATAAAACTTGTGTAGAATCTGCAGAATTCAGTTGTTTTTCTTTTTATCCAGAAGGTCCAAGTTCATATCTATAAGTTCACATCTGAGAAGTCACTGAACATGTAAACGGTATTATACAGACCATCTCAACATCCCCAGCAAGCTGTTATAGACATGCTGCTGACACCATCCTGTAACTGGAGTTTAACTGGATTATGTTTTGGTTAAGGTTACGGTCGGGCTTGAGATCAGGGTGAGGGTTAGGGTTAGGTCTTAGGTTAACAGGGGGTAAGTTAAAGGGGATCTGTGATGTTTTCCTGGTTTCTCTTTTCTTTAGCATGTTGTAGCTTTTTCTGCATGTAAACGGCCTGCAGTGTTACAAAGCCCAAGTTATACACCAGAGGGAGAAACTCTCTCCCACAGAAAATACTTTTCTCAGCTGCCTGAAATGCCTCACTAGAATTCCAGCCCTTTTCTGTTACAAGGCGACGTCATCTCATAACACAACCTTTACTGCCCGCCTACCAGCAAGCTTGACACACTCACAGCTCTACTGCTTTCAACCACTCTGGCGAGAGGCCAGTTCGTGCAGAGAGGATGAGCTGACCAATCGGAGCACCCTGGGTTTATCAGGAGGCGGGACTTAAAGACACAGGAGCTCTAACAGAGTGTTTCAGATAGTGGGGGAATACAGATGTACGGTATGAGAGAAGTATTGTGTTTTTGGAACATTGTAGCATGTAAATCTACTCTAGTACACCCCAAAAATTACAGTTATAAAAATTAGCATAGTAGGTTCCATTTAAGGTCAGGGTTAGGATTAGGACTAGGACCAAAGTAAGGGTTTAGGACTAGGTTTTGGGTTGAGGTTAATGTTAGAGTTAGGATTAGGGCCAGGATTAGGAGTATCTTTTTTGTTGAGGTTAATGATAGGGTTAGGATTTGGGACAGGATGAAGGTTAGGAGTAGGTGTGGGGTTAAGGTTAGGGTTAGGATTAGGGCTAGGATGAGGGTTAGAAGTAGGTGTGGAGTTAAGTTTGATGTTAGGTTTAGGGTTAGAGCCAGGATGATGGTAAGGAGCAAGTGTTGGGTTAAGGTTAATGTTAGGGTCAGGATGAGGGTTAGGATTAGGTTTTTCATAATGGAAGTAAGATATTAAGTCTATTTCATGTAAACATATTAACAGTACATCTTCAAGATATTTACCTCAGTGTATTCAGGTGCTTCACTGAGGTTCACTGATGTGTTGTTAACATGTTACTGATACTTTGTTAAGAGTTTATTAATCATCTACAAAGGGCCACTCAGAGTGTTCCTGAGTAAGGTTCAGGTTTAGAAGTAGGTTTAGAGGAATCTCTCATACTTTAAGTTCTGTTATAATTAGTTTATAGTTAGACAATTTGTTTATTGTCAGATTAAATGTCTGCAAAGCATCTATACAGGATTATTTTTGAGGATAATTGTTACCCAATTCTGGGAATGTAAAAAATACACATTATATGTTTAGCATATAAATAGACTGAACACGTCTGAACACATAAGGCCTTATAAATATGTTTAACATTTCTTGATGTGTTCATTTCAATGCAAGTGTCCTGCATTTGACCTGCTCCACTCCACTCTTTGTTAGTTTAAATCTGAGGAATGGAACTAGAGCTCTTAAACCCTCTTTAATGAGCTTCCCTGTCTAAGGCTTAATTGTGCTGCAAGTTTGACCATTGCAGTGGCTGAACAGGTTTAGTTACCTTCACCAAAAGGGAGTGCCAATGACCCATGCAGCCTTGTCAGGGTGTCGACAGTGCAAGCTAACACCTACTGGAATCTAGAAGGTTGACATTCCTCCCAAAATGAAACGCTTTTTTTTTTTGCTCTACCATTCATGTTTCAAGAGCTGCACTGGCTTGACAACGAATTTGTACGGTGGCCGAGAAGTGCAAAATAAATTAACATTTCAGAAAACAAAATTACAAAATAAAAACAAATTTACAAACGAAAAAAAAATACATTCAAGAAAACAAAATTACAAAAGCAAAAACAAATTTACAAGAGGTGAAACACTTCTACCAGTATCGAAACACTTTTACAAACTGCAAATTCTGACGGGAAGCGTAGGTCTAACACACAGGAAGGGCTTGTTGCACACCCTTGTCAATCAAACTGTTTTGCGGTGGTAGTGAGTGGAGTTTGGGGTCGTCACGACGCTAAAGCATTTTTTGTCCATTTGTGGCATGCGTTTTAGCCAGCTGGCACGCTTTTGTTTTTCCTGTGGAAGGTCTTAACTAGGTCTTCCTGTGGAGTTTTTAAAAGAGCAGACGGAAGAAAGAGATGAACAGGCGACATCTAAACAACTTGGGCTGTAAATTGTGAACCGTTTTACAAAAGCTCTCAGCCATTTTAAGCTAGCTAGCTGGTTATCCACTATAGCTAGCGTTACAGCCCACTTGCTTTCCTTAACATTTCCAACTCTAAGTGGTTTAGACGTCGCCTGTTCGTCTCTTTCTTCCACTCATTCTACCACCGCAACAAGCACTTCCTTCCTACGCTTTCCGTCGGAATTCGTAGTTTGTAAAAGTGTTTCGATACTGGTAGAAGTGTTTCACATCTTGTAAAATTGTTTTTGCTTTTGTAATTTTGTTTTCTTGAATGTCATTTTTTTTCGTTTGTAAATTTGTTTTTATTTTTGTAATTTTGTTTTCTGAAATGTTAATTTGTTTTGCACTTCTCGGCCACCGTAAATATGACTGAATAACGGTTTGGGTAGAAGCTAAATGAAGACAGCATACTTTATTCTGTCATCTGTCTGAATGTTACAGCTGCAGTTACCATGTATTATCAAGGAGTTTTAAATAAACATAGGTTGCATAAGAAGCGTTAACGGTGTGACGGTAAGAGCCACTGAAAACTACACCTTCGCATCAGTACCACTTCATCCTACAGGGTTACAGGGTTTTGCTCCAACAACGGTGATATAGAGTGTATCTTAAATATAATGTACATTTTGTTCCCAACTCAATCTGCTCCCTTAAACCCTTAGATTAGCTGTGATCATATAAATTATAGTTTATATACAGTTATACTAACCTTTTATGTTGTGTATTGTCTCTTCTGTCTTCTGCTGTGTGTTCTGCTTCTATTATATAATCTACAAGTGTGACGGTAAACTTGCACTTCTAATTGGGTTTTTTTTCAGAATGTTTATATACACTCATCGTCAAAAGAATAGATGCACCCAGAGGGAAGTGTGGGATTGCAATGCTATTGGGAAGGAAGATAAATGTTACCAGGAACAATAAATGATGATAAATTTAGACTGATATGGGCAATATTTATTGAGCGACACATACATGTATTCCATGCAGCTTGAATATTCTCACACAGTTCCTGCAGATTTTGTGGGAAAGGTGGAGGTGGAATAACTCCAGGCCTTCTGAACGTGTGACAACAAACCGTTCATCTTGGCGCTGACCACGGTGCCTCCACACATAGATTCGTTAGTTGTCTCCATCAGGACAAAAACGGGACTCGTCACTGAAGTTGACCCGCTGCCATTCTGAGTCACGCCATGACAGTCTGGCACGACACCATTGCAGTCTTTGGTGATGTTGACTTGGCGTTAAGGGCAGTTAATTTAACAGCCTGTGTGCATGTAGTCCTGCATCGTGCAGCCCTCTGCCAATGTTTCATTCCCATAGGTTGATTCCTTCTGGGTGTAACTGTTTGTGGAACTAGTTACTTGACGATGAGTGTGTGAGTTCAAGAACATTCTTGTCATGACCTAATCATGAAAGAAATGAAAGCCAGTCACTAAGTATATTTTCCTGGTTATAAGATATGAAAATCACTGTCCCAGTGGATGGTTCAAAATGATACCTAATGGTCCACCCACACCGAAGCAGCAGTCGAATTGATTTCAGTGGGGGAATCGTAATTGGCCTCATTTGAACTAACTGGACCTGTGGGATGCCATTTGAAAGTAGAGTGTAACGATGTGTGGGGAGCCTTAATTGCTGACTCACAAAGTCGTTATACTCTGATTATAATGTGCTTCAATGAAAGATTTCATTTCCACTACATGACGTCCTGGCACTGCTCTCTCTGAACGAACAAACAAGGATGTATAATTTAGAGCTTCTTTTCTTTTCCAGATGCTTTCCAGTGAATATTCGAGATAAATATCAACCTGAAGCTGTGGCATCTACGTTGGCATGCTTAAACTTGAAGCATGAACCTTCTGACTGGAATTATGAGAATGTACTTCAAATGAATGCATGACATTTCTTGTCCAAAAGGTCAAATTAAAAGTAAGCAATTATTATTACAAGGCATCAGGTTTCACAGTAATGCATTGGCACTAAGCTAATCGCTAATCGTTTTGTCTAATTAGTCGTACAGGGATATTTATTTACGCATTACAATGAGTTCCAGTCCTAGCAGTTATTCCAGCCACTGGTCCTTTGTTTTCTTTTAATAATTATAGCATTTCTAAGACTGCAGAAATGTTAAAGCATCACATTTACTGTGCCGGCCTTTAAAGTGCAGGTTCTCTTTATAAACTCTGCTTATTGTGGGTGAGTGCTATGGGGGCGATTCCCGAAGGGCTAAAGAGATGGTGGTAGGTGTTTCTTAATAGTTTTGAAGTAAAAGGCAATTTGTTTAGTCATTGGCTACAGCATACAGTTATTTACAAAATACGACATGTAGCCTAGTGGCTATTTTGATATTTTATACTGGTTGTGAAAAATTCAATATGTATTTTTATTTGTGGTGTCATTTGTTTCTATTTTGTAATACTAATACTACCTAGAAGTTGCTTTTTTAACTGGATGAGGGACTTGTATAAATATCACAGGCCATTATTTAAGGACATGAGGGAACCTAGAACATTTAGCCCAAATATACTCTGTATGCCTAAAAGTCTGTAAGGGTCCAAATAATGGTCCATGCCCAAAAAAGTTAACTTAAATCCCTTCCTGCAACTGGTTCTGAAAAATCGTATAAAAACAACAAAAATGGACAAAAAGGGGTTTTGTTCCAACAACAGTGGTATATAGGTTAAATACAATGTACACTTGTTCCCAAATCATTCTGCCTACTTAAACCCCTAGATTAGCTGTGAGCTTGTCTTATAAATGATGTTTTATATACAGTTATTCTGGCATTTGGTTTTGTGTGTTCTCTCTGTGTTTCTTCCTTCGTGTACTGTATAATCTAGCAGGGTGGAGGTGAACCTGATTCAGTTCTAATTTGCACTTCTAAATGATGCTCAAGCTTGAATTTGAATGTACGAGTTCAGGAACATACTTGTTGTGCTGTGTGAGCGAAAGAAGTGAAAGCCAGTCACTGAGAATGTTTTCCCGTTTATGAGATATGAAGATCTCGGTCCCAGGGGACGGTTCAGATGATATCTAGTGGTCCACCCACACCTACGCAGCAGTAGAATTGATGTCAGTGGGGGAATCGTAATTGGCCTCACGTGTTTAGTCCCTGGCTGCAGCTCATTCTTTTGCATTTATTTAAATGCTCATGTAAATCAAAGCAATAAAAGTATAATATGTCAGTCAGCAGAAAGGTATCACTGTATTCACTAACACTGCACTGACAAGCTTCTGACTGATGTTGTTTTCAGGACTAAGGTGAAGAACGTTTCCTCATGTGTTATCATCTGCAGCGCTGCTATGATCTCACAGGAGTGGGAGAACGCGTAGGTTGAAATTTCCTGTCTGCCTGACCAAACCTACTTTTGTTCCATAACAACAAAATCATGGTTAGCGTGGGGGGAACTCCTTCTTCAACTTAGGGGGAAACTTTATTGTTGAAGGACGAAACTGCCTGTTGCCTGAGCTCTGCACCATAATTGTCAGTGTTCCATGGTAGACATCATATATATATATTAGTAACACAAATAAAGCCATGTTATAAAAAGGCTTTGATGTGTATGAAAATTTTTATTGCATAAATAAATGATTTAAGAAGGAACAGAAACAAACAAAAAAGAATAATAATCAATCAAGCACAGTAATGACCTACATATCCATTAATATCCAATCACGTATTATTACTATGCGATGTATGCAATTACTATTCACTGGTTGTTGCTGTTGTTTACAGACTGTTTGTTAATATGTCTTTTATGATGCATGCAGTTGTTCAGTGCTCGAGAAGTACTGACGATACTAGAGATGCTGTGACCCAATACCGCCCTCATTTACTCGAACTCGCAACAAATGCATGATTCCAACATCGGATACAACCTAGTACCACCCAGTGGTTGGAAGTAAATTAGGGTCTGCTTGTACAGACTAGAGCTGCTGAGGTCATGGCAGTCGAACACAAAGTCACTTTAACCATTGTACCTCGGCAAATTCATGACTGACATACACAGTGTGATTTCAGGTCATTTCTAAAAATGTTGAAAAGTCTTGTTTGTTTGACCGGACGTAATTGTGCGGTATAAACATTAATATGTTGACTATATTGTGTTTTTAAACTAGGCTCTAGAGAGACTATCCTATTGTCCTACTCATGTACATTATTGCCTGGTTTAATTTCCATGCACAGTTTGTTATCAATGCAGCAGTAGCTTAGTTTCTGTGTGTTTACTCAGTACTTGGGCATGAATGAAACAGCTTCATGGATAATGCTCAGTGGACGGTGCTGTCCGGAGAGGCTGTGTTTTATGTAGCATGTCAATCAGCTGGATTTTAATGACTTAACTGTTAAGGTACATTGCACTCATTTGCACTAACAGCTGGAGGTCCAAACAAAACGTTATTTTAGAATACTTTAGAATTTGTCCACCCCCCCACCCCCCCCAAAATCGCCAACATTTGTTCCACTCCCATCTGCAGAAAAAAAAAAAAGCTTGCTCCCACCCGCAGTCCCATACAAGGGTAAATGACATCCTTTTTTTAGTCCTGAGTCATACGGGAATGCAGACCCTGCTAACAACTACTTAGTTCTAAGTAGGTTATTTAGTATGGCAATGAATTCTGTAACAGCAAAAAGTGCTGAAAAACGTAGTTGTACTCATGCATGGCTTGTAAAAATAAATGATACTGATGCACCCTAGATAAAAAACATGACATTTTCAGAAATTAATAGTGTGACACAAATCTTAAAAACAAAATGTCACATTGCCCACCCCTAAACTCACATTCATCCTCTCTTGATTTATAGCAGGAAAGGGTAGCCCACTGAGGCCTAGATCTCATTTGCAGTAGGGCCATACATAGAGTGTTAAACATACAGTACACTACAACAGCAAACAGAAATAATAACAACATAAAATGTCAATGAAACTATTAGAACAAACAAAATAATCATGACCAAATAGTTTAAAATCACTTTAAACTGACTAAGAGGTTAGAGGTGTCGGCCAACTCAGTTGAAAGTTATTCCACACTGATGGGGCGTACCAGAATTCTTACCGAATTCTGTAAATACAAATGGTACATTCAACACCAACCAGTCATTATTTCTAATACATATTTCACTTTTTCTAACTGTAAGGAAAGATGAAATATAAGGTGGGTTATATACAATGCACCATTGATTTATTAATCAAAACAATAAATGCATCTTCCTTCTCAAGTACAAAGATATGTAATACATAATGTTTAATGTCCGATTGAGGTTTGAGTGGGCAGCTTATAAACGATTCTTTAAGTTTCTCTGTTATGCTTTATTTGACAGATGGTACTAATGGCACTACGAGTCTTCGAAGAACTGTCTAAACTTTCTAGAGTGTCACTGGGGTGGTTCCCTCAAAGGTATGTCATCAGGGCCTTTAGTTAAGGACCATAATTTTAAACCCATATTTTTTAAGCTACATTGACTCATACACCCTCCAGACTTTTGCTTTGGTTTTCTACTTTAAATCTTTAAAAGGCTATAAAAAGATACAAATGTACATCTTTCTTCTGGGAAAGTGAAGGTAATATATCTTTAAAACCTAGTTTTAAGGCCTTAAGGCCACTGTTGTACTTTTGAGTGAAGATAGAATCTCCCGACAACTCAGCAACACGCTGTGTATGTGCGCATGGAGGTTGTTGAGTGAGAGAGGAGATGTGTGTTCTGGCACTGACGTTACAGATGAGGTCTCACCTCTATGCTAGTCTTCTGTGCGCTATTTCAGTATGTCACGCTTTTACCACAATCTCATGCAGCTGCTCCCTCTGTCAGGATGTGGAGTGAAATGTAATTTACGCTCACCGGTTATCTTGCATTCTCAGCCAGTACAGCAACTTCAGAATAACTAAATTTTTATCAAGCTACCAAATGTTTCACAAGCTGTGCTACAGTAAAACCAATTTTACCTTCTATACTCCTAAAAAACCCAAAAGATTTTGTTAGAGGAACCACTTTTGTTTCCCTAAAGACCCTTTCAGTGGAGGATTATTTAAGGAAATAAATGGCGTGTGGATGTGAGAAGAATCATATATAAGCATTGAGTTGTACACTCATCATCAAAGAATGATGATAAATTTAGACTGATATGGGCAATATTTATTGAGCTACACATACAGAAGTAGTCTATGTCAGTATGGTGTCTGGCCACCATGTTTGCTAATGCAATATGCATACGAGTTGTGCAGGTTCCTAATGGTGTCCTGTGATAATCCATCCTGCGCAGCTTGAATATTCTCACACAGTTCCTGCAGATTTTGCAGTAGGGGAGGAGTGTTGATGACACCAGGCCATGTGGCTGTGTGACACATTCACACAAATTCACTAGTCATCTCCACGACAGTGTGGCACGACACCATTGCAGTCTTTGGTGATGTTGACGTGGTGTTAAGGACAGCTGTCGTAATGTTCTGCATGCACGTAGTCCTGCGTCATGCAGCCGTCTGCCAATGGTGCTGGCACTAACAGGATGAGGAGGGCATCACAGCTCACTGAATGTCCACTGTTGGACAATCCATAAGTTCTCGATCTCCATGGTTCGTGTAGGTCTTCCAGATCATTCATGTTGCTGGTTCGTGCCTTCTTCTATCCACTGTCGCCAACAGAGTGCTATAGTAGTATCCACACGACCGGTAAGGCACACAATATGTTGATAAGACCATCCCTCTTCCTGCTTGAACTGCTTTCAAACTTATCTCTGAGGCATACTTCTCTTGCAAAGGATGCTGCCAACATCAGCATGAGTCAGAATGGAAAGCACGCATAACAGCACAACCTTATGTAGTCAGCCGGTTACAGCAATAAGGCCCTTCCTTGCTAACATCACATGAGTGGCCAAGCTTGAAACTTTTGCATGTCTCACAATGTCAAACTTACCCAACAAGTTTCATTCCAGTTGGTTGATTCCTTCTGGGTGCAACTATTTTTCTGATGAGCAGTGTATATTACATAGCAGAACCATTTAGAAACCTTTGCTTTAGTTCAAGCATGTAATCATTATTTAATGTTATTTGCCAAACACTTCAGGTTGTTTATCAAAATTCTACTTCGCAAACACAGTTATTGACAACCACTAGAATCGGTGACAACAGGTTGAGTCTATGGCAGTGTGAAGATATTCAGACATCAGGCTACGTAGACCTATTTCACATACGAATAATATATTTATGAAAAACCAAGACTATATGTATTTATATGTAG
>CM067499.1:16727483-16744953 GCA_034552555.1 Semaprochilodus insignis | reverse complement strand
GGTGCAACTGTTTGTGCAACTATTTTTTGACAACCAGTGTAATTTTTTGTGGGTAAGAGGTACATGCAGGAAAACAGTACCTAAAGTAAAAATATAGTTTACTCAGATATACCACTGTTTTACCTTTAAAACTTGTATGGTCACTGGATATTTTGAATAACAATTGTTATTATTGCATGACCCTGGTTCCACTGACTTTGGTGCATCAGAGGATTTTCCCCTTTAAAGTATTTTTTTAAGACATCATATTTTCAACATGTTTTTTTGGAACCGTACATCTTAGCAAAGAAGCATTTAAGAACCTTTATGTTTAACAGTGTAACAACCTCACAAGAACCAAACCACCCCTAGAAATATGGCAGGCAGCCTAAGTCAGCGCAGCTTGGTCTGGGCTGCTCTTTGGCCTTCTCTGACCACTGTCATCATAAGCATAATCAGGGCTATAATCATGCCCTTTGTGTGCCTGATGACAGAGGCCTCTGGGTCCATGACAGACAAGCAAGCGCCATGGTGACCGCGAGACAAGTCTTGTCACTCAACAGCGCCGGCCCAGAGCCGGCCCCGGGCACGCTGGAACAAAGAGCCTTTATCTAGTATCCTCCCCTCCTCAGTGCTCGGCCCTCCAAACTGAGAGGAGAACCACCCTCCACTTTCCACTCATCTGCCCCAAGGACAACAGCCAGAGGTCAGCCAAGCCTGGCACAGGCAATGCCTTACTGACAAACACAGAACTTAACCGTGACTGTTAAAATATGGTTATCGTTGAAAATGATTAAAGTTGATTCAAGTTTAAGAAATCTGTTCACCCTATTAGCTGAGCACCTCAGGTGAACTACATTAACCCTGTTTTCAGGTGTGATGATAAATGATAATAAATTAGAATTTGACACTGGTAATGCCTTGTATATCTCATGTTTAAATAAAATTCTTACATGCATCAATACTGTTTTTTGTGATCGTCATTTTTGATGAAATGCAATATTGTGAAATGTTGTGTGAAATGTTGTCACTCTCTGTGCACTGTGAGCTAATGTAACCAAAGACTAATTCCTTGTATGTGTGAACATACTTGGCAAATAAAGCTTGATTCTGATTCTGATTCTGACATTGTGCGATCCCAGCTAGAAATGACTGTTCCAGAATATGTAAGGCATTGTTTTCTTTTGGTGCCAAGAATGCTCTTTCTAAAGGTACGAGAACCTTTTCTAAAAAGGTGGTGCCATTTCAGGTCTCATTAACAACCATAAAACATTTACCAAATGTTGCACCGAGAATAATCTATGAACATAATCTGTGGCCCTGACCACATGCTCAAAACATAATCTGAGGGTTGCGGTTACAACATTATGTCTTAGTTACATGTGACCTTATAGGAACATCTGAAATTAATAACATCTTTAAAAACGTTCTTTGAACATTAGACTAAAACATTTTTTAAAACCTTTTGTAGGACCTACACATTCCCTGCTAGCTGGGAAAGACCAACCTTAATTTATTTCATTTCCAGGTAAAATGGCCAGTAAATTGTTTCAGATAATCCAAGATAATCCACTTGCAAAGTTTAAAAAATGATTATAAGTGATTATACGATATAGAGAATATAGGGTTCGCAACAAACGTGGAACACTACCAAAACTGTCACCATGACATAAACAGACCTTAAAGCTTTGTTTGAGAGAAAGGAGCTCTCTCAATCAAACTCCACTCTTGCTTCACTTCTGAAAAACCGCACAGGTGCTTCTGTCCATCCTTCCACTGTGAGAAGACAATTATTAGTATGAACATCAAACCTGGACAGCTGACATGTAGAGTAAAAGTTTTCATGGACGGATGAAGCAAAACTAACTGCAACAAAGACTCTAAACTCTGGATGTGTGGAAAATTATCTCTGTATATGTCTTTGAAAAACTGAACATGAGTCTCCCGAAAGGAATTTAAGATGTAATAAAGACAGAGGGTGGACTACCTGATAAAATTATTTTATTTAGTTGATTTATTTAAGTATGTTGAGGCGCAATATCTCAGTTCCTACATGTATAGGAATCATATACATAAAAATTTTATTCTGGTTTTAGGCCTCATCACAGTACAGAGACAGTACTAAGGAAAATAGTAAACGATCTCTTATTATTCTCTGACCAAGGAAAAATATCTTTAGTGGTTTTGCTTGATCTTAGTATGGCATTTGGTATGATAGACAGGCTAGAAAATCTTGTAGACGTAACAAGAATTGCTCAGATCTTATCTGACTGATTGCTGTCAGGTTGTAAATGTAAACAGTGCATCATTTTTTTAAACAAAAGAAACATTTTGGTGTTCCACAAGGCTCTATTTTAGGACCTCTATTATTTCCCTAATATTTCCACTGCTCTGTTGATGACACACAATCGTAAATATACCAGCCACACCAGATGATAAATTTCAACTTGATAAGATTGAGGACTCAAAGAAGACAGAAAAGACTGGATGTAAAATCATTTCCACCTACTCAACTCGGACAAAACAGAGGTTCTTCTGGGGCCAAATAAACTGTGTAATTTAACACTAAATCTTGATAGTATCTCAGTTGCCTCATATACGTCTGAAAAAACCTTGGTGTCACGATTGATCCAGATCTGTCCTTTAATGCACATATAACCAATATTACTGGAATAGTTTCCCTTCATCTTTAAGATATTGCCAAATTAAGAAATGCACTGTCCCTACAGAATGCAGACATCTTACAAGAACCAGTATGTTTGACCACATCACTACACTGATTGCCAGTTAAATTAGGTACAAAATACAACTAGGTACTGACAAATACAACTATAAACTACCTCACCCTTCACCATCATGCCTACGTAGACCACAAGGTGCTGGCTCTCTATTAGTATCTGGAATTAATTAAGTTACATAAGGGGGTAAGCCTTTTCATGCAAAGCCCCCAACTTTGGAACAACCTCCCATAGCCTCAGTGTTTAAGTCTAGGCTATAAACCTACTTGTTTAGTTGAGTCTTTGGTATTTAGTTTTTCCTGCTAGATAAAAGGTGTAGATTTGGTTCTTCATTGAAAAAGAGTATTATGGTAAACTAAGAATATTGCTGCTGTCGTCCTACTGCTCTCACATACTCACTCAAGTTTGTTGACGGTGGAGCAGAGGGGCGCTATCATCTCAGGAAGCCTCAGATCTATTCCACCTTCTGGCTCTTCCTTTTAATTAGGCTGTAATAACTGCTTGCACGCTGTATACTGTTGTCATTCACCTCAAACAGAACTAACTGTGAGTTTCACTGTCAAACTGCACAGCTGCCCACCCTATGTGGTCTGTTGCTGTCGCTTCATCTGCTTTGAATGGGTGCCACTGCTCACCTGCCTTCTGGACCTATTTTACG
The DNA here is from genome assembly GCA_034552555.1 of Semaprochilodus insignis. NCBI lineage: Eukaryota > Metazoa > Chordata > Actinopteri > Characiformes > Prochilodontidae > Semaprochilodus > Semaprochilodus insignis. Next base: position 16,741,578 of record CM067499.1, on the reverse strand, counting down.
ACTGTAGAGCTTCCTGCTTGCTGTCCAGTGCTATGCACATGCATGACACTCACACTCCTGATGATACTGCTGCCTGAACACACTCAAACTCTTTAACCATAGACATTGCTTCACCTGCCTCACAGTACACTGAATTCTTCTCATATTCGAATAGATCATCACTGTAAGCTTAGACAGTAAACAGTAGTCATTAACATTCATGGTTTCTCACTGTGATACGCTCCTAGCCATAGTCATGGGTTTTCACTGGTAACAGTGAATATATAACACATATATAATAAAATATTTATAAGATTTTTTTACACTTATGGTCTCCAGTGATAATCCATCCCATGCAGCTTGAATATTCTCACACGGTTCAAACAGATTTGGCAATAGGGGTGGAAGTGGAATGACACGTGACAACAAATCGTCCCTCTACACACTGATTCGTTGCTTGTCTCCACCTCAAAGTAAGTGTAAAAAAAAAAGTTGCTCCCAGAAGAAATCAACCAACCGGAATGAAAATTGGAAGGTTTGACATCATGAGAACGACTGATTAAAATTATTTAAGTTTCACACTCGCCCATGCATGTGATGTAAGCAGCGATGGGCCTTGTTGCTGTACCTGACTGTATAATTTATTGTGCCTGGTAGCCTTTATCTGCCTTCTGAATAGTTTTGCAATCTGACACTTCCTTCTGGGTGCAACTGTTCTTTGACAATGAGCATACACCAGTCAAGCAAATCAAGAAGAGAAGACCTCTGTAATTACTTTACAAAACGTTTTTTATAGTTTTATGACCTTCAAACAGCTTAAAGAAAGTGGGACAAGAGCAAGTTCTTGCAGGCCAAAGGTCCCCTCAGAATGCAATTCAGGCCACCAATTTGCAATTAACTGACACAAGTACAGATAAATGCTAGCAGAAATACTGAGGGAATGATGTCACCTGTTTTAGGGGTCTGCCTTAAAACAAGAAAAGAAACCGGATGTGTGTGCGCAAACACTTTATGTATGGGACACCTGTAAGAACGATGTGACAAAGAAGGAGAGTAAAGGACTGTGAAACTATGAGCCTGCTTTTTAAATGAGACATCTTAAATGTAGGAGAGCACAATCAGCAACATTACTTAGAATACATAACTACAGAAACATAATTTACAGTAAAATTAGCTGGAGTTGTCATGTTTTTCAAGATCTGCAATCAGCTGAGACATGGCAAACTACTTGGTGCCTTTTTCAGACTTCCTGTGGTATGACTAAAGAGTTTTGAGTGAGCTGCTAAAGAGGGAAGTTGTGGGGCAAGATGTAATAACAGCTACTTTTGAGTTTCTGTTGTTTTTTGGAATACATGTAATGGTTGAAAAGGGAGAGTTTGGTAAATGGAACTGATACTGTTGTTCTTCCTCTAAATACTCATATTAAGTACTTTCAACAAATTCAGCTTGAACGTATTACAAACTAATTTCTCTTTGTTGATGCAACTTACAGTTTTACTTTTCCTGTCCACTGTACAAACTAGTTTAATTAACGCATGCGAGCTTCAAGTCAGAGACGTTTGCTACAGGGTTTCCCGGTTTGTGCAGGAGCTTATGCATGTTTGCAGGTTAGAATTAAGTCATTTAGGTACAGCAATTGACCAAGGTAAGGAGTAAATTTTCAGTAGTTTGTTATGTTGCTGTTAAATTGACTTATTTTGACAACATTTTCTTAACATTATATACTTAAAGGATTGAAGTAATTATTGAGGTTAATATCAATTGTTTCAATATAATAAGCAGAATTACTCTTATGTTTGAGTATACCCTCAGTTACTGATAAAATATGAAATTCTGTATAAATAGGCCACACTTTCGATGTGTTAATGGCTTCATTTCCACTACATGGCCTAATGGTTACTAATGAGGCTAATATAGCTAACAAGTTATAGCATAGTGCTAAATGTATGCTGAAGTTTCTTACATTAGCCTTGTAATGTCAATGTAAGAAATTTATAGGAATTTTTCGAATTATACTGTCAAATAATTATTACGAGACACAGTAAACGTCCTGATTCTGATTTAGCAACAAAAATTAAACCGTAACCGGTCTAACGGGTCCGCACAGATGCAATCTTAGCTAGCTAGCAACCATATATATAAATAATATATATGATAACAATGCAATCCACTTGAGCCTGTTTGAAATTAATATTAACTCAATTAGATTGACGACTTCACAAATTCTCTGTGCCCCCTTAATTTCAACAGATAAACCATTTAAGGTAGAAATTAGAATTGGAGTGAGATGGTAATTTGAGCTTTGTGGGCATGAGGGATTTTTGATGAAGCTTGATCAGCTGGTGTTTAGTTCCTCCACAGAGAGAGAGAGAAGGAGAGAACGCTGAATGTCTGGAGGAAAAATGTTACTCTTTAATAAATGTTTTATTAATGTTTGTCTTGTTTGGATTGTGTTCTTTACTACAGTACTATTTTGGCTTAAAATATTAAGTTAACCATCTAGCCGCTTTTGTTCTCCCAACATGCTTTGTCCTGTAATTGATATAAAATAACGTCTGTTAAGTGAATTTGTAGTTTAACTTGATATTTTGAATTGGGCAGGCTTTTGAGCCAAAAGTTCAATTTGCTTAAAATCACTTGTAATAAGTTGGCTGACCTTTTTTTCTTCAGTGTACCATTTCAGGCTATGGGGGTGATATCAGCACTTTTCATTCCCATTCCAGTGAAATAACCGTTCAATGGGCATGGCTGATGTTTATCTTTGAATGAAGCTAAAATTAGCTTCCTACTTGCCAGTTTCTTAATCACATTTTTGGTTTCACCTTAAATGCTTCAGCTTGTAACTGAGGCACCGTTTAAGGTGGAACAGAAAATTCACTCAACAAGCTGGTGAATAGGAATCCAACTTCAGCCCCCACATCTTTAACAAGACCCTGGACAACTTTAATTCAGAGTTGGTAGTTTGCTCTGCACATTTCATTTGTCCTTTTATTTGATTGTTCTATTTTGGAAAACGAGTATACCATTTTAATGGTTTGGACTATTCATTTTTAGGTTTTCCAACATCTCTTTATTACTGTAGAACAGTACAGGCTGGTTTTGCTTTTGAAACTGGTATATGTAAATAAGCTCTGTTCTGCCCGGCTGTCCTGTATTGTGCCTGTGAGCAGCATAGGCTGAAACTTTCCTTCAACACGAACAGGTGGGGTTAAATTGCAAAAGCCTGAATAGAAAGAAAAACTGTATGCAAATTAGTTGGTCTTTCATAATTTTCATATATGGATGTGTGTGAGTTGAAGAGTAGTACATTTTCAAACAGTCGCAGCGTTCATATCCTATCATATTCCTTTTAATGAAAAGAGAAACAAGGTACATGTGATTTTCTGTGATGTAAGCTCTTTAAGCAAGCTGAACAGGGCAAAAAAGGGGCCAGTGAAAACACATGATCTGATAATCTTAAAATGCCTTTTTAAGGTTTCCTGTTTGAGCTCTTGTGGTACCTTATTTTAGCACAGTACAATAGTGGCTAACCTTGTATTTCCTTACAACTGACTTCACGTCCTTTGTATTCTCCCTTTTTCAAACAGTGTAATATCCCTCATCTTTTACTTCTGCTGCACTTTTTGTGCATTGCATATTTTGACCGCTTTTGAATTCCAGTTATAGCTACAGTTACAGAAATAATCTGTAACCAATCAACACTCTGTAGCGGTAATGCTAACCAATCAGGACTTAGTAACAGAAATGTCAACCAATCAACACTCAGTGGCAGTAATACCAACTAATTAGCGCAATACAATAGTGGGTAACCTTGTATTTCCTTACAACTGACTTCACGTCCTTTGTATTTCCCCCTTTTCAAACAGTGTAATATCTCTCATCTTTTACTTCTGCTGCACTTTTTGTGCATTGCATATTTTGACCGCTTTTGAATTCCAGTTATAGCTACAATTACAGCAATAATCTGTAACCAATCAACATTCTGTAGCGGTAATGCTAACCAATCAGGACTTAGTAGCAGTAATGTTAACCAGCCAGCACTCAGTTGCAGTAATGCTAATCAATCAGCACTCAGTTGCAGTAATGTCATCTAATTAGCACTCAGTAGCAGTAAAGCTAACCAATCAGCACTCAGTAGCAGTAATGCCATCTAATTAGCACTCAGGAGCAGCAATGCTAACTAATCAGCACTCAGTATCAGTAATGTTAACCAATTATCAGTCAGTAGCAGTAATGCTAATGAGTAAGCGCTCAGTAGTAGTAATATTAATCAATCAGCAGTCAGTAGCAGTAATGTTAACCAATTAACAGTCAGTAGCAGTAATGCTAACCAATCAGCGCTCAGTAGTAGTAATGTTAACCAATTAGCAGTCAGTAGCAGTAATGCTAACCAACCAGCACTCAGTAGTAGTAATGTTAACCAATCAGCAGTCAGTAGCAGTAATCACTCCCCTAAAGTTGGAACAGAATGGTGGAACATACAATAGTGTAACAACAGCAAAGAAAATGGCGAACTATGTGGAGAAATCTACGGTTGCAGGCTGTGAAGGTGATGTGGGCATTTTTATTCCCTTTCCAAGGAACCAAACTATCAACGGGCATGACTGATGTTCATCTCTAAATGAAGCTGAAATTTGCTTCCTACTTGCCAGCTTCTTAATCACAACTTTTGTTTCACCTTACATGCTACAGTTTGTAACTGATGCACCATTTAAGATGGAGCAGAAAATTCACAAGTTGGTGAATAGGAATTCAGCTCCCACATCTTTAACAAAATCCCAGACAGCTTTAATACAGTAACCTGTAGGTTGCAGCCATGCTCTGTGGTCTTATCCGCATTTACTTTGTGTTTAGCTAACTAAACAGTTTTAATTTCCGGCCTGTATTTACTTTTGACATTTTCCAGGCCAAGTGATTTTTGACAACTGCTTGAAAAAGATTCATTTACATTAGAAGTACAGAATGTTTTGTCATCTCCTATGAAGTTATCAGTTTATTGTATTATTTGTTATGTATTATATTTACACAGATCATTAAAAGAACTGTTGCACCCAGAAGGAAATGTCAGACTGCAATGTTATTGGGAAGGAAGATAAAAATTACCAGGTACAATAAATGAGGATAAATTTAGACTGATATGGGCAATATTTATTGTTCTACACATACAGAAGTAGTGTCTCTCAATAACAGTCTGTGTGCATGTAGTCCTGTGTTGTACAGCCATCTGCTAATGGTGCTGGCACTAACAGGATGACTCATGTAGGGCGTCACCTCTTGCTGAACATAAGCAGTCATGGCTGTTGGGTCAGTCAGGTGCAGAGAAAAGGCCTATCCTTACTCAAGTCACATGCATGACTGAGCATAAAACTTAAAAAAACTGTCGCACGTGTGTCAAATACAATGTGTCTTGATATTTCTGTATATGCTTCTCTATCTTTGTGATAAAATAGTGCAAACAAAACATTTCCTGAATCTGTACAGTCTGCTCTTTCAGTTTCATTATCACAAGATCATACATGAGTCATATCCACTGTTGTCTATGAAGGGGGCTTGGGATATACATGATCTGCTTCTCACTGTGCATTATTGGTGGATGTGTCCATCTACATTTTTGTTTGACCAATTAATTTAATAGACACTTGGAAATTCATTTGGGAATATCTAATCCATTACATTGTTCACCTTTCACTGAGACACATGTGAAAGGGCGTGCAAAGAGTTTACAGCTGCTTTAGTTTCTGCAGTGGTTTCTCATTACAGAGAGAACTGAGACTGTCCTGAACATTTTGATATGACATACAGGTATCTAGTTGGATCATGTTGAAAGGCAAATTTAAGAAGATATTCAAAAATCGAGGAAAATACCCCTGAAATCAAAACCAGGAAGATTCCCTTAGACCCCAGAAAGTTAATAACACCCACTCTGGAAGATAGCAGTGCTTGCAAACACCTTTAGCAGCCAGCTATGAACCTTTCTATTCTTGTTTTAGAAAGTTTCACGCACACTTCCTTGCAGAATGCTTCTAGTTCTGTGATACTTTCAGGATGTCTAGCGGGTTACCAATGATGTTCAAGGTCAGTGAACTGTGAGGACCACTCCAAAAGTTTCAGCTTGCATTTCCGGAAAAGGAGTGCATGGTAAATTTTGAGGTTTATTTTAGAGAACACCATCATCTTTTCAGTTTCATCTTCTTGACCACAGGTGTCACATTTGCTTCCAAAATTTGCTGGTATGTAGAGGATTCCAGTGGGACAGTAACTCAGTAAATGTAATGTTGCTGTACTGTAAATCTGTCCTTCCTTTTGGCTTATGTAAGCGTAATAACGTAACACGTCCAAATGAAAGAAGTGTGAAGCGAGCCCACCAATCAGGATACAGTGTGCACTTTGATTTGAGCTTGTTTTGAGCTGTTGGACCGAGCTTGGTTCTAGCTAATGGAAACTGTTCTCCTTCAGTGTTTTGTGCTTATGATCAATTGAATAGACATCAGTGTCAGACTAATTAATGACCTTCTATTAAAAGACTGGTGGACTGAGAGAGACACTAGAGTCTCTTCACCTACACTGATAAGAAATAAATTAAGAGTCTTGTTAATCATGAGCCAATCGTTAGAGCCATAATAAATCATGCTACTTTTACTCTCCATGCATAAGTACATTTGAAGGTAAATACTTTAGTATGTTTACTCAAGTGGAGGTCTAAAGGCCTACTTTTACTGGAGGATTATTTTACCTTGGGTATCTCTACTTTAACTCAACTACATGGTTTGTGTATTTCATCCACCTCCAATCCATTCCATGGATTCCGTTCCTTCATCTGCCAGTGCAGTGTTTCCTATGCCACTGACAACCGTGCAAACCCATGTATTTTAGATCCACCCACATGCTTAACAGCTGACAAGGTGTTCCTTTCATCAAATGCTGCTCCTTGTTTCCTCCAAACATAACTTTGTTGATTTTGGCCACAAAGTTTCATGTTTAACACATCAGTGCACAGCACGCCCGGGTTTAGTAAGGGCTAACCATGGCATAATCACTTTGCTTTCATAACAGTTTAGGATTAGTTGTAGACGTATCACTTAAGCAATGCCAATAAGCATCAAGCTTTGGCATGATCCACGGGAAGACACAGGTGTAACCCAAGCCCTGGTCTCAGTCTCAGCCTCACAAGGCCGCAATTGTTAACAGCATGTATCATATTCTCCTATTTAATATGCCTTCCTCTACATCCTGCCTGCCCAAGCATGCGGTGGAGGGGTATTTAAAGAATATTGTCGGATGAGTTCATTAATAAAAGAAACTTAGTGGGCAGGGTTTCGCTCAATAATTGATGCCAAGGCTTGCGTGTCTTGTGTCTTCCTAGCTTTGTCTCGCTGGGTGGTGACAGGTCAGCGACCCCACAGGGAGCAGTAGTTGGGGAAGTAAGAAAGGACAGATGAGCCAGCTCTTACATGTTGCAGGTTGTTCTGTGGCTTCCTGGTTCCCTTGGTGAAGTGTGGGCAGAGAAAGAGAGAAGTGCCATATGGTGATTAGGCAGAAGAGAGAGTGACAAAGAGAAAGAGAGATCATTCAAAGTAGTGCTGGGACACATATTGTCTGTGTCGGTGGTATTGTTTTCATACAACAGTGTCAATTTAATGTTTCAGTAAATAACAAAGCTTAGCAGTAACGTAATACTGCTGTTGGACTGAACCCTCTTATCTCCGCTTTTAACGATATTCAGTTTCTGACATCGTTTGAAAACGCTGTTGTCCTTTTACATATATATTACATATGCAAATTATCTGATGAATGGACCAAAAGAAATGGCCCAATTATATCAAAAATAGAAAGTAAATTAAGTACACATATATTTATTTCTGCAACTCTGCTTCCTGTTTGGTTTATATTGTGGAGGAACAGAACAGAACAAATCGGTCAAAACTAATTTTAGAGTATCAGCATTTAGGAACCACGTGTTTATTAAAGGAACATTCCACCAATTGTTACATTTCTGAATAATTCAGTCCTTGAGATGTAAACAGACTCATTCAGAGAGGTTTGCTGTGAAATGGTTCATTCGTACAGAAACAGACTCTTTTGGTTCTTTACAGTGAAGGTGATGGGAACCAGGGGTCTCCAAGGTATACAACACAAGTATATGAATTTTATTTACTATCCAAAACCACCAGTGAACCTACATACACCTTCTGAGTTTTACATATAATGATGACAATGGTAAAATTGTCACAAATCTTCAATTAAATAAGTTTTCTTTGGGAACTATTTTGCCTTAAACCACCCTAAATGTAACCCTTCACCACGAATGGGTTAAGATACATGGATCAAAATAGATTTTTAGCCAAAACGTTATCACGGGCCTGTTGTAAAACAATGTGTCAGACATGAGGCAGCAATATTCATAACCATTTCATGTAATAACTTTATGTGAAGGAGATTTTAGAGGCTTTAAAGCCCCCGCAACGTAAAAAAAAACAGGTTTCCTTCATTTTATTTTAATAAAGCAATATATAAGCATTATTAAAGGAGCAATGTGTAAGATAAGATAATCTTTCGAATTCATACTCAGGCAGCCGCTCCTCCTCCTTCTTCACTCCATGCCCCATGTACTCACGTTGCGAGCTCACCATTAAACTTCATCCCTTAACTCGCCAAGAGCATCTCCAGGTGGTGGAAAGCAGCACCGGTGTTAGCTTGTTTTGTTGTTTCTTGTTTTGTTTGTTTTTGAATGTGTTTTGCTGACGATAGTGGGCAGTGCTTCTTCTTCATCCACTCATGTGGGGACTGAATGCAGATTCAATGCTACAGTGACTCACTTTTGCCTCTGTGAGGTACAAAGCGGTAATACAAGACAAGACTGGCTGGGTCTAGCTGGTTAGCATGATAACTTCAGTAGATTGCACCACAATATAGTAATTTCTTCACATTCTGTATATAATGTTAGTTCATTTTGCTTTGCAACTAAAAATCCTACATATTATTTTAATCATCTTACATATTGCTCCTTTAATGTTTTAACACGTATCATTCACTCCCCAGCCCATACAGTGCATATTTGGAAACTAAGTTTCAAAAACAGCCTATTTGGAATTTATTTGTTTCTGTAATGTCACAGGAACCAACTAATTTACATATACCTACTTATTCAAACTACAGCAGTTCAGCAGTCCTCCCATATAGAAGTTCTAAGGAGTGTTTCAGCTTTGAGTGCTTTGCTAAGTGAGGCTCAGAACAGGACAGCCAATAAGAACAGAGTTAATTTATCTTAGATCAGTTTTAAAGGCACAGTAACGAAAAGTCTGTTTCATTGTTATGGATAAAGAGAGGTTAGAAAATGGTGAGGTGAAAAGAACTGTGGTCATGTTTGGGACATACAATCATGTAAATGTTATAGGTAAAAAAAAATATTATAGAAAAACATGTAGGATATGGGGCCTTTATGGGGCCAGGCATCTAGTTCCTATGAACAAAAAAAAAAAAAAAAAAAAAAAAAAAAAAAAAAACGTTTTAGACCAATCCTTCTCTGAAAGGCTTTGCTTACATCTCAGTATCATTTGTTCTTCTTTAATTCTATCAATGCAAATTAAAAATATCACCTGCTATTGTAAAACATGTTCATTTAACCGTTTCCAGTACAGTGTTCATCCAGTACATTCTTTGGATGATCTTTCATTACATTAAAATGAGAGTCCATGAGGTGGCTGGGGAAGTCAGGAATCACACCTTTCTTTTTCAGCCTAAGACCACTACTTCTTTGAAAACTACGTTTTACTGCATTAATGTTTGTTAGCATGCATTCTAACGTTACATGGTGATTTTACAAGCAAAAACACAGTTACTGTTCACTGAAATGTTTTTTTTTTGTTGTTATTTTATTGATGTTATACAGATGTAATTCAGTACAGTGTTTCTCAACCCTGTTCCTGGAGACACCCTGCCCTGCACATTTTAGTGCTTTCCCTGCTCCCAACAGACCTGATTCTACTTATCAGCTCCTTAACAAGCCCTTTCACAGCAGCAGAGGGTGTGTGAAAGCAGGGACTCCACTAACATGTGTAGGACAGGCTGCTTCCAGGACCAGGGTTGTGAAACACTGAACTACTGATTTGAAACGGTCCTGCAGATAATGATTATGTTATGAATCAGCAGCTGTATTATCCTGTGCTCTTTATTAGACTCTTTATTTGTTTATTATTTCACTTGTAGTTGTGCTGTTACATCATTGATTTGTTTGAGCCTTGTTGACTCTCACTTCGCTTTTCAGAGTGAGTATTCAGGAAATAAAACCCAATATACAGCATCATCCTAAGCTTGATAGTTTGGCACATTTTCCTGCTGTTTGTAACTTATGCAAGGTTAATAGTATCCCTGAACGGTGATAAAAGCTAGACATATGGTGGGATTCATTTTAAAATAGATTTGGGCCTAGACAAGCTCAGAGTGCATATGGACCAAATAAATGTACAGTAAATAAAGACATCAGTAAGGTAACATGACTGAAAATGGCATCCATTTAGAAGTTAGAGACAGCAACAGCACCACCATGTGGCCAAAAAGCATACTAGCAGAGTGTTTAGATGTTCGAAGTGACATGAGCATTTACAGTCAAACAGCGGTTTTATACATCATATGCACAGCCTAAAATCACTTAACACAAATTACACAAGCAGGCTTGATAGTGAGTGTGATGTGTGGTTTACACATGGGATAACTATTAGGCTGCTTTTGGTTTGCTGGACTCTGCAGGAACATTGTTCTGTTGTCAAGGTAAGAGATGGGAAAAGAACAATCTCCCCTTAAGAACAGTCTCCTTTAGACCACATCCCTGCCTGAGCTTAGTATGTGCAGGATAATGATGTAAAGACCTGCACACAGTCCGAGAAAACAAACTAGAACAGCAGTCAGTTTTGTTTTATTTGCATGAAAAAGAAAATGGACCCCACTATCAGGACAAGATATCCTGTATGTGAGGTTAAAAGCTCCCCTTTTGATTCTAACATCAATTTGTCATCAATGATTTCTGAAATGTGTAATTCATACGTCAAGTAATTACATTTTTCAAAAATAGACTTATTAAAATAAGACCTCTATCAATGTATGGCTTAATGGTTAAAACTTCTAGCTAGCAATCGCTACAGATAGCATGTAAAACTATTGCTCAGTTGTCAACTAAACTCCAGTGAGCCGCTGTAAAATAAAAATCTAATCAAGTAATAGATGTGTAGCAATATGCTAAAAAAGGACTTCTCACCTTAGGCCCCCAGTCATATGTTTCATATGACTATTATGATTTTATGACTAACAGTACATTCTTGTTCGTCCTGCTATAAAAGAGAAATCATTATTTTTAAATCATTGATAAACTCTGAATACATTAGACCATATGCACCAGAGACTAAATCTATCTGTATAATTTCCTCAGGAAATAAAATATGGGAGTGGGTGCATATTACCCTGAGGAGGGGGGAGGGGCGGTTCTTCCCCCAAGGCTAACCTAATACATATTTAATGTCATGCTGACTTCTTAATATCACTTAAAGCCATATTAGTTCTATTAGTTCCACTAGTCATATTAGTGCACCAGGCTTAACTACAAGCCTTAACTGCAAATAAATTAATTTCAGCGTTTCTTTAGGACAGTGTTTATTTTTTATGGGATTCTCACATCACTGAAATCACTGAGACTGGATGGCATAAACATGATAGCACATGTACAATCTGTCCTCATTTCAACAGCAGCTTTAAGTTGAAGCATTAAAGCATACAGCACAGGGAAGCTGGTAAGTGATGGCCTTGTATGAGGTCATAGAGTCTCAGGAGGGTATTACTCAACCACTAACATCTGCTTTTGTAAGGCCAGATGTCTTACCTAGAGAAATGGTTAGCATGTCATAGGTTATGTAATGGCATGTCACAGGGTTTCTTATTCTACATCATTTTCACACTTCTGGTAACACTTTATATTATGTGTTTACTAACTAAAACGAAGTAGTGCGTTAGTTAACGTAAAGTAATACATTAACAATGGTCAACTTATGTACTACATGTAAACATACAACTGTTACATGTTTACTTAATATTAATTGTTAATGTATTACTTCATGTTAACTAATGCATTAATCATATTAATTAGTCAATACCTAATATAAAGTGTTACCCCAAATTGTTTTTACAATCAAATTTGGATTTTCTATTGTTTTGATAAAATTCAGTCTCATGTGACCAAAAGCCTTTTAGTATGTGATGTAAACACACATTTTAGGCACACAATTCTTTGTTTGATTTGTGCTCAGGCAAGAACATATGGACTAAAATAAATTTACATATGGACATTTATGGATTAATATGATTGAAAATGACTTAAATGTGTAAGGTTGATAGAGGTACTGATGCAATGACAGCACCATCAAGTGGTCAAAAGGCATACTAGCAAGGGGGTAAGATGAGGCAACTTGGGTACAGACATATGCCACCAATTGTTTTAAAATGTAGACATAATTCAGATGTAAAGAAAATCATTCAGAGTGGTTTGATGTGGGATGTTTCATTACAGAGTCAGAATTGTTCTATTGGTGATAGAAACCAAACATCTGAAGAGTGTTAAATTAGATTAGATTAAATTCAACTTTACTGTCATTGTGCAGAGTACAGGTCCACAGCTAATGACATTAGTTAGCATAGTTGCAGTTAGCATCTAACAAGAAATGCAAAGTAGAGTATTATTTACATATTAAGATTAAAGAATCAAACAAAAAAGAACTTGGTTTCACAGTGTCCTATTGTAAGAGCAACACATGAATCATATGAGCATGTTTTGTGAATCCAGAACTTTTGGGTATCAGCCAGAGATGGACAAAAACTATGCAGCTGAGTTAAAGGATAGATCCCTACTGTAAAATATTCCTCCAGTGTCAGTAGAAGTTCCTCCCTTTAGACCTCCACTTGAGTAAAAGTACTAAAGTATTTGCCTTCAAATGTACTAAAGTATGGAATGTAAAGTCGCATGATTTATTATGGCTCTAATATCCTATTATCATTTCTGAAGGTGAAGAGACTCTAGTGTCTCTCTCAGTCCACCAGTCTTTAATAGAAGGTCGTTAATTAGTCTGACACTGATGTCTATTCAAATGATCATAAGCACAAAACACTGAACAGTTTCCATTAGCTAGAACCAAGCTCTGTCCAACAGCTCAAAACAAACTCAAAACAAAGTGTGCACTGTACCCTGATTGGTGGGCTCACTTCACACTTCTTTAGTTTTGACATGTTGCATTTTTATGTGCACATAAGCCGAAAGGCAGGACAGATTTGGCCATAATGTAGTGGAGTAAAAAGTAAGATGTTAGACTTTAAATGTAGTGGGGTTAAAGTAAAAAGCCCCCCCAGAATAGAGACACTTCGGTAGCACTTTACTTTACAGATCGGTAATAAGCAGGTAATATGATAATTTTATGGTAACAACTTACCTAAAAATTACCTGCTTATTTTCTTTATGTATAATAAGTGAGGAATTGTAGTAGTAACAAGGCAGCAAAGTAATAAAATGGATGGACCTACATGTGAAGCACAAGACTGAACTGATTTTGAACCGTTTGGACCGTCGGAGGTGTAGTAAGTAATATACAAGATGGAAATTAGTAAGTTTGCATTTTACGGCTCTAATACCATTTTGTTTCACTGTAATTACTGCCTGTAACATCACACTGTGTCTGACCATTTAAATACATAACAGGTAAGAAATAAAACAGAAACAAGTGAATTAGTATTTTACAGCCCTGATACCAGGTAATTACAGCAGAACTACTTCATTGATTTGGGTTAATAACTCTCTTATTGTTCAATAAGAAAATAAGTGGGTCATTTTAGGTAAATAAAATTTGTTACTGTTTTTTTTTTTTTATTATTTTATTACTAAGTACTGATACAGTGATTATCTTTTTATTTATTAATGACTAGAAGATGTGCATATAATATTTAGGACAGTAAAACTTTTTACCATTGTGTTCCTATTACATTACTGCCTTGTTACCGCTACAATTGCTCACTTATTATACATAAAGAACTATAAAATAAGTAGTTTTTAGGTAAGTACAACTTGTTACCATTATTTTACCAT
>CM067499.1:16631983-16727171 GCA_034552555.1 Semaprochilodus insignis | reverse complement strand
CATATATATATATATATATATATATATATATATATACATATATATATATATATATATGCACACACACACGCGCGCGCACACACATACACTGAATATTGCATACTTGTGGGACCCCTTGTGGCTATGCGGGCCCTAATTAAGCCACTGATCTGCATCTGGTCTGTCTGCATTTCTGCGTTTGCTACTGAGACACTGTCACAGCTGCGCTATTCTGATGCAGATTGCAAAAAAAACGTTTTAATTGTTTATTACATAACACTGTTTACTCTTTACAGGCTGGCTGGCCGAGAAAGTCCTATATTCCAATTTTAGGACGCCAAAAGGGTTTTAACTGTGATGTTATGCAACGCGATTGCGCCGCTGTTGTGCCAGTTCGGTCTGTCGCCAGTAGGCGGCGTTGCTCTGCACACGGACTCCCGTCCGTCTGATCTGAAGCTCCCACAGAATGTTAGCACCCCGGTGGATTTCAGCTCCAAATAAACACAAATAACAGTGAATCTCGAGAGAGGCGAGAGGAGTTCCTCAGCGCCCTTCAGGTAGGTCTCTATCGCCTGTACATGCCGCATGGCTGATAAGCGTGTAAAGATAGACTGTGATGTTTTTCTCTCTCTCTAATCAGAACAAAGTGTTATGGCGCGATGTGCAAAAGGAGGCATCAGCGCTCCGGATTAGTGTTTACAAAAGCTCCTCTTGCCCCACATGAGTCCGGTTCACGAAGTGCATTGACTTCTACAGACCCCTATTTAACCAGTGCACCAGTTTGACTTCGTTTCCAGCCAGGCTTTATGTTGCACCGTCGAGTTTTCGTTGCGTCCACGCCAGCTGTGCGCGGAGACACTTTTTGGTTAGACCTTTAAACGCCACGAGATGAAAAGAGTTGCATGCGCGCGTGCAGATGTAGTGGGAAAGTGCGAGGTAATGGCTTCACTGCTCTTGAGGTTAGGTCACTGTTTTTGAGGACCCTGGCAAATAGAGTGGACTGGGTTGGACATGCACAGGTTAGAGCAATTAGGAGAAAAATGAACTCTTAACAATGTGACCCTCATAGAAACAAACTGCGGTAATGCTATAAGAAGCTGTAGTGCAGTATGCTGATCCAGAACTGTCTGAATAATGTGCTATAAGGAGTAAAAAGTCCTGTATTACTACTGGAACTCTTTTCCATAAGGGTGGCATTTAATTGCTCCAGTGGTATTCTGGTGTGGAGAGTATTGTTTATGGTGGGGGAGAGCAGTTACACACCACTGCTACACACCCACTCTTCCTCAATGAGCGCAGTATGGCCGCCCCTCGTCCTCTGCGCTTTGTTGCTGTTTCAGCGCCTTTTCTCTTTGCTGCTCCCGTACTGCAGACATAGCGCTCAGAACCACTTTTGGGGTGGAAAAAGTGCTTCCAAAAGTGGTTACAGGGGTTAACAAGGCGTCCAGTCATCCCATATCTGGCACAACCCTGCTAAAAAAAAAAAAATTAAAAATAAATAATAAACATCTGTCTATCATGGCTGAAGCTGGTATTGTGCTAGATTAAGCTGGTCACCCAACTTGGTCATGCTGGTTGACCTGAGTACCAGCATCAAAACACAACATATGTTGGTTTTACTGGTGACCAGCATATTAACTTCCATTGCTGTTGACCTGCATATCAACACCAAATTCGTTGGTGTCGGGACAAAACCTTACATCTCCATTGTTGTTGTTTTTCCTTTTTGACATAACTTTGACATAACAAGTTGCTGTTTATGTTGTGTCCAAACGTCATGATGACCAGATCTAAAGAAATGGTCCAGAATTACTAGGAAAAATGACTTCTCCATATACTTGCATTTTAAGGTAAGAAAGTTTTTCCTTGTGCCAAAATTGTGTTTCCGACGACAGTGATATGCTGGTTTTGCTGGTGATCAGCCATGCTTGTATATGCATTAAATGCTTTGAATCTACCTGATTAAAGCTTCTAAATGAGTTCCAGATGCCTCAACTATATTAGAGATTTGGCCCTTCCATGTACGTTGTTGGTGATTGTACTGATGTGATGTGTTCTGTTCATTGATGAACACATTTGAATGTATTCAAAGCACTTTCTCAAAAGTAACCATTTAAGACCTCCCTTTGTTGTCCTGCTTGTGGCTTATGTAATAAACCTCTTATTACCATGAAGCATATTAGTAATGCGAAACATGCTGCATGTTCACTTGGTTTATAAGTCTACATATAAAGTTCTTTACGTTTACGCTTGGTGCACATCATATGCCAGGGTTGGCCATGCGTGCCAAAGTTTGGACTTCTTCTTGACACGCTGGAGTGTTGTGTTCTCTTGCTTTTCAAAAGCATGTGTTTCATAGCATGCTACCCCTAAAGTGATCACATGTATCCAAATGATGGGCTGGCTGGAGAAAGTTTTCTAATGAAGTCCATGTGAAGCTGACATAGGCTCTCACTGCTCGGGGGTGGGGGGGGGGGGTGGACTTTGCGAGCTTTGCGGGTGTTGGAATCTCTGAGTTTAAGGTACACTGTGTACTTTTCCAGCGACTTGCATTCATTGGGACCTTGAGAATTACAGCTTCCTCAAAAAGGGCAAACAAAAGCCTAGACTTCTCAGTGTAGGGCTGTTTTCAGCCTGCTAAAAAAAGGCAGGAGGAAATCCTAAGCTGGACAGAACTGGACAAAGGTGATCAAAGAACATCCACAATAGTCAATTATTCTGTTACATTCACTCCTCAATTAGAAACCTCACCCAGCAGTTGAATGAAGTTGTATTTGATTGTATGTATGATACAGTGTGTATGAACAGAGTTGTGCTCTGTTTAAGAAGTGACGGTGGAACGGGGCTGCAGAAGTGCGCCACTGCGCAGGAACGAGCGCTGGTATTGAGTTCCTCTTGCCCCACGGGTGCACAGGGGTGGAGGGAGTGTGGGGCAGCTGGTTTTTCAGCGAATCCAAACACGCTTATGCACACGAGCTTGATTTTCTGCCTCGCTGGTAATATCCCCTGACAGGGGAGCCATTGACTGCAACAGTGCTGATTCACACAAGGCATACGCTCGGACTGTTTTTACCCCGACACTCCAACACAGAGGTACACACCCCCTTTTTACTATGTAGTGTTGCAGGAGAATTCCACCAGGTTTTCAGAATTTCAGCATAATTCGGTGGTTGAAATGTTCCATTCTAGACATTCTAGAGTCAGTATTGCTCACAGCGGAACCAGAGACCACACTGTCTACAATACAAATATAGATATTTATTTACTATCCAAAAGTGAACTTCTATGTATCTTCGGAGTTTTTGTATATAATGTTTATGTAGTTAAATCTGAAAAAATATGTGTCATTTTGGGACTAGCTGCCTTACAATGCTCTGCACATACCATTCCGCCCTGTATGTATTTTCAGTCATATGTTTCAGGCCAAAGCTCTTCTCAAAACTATGTCGCAGCCATCAGACAGCGTTTTCGTGACCATATCTTTCTGTCAGGTAGCCTTTAGGAGCATTAAAAGCTTTGGCGATTCGGTTCCCATCACCAGGTCTGAGTCCATCTGTAGAATGCTGCATTTCACATCATGTCACTTTGAATTAGTTTGTTAACATCGTAATGATGTAATAATTAGCAGATGTGGAAATTTTGAAAAGTGGGTGGAGTTGCCTTTCACTGGGTTGTCTTACAACATGTTTTCCACTGCCAACCTCAGTTGATCAGTTGATGCCAAACAAATCTAGTCAACTGTGAAAACTGTGTTATTTATGCCTGTATGATTGTCACTAAATGAAAGCACCCTGTTGCTTAGTAAATGTGCCGAAAGTGCTGCAGGAACCTATTTTGGTTCCCTAAAGAACCTTTCATTGGATGTTTCCTTGAAGACCCGTTTCTGTAAATGAATATGAATTTAAAGACCCTCCATATAACATAACAGTTCTATACCAATTAAAAGAGTCCCTCCAAGAGCTGTACTTTCAAGTAAAGAACCATCCAAAAGCCTTTTTATTGACTCCAGGAGAGCCTTCAGAAAGGACTCTAAATTTGCTAAGCCAGAGAAAGGGAGGGGTCAGGGGCTAAAGGCTTCTTTGTGTTTGTTTGTATGTTGGACCACTCCCACGTCTACACGTTCTCCAGTTCTTCAACTGAAGCATATATATGTTGACCCTCACCTTCCTCCACATTCCTCCTATAGAATGCCCTCATACACCATCCATCTTCTGTCAAACAGTGGGGGCAGTGTCATTTTGTGTGGAACTCCTGCTCATAACCTGTGGTTGTGGAGGGGTCCGTGAAATGGCTGCTGAGGGTAGCAGACGTTGACAAGTGAAGAGCTGTATTCCTAAGTTGTTATGCCTTTTAACTCAGAACAGAAAAGCTTCAGCAAAAGGAACGGGAACTGTGGGCTGATGATTGATCAAGTATTTTATGTCCATATCGACTGATGCTGATACATAAACATATACACAGTGTAGAAGTTGAATGCATCTACCTGGATTATCATTACGGGAAAACATAACCTTGCTTCACGTTCATGTAACATCATAGGGTTATTTGGTTCTTCCAGAGTTCAGTAAACATGGCATAAAATATCAGTTTAGAGTATTGATCAAATCTAAATAAAGTCATAAAGGTTTAACATTAACAGACGGCTGCACAACGCAGGACTACATGCACACAGACCGTTACAACACCCATATCACCACGTCAATGCCACCAAAGACTGCAGTGGTGTCGTGCCAGACTGTCATGGAGTGACTCAGAATGGCAGTGGGCCATCTTCATTTGACGAGTCCCGATTTTGTCTTTGTGGAGATGATCAAAGAATCTGTGTGTCCACTCACGGATTTATCTTCCTTCCCAATAGCATTGCAATCCGACACTTCCTTCTCGGTGTAACTATTCTTTTGACGATGAATGTAATAATCCCATCACTACATACATCGCTGCATACTGATGTTTTGGAGAAAATTATTTGGTTCAACTAGACATTACCAAACATGTCACGTGGCCTTGGTTGCTGTTCGACTTGATTGTAAAATATTTTTGAAAAATGAGCAGCCTCTGAGATAGACTTTATAAGATAAGATAATCCTTTATTCGTCCCACAGTGGGGAAATTCACAAAAGTAGAACTTAAGTACTTACAAAGAGGAAAAAGTAAGAATAAGCTCAGACGTGAGCAGGAGCTGCCGCAACAGGCTGCCACTTCTGCGGCGCCATTAGCAGAATGTGACACTTTCATGAAACTTCAGTTGCTGAAAACCTTTATAAGAACCTTTACTAGATTGCAATAGAGTTACGCAATACAAAGCATTCTGCAATTCAGTTTTGTGGAACAAGTTTCATTAAACAGCCTGTCAAATCACTGAAAACTCAACATTGAATCACATCAAATGACCTACTTTAAACTACTGATTTCACCAGATCAGTGGACAAGAAGTGACGATGCAAGCAGCTCACAGCTAGTTGCATGAAAGTTTCATGTGCAGATCCTGCCGAATGGAGGTGTTGCTTTCTAATAAACATTGTCCTGCTCATGAATGCTTCGTTCCACTGTGGCAAAGCCAAGAACTTGTGTATTGCATGTAGTCATGTTGCATCCAACTTTCACCAGCACATTTTGATTACAAAACCCTGTAATTTTTTCGAGAATAGAGAAATAATACTCGTCAGTTACTTTAAGAATCCGGTAGACAGCCCTCACATTGACAGGTGCTTTTGAATGGCTTTGACAGACTACTTTTGAATGACTTTGGATTCACAGCAGGTATGTAGGAACTCACTGATAGACATGGGTGCTGATAAGAAATGGTAAAAGGAGTTCTACCATGCAGCATTTTTTTGGGTCTGAGGAGAAAGGGTTTAATGTCTGACTCAGACTGGATGTGCGGAAGTGAACAAGAGTGGTGCATTGCCTGTTTCATACTGGGCAGTTTGCATAGGAAAAACCCCTCCAGCTCCAAACGTTTGCCTAAAAGCAGCCTAAAGCTGACAACAAGAAAATCATTCTTCCTAAAGGATAAAAGGCTGAACGACTGAACGTGAGCCATTAGCAGTCGTTTCATAAGGCAACATACATTTTTGATGCCAACTAAAGGACGGTGGAGGCATGCGTGTGTGCTCATGTTAATAGAGCGTATCAAAACAGATTTGATAAGCTTAAGTGGATTTACACAGAGGATGAGGATGAGATGTAGAGTGAGATGTAGAGTTTTTAGGCTTGCACTCTGGTGTGACTTCTTGCTGTAGCTTGATGGATGATGCCTTGAGGCCTAAAATTAAATAATAAACAGGGAGGAGACAGAGAGGTGGAGGGTGCAAGTAAACAGCAGGGAAACAGGTAACAGCTAATGTGTGTAGATGTGAGTGGAGGGTGGGGAGGTGTGTGGGTGTGGTCTCTCCCTCAAAATCTTATTGTACAATTCCATTACATTATTTTATGAAGCGGTTTAGCAATGGAGCGACACATTAAAACTTTATGAAGTTATCTAATTCGGGTTTCAGAATTTAGAAGTGAAATATAATGGATCAAACTTACATCATATAATCACATAACCTTGTAATGACAGAATTCAACACCATAATTTTTGCATTAATGTTGTTGCATTCCTGAGCAGTGCTAACATAACGCCTTACAAACCTGACATAGCTTGTGTAGATTGGACCGCTTTTTTTCGAACGTGAATATTATATAGTGTATTTTGTCAATGTGACATCAGGGATGCTGCTACTTTATGGAATAGATTGTGAGAATGGATTTAGAGGGCTCATATCATGGAAAACCAGATTTCCCTCAATTTTTGAATAAAAAAAAATACATACAGTTCTTATATGCAAACTATGCTGGATAAACAGCCTGTTTTGAATTCATTGTTTCTGTGATGTCACAGGAACCTACTCATTTACATATTTTCATCTATTCAGCCTATAACAGCTCAGCACCACCCATTCACACTGAAGTTCTAAGGAGTGTTTAGGCTCTGAGTGCTTTGCTGAATGAGGCTCAGTACACGGCAGCCAATCAGAACAAAGCTCATTTGTCTTAGATCAGTCTTAAAGGCACTGAAACAGAAAAGGCCTGTTTCATTCTAAGGGATAACGAGAGGTTGGAACAAGGGGCTGGGAGATGAATCATGACCATATTTAGTAGATGAAATCACATAAATATTAACTTTAAGGAGAAACAAATCCAAAAAGTAGGACATGGGCCCCTTAAAGCTCATTGCCTATCTGTCAGCACCACTAAAACTACATATCAGTATCATTATATGACACCAGTACGCCAGAGTAGATGATCCACTTTCAAGCCCTGCTTGGTCCATATTTTTCACTACAGAAGAAGGCTGCCATTTAGCTGTCACTAGTTGTGCTGGAATCGTCAGTGCAAACTTCCATGCAACATTAGTAGCTTGAAACCTACATAAAAGTAGATTGAACTAGAGACGCGCCATGTAATGTGTTCTGCTTCTTGAAATACCCGATCAGAACACTGAAAACCCATTGTGTGATTGTGGTGAACTACAAACTTTCAAACTCTTGATTTCACAGGATCATTTGGTGAGAAAATAACCACAGAACACGGCTTATTGGTCAGAAACACTCAGTGACTCACTCAAGGTTGTTTGAGGCAGGACAACAAATCTGAGTTTCCCCCAGTGGAGGAGGGACATCAGTATGGTATAAACCAAGAAACTACAAAATGAAGGAGTGAACTGAAAGCATGGTTTCCTGATTGTGTACTGCAGTAAAAAGCAAAGAAAGTCAGATGACAACAAATCTTTTCCCATTCCTCATGTGTTGCCATGTGCTTCTGTTGTCGTTTCGGTTTGTGTGTCCTCCTCATGTCCTGCCTCCTTGTCTTCTGTCTCACCTGTGTTTAGTCTGTAGCCCCGCCCTCTCATTAGCGCCAGGTGTTTGTGGTTTGTCCCTTATGTATTTATATTCCTGGTTGTTTATCTTGGCTTTGCCTGTTGTGTTGGTTTGCCACGTGTGTAGTTTATGTGACATCCCTATGTTTTTTCTTGGTTTATACAGCTTTGCCTTTGTAGGGGATTCAGTGATACAAAGGACTTGTACATGTGTCCTGCTTCTTATTCTCCGTCTATGTTAGATGATAAGAATTATTGGAAACTTAGTGGCAATGTAAAAAAAATAAAATAATAAAATGTAAAAAAGAAATTCAATAAATACAAACACATTTGGGGTTTCAAACAGGTTGGAGGGGTGCGCCTGTACATTTGCACTATGTGGGAGTCTACTTTGTCTAGTTTCTTAGGTCAGAGGGCGGGCACCACACGTGGAGTTTGGGTTATTGGCCAGGGTAGAGTAGTTAGCTTTCTGTTTAATCCTGTAGCTTAACTAAGTACCTTTTGGTTTCAGAGCCGACTAGAGCGGTAATGTTTTGTTTTGTTTTTTTCTTTGGTGCCATACAGAGTTTCATTCTTCTAGTGTGGAACTCAGTATAATAGCACAGCATTTTGTTGTGGTTGGGTTTTAATTAAAACAGCTTAAAGCTCTTATTTGTTTTTGTTCCTCATCCTTTTATCCATCTATTACTGGTTCAGTGTATTAATGCCATATGTTATTGATCCCATGTGGGGTCGTAACAGTGATAACAAACTGTAAGCAGGCAGAAGATGCCTGTGTCCTATTCATATATATTTCTGAGCCAGTGGGTTTGCCCTTCTGTCTTAAGGTATGACGTGAAATACAAAAATGCGGCCATAAAATAAAACAAACCAGCAACGAAAAGCTGCTCAACATTCGCTCAGAAGTGTTTTTACAGGCATGACCCTGGAACGTGGTACTCTCTTCTATAGAGTCAATAGAAACTGGCTTAATCAGTCATTTGAATTTCATTTAATAGCTGGGAGCTGATGACTTATTTAAATCCTTTTTCTTTTTTTACTTTAAAATGCAAATGAATCTGGAGAACAGCACCCATAACTGGTAGACTTTGGAGACTGTACAATTGCAGATAATTGGCTAGGAGTAATTAAGATGCCCCCTCAGGGTTAGAAGTCATTTTATCACACCTCTTATGCCTGTTTTGAACTTGAACATGGATTGCTCCCTCGAGACTAACTAACCAGTGTACAGAAGGACCTTGTAGGTGGAGTTTCATTCCAGAGAGAACTGTGTTTACTACATGATTTGGGCGAACTTTCCCTTGAACAGGGACAAACCGGTTTGTGCTTGCTTGAGGCATGGAGAGGCTTCCATGGTCATATTGAAAATGTGGCTACGTCGGCATCAAGCCAAACCATAAAGCCCTTAAAGCTTGCCAAATAAATATTCTCTGTGCGTGGCGCTGTTCCTCTCTTATTCTTATTTTATTCTAACCTCTTCCAGAGCTTCTCCAGAAGGAGATACCATTCCAAATATGAGTCGTCTTCTTTGATGTAAGAATGCTTATCTGCTAATGGCTCAACTGGCTTAGTAAAAAAACTGGTTGGTAGACTACTTTTCAGCTCATATTCTGTTAAATGAGGTTTTAAAAATGATCAAAATGATGAAAAATGGCACAAATATGTTTCAACACTTCATCGCTCTCTAAATTTCTAAATTGCTGCACAGTGGCTTAAGTAAGACGGCTGTTAAACCACAGACCTTTTGGGTTGCTGATGCCTGCCAGGCTGAGCTAAAAATCCCTTGTGTTTTGGGATGTAGTGTCTAACAACTGTGTTAGAAGGTTGCTTAAATGCTGCACCTCCTGACGTTATGTATTTTAAAGGTGCCATAGAATGCAAAGTATTTTAAATTGTTCTCTGATGTCTACACAGAAGGCATGCTACTTTGCTCGGGCCCAGATATGGTTTTATAAGCCCATTTAACGCCTATGATTAGGCTCTAGAATGAAACAAGCCTTATGACTTTTTATGATGAGCTCATGAATATTTATCTTAAAGATGTGTGAGCTGAAGTTGACTTTCTGTTTGCCAGCTTTTTTGCCAATTTTCCATTCCACCTTAAATTGTGCCACAGTTACATTCTGGTGCCTGAGCAAGCTGTAGCTTGTAAGATGGAAGTGAACGTTCAAAACCAACATCAGCCTCGTTTAAAGGAAGAGCATCAACCATAACCTTTCAGAATGTCCTTGGAAAGGGCAAGAAAAGTACCACCATCCCCTCACTGCCTGGAAAGTATGGATCTGCACAGTCTGTTGGTGCCTGAGCAAGCTGTAGCATTTACAGTAATTTCTGATTAAGAAGCTGGCAAATAGGAAGCCAATTTAAGTCTCTTTTAAAGATGAACATCATCTGTGCTCGGTGACAGATCACTGGAAATGGCATTAAATGTGCCTACATCCCCATGTACAGCATAATCCACCATTGCTCTTGATCTGTTGTGGTTGTTTCCGCTGGGCTGGAATTGAGGTGGTAAATTTTTTTGTACATTTTGGGGCATTTTTTGAGTTTTTTGATTTTGGAAACGACTTGTTTTATTGCCCTCTTTCACAAACACAGGTTTTGCATTTGAAGGAGGAACAACAATGTTTGAGGTTCACAGTATGCCAGTTCTATAAACTGAACTCTCATTATTCAAGTATGACATCATAAATACAGTTTTCCATTCCTTGGCCCTGTTACATATCAGAACTTCTCTTACCCAAACCACCACAAATGTCTCCCTGTGGGCTGTTTTAAAGCTTACCCAGAGTTCATGTGATTTGGTGGGGACCAAATTAATTATTGGGCTTTACATGTGATGAGGTTTGTTTTTCTCTTACTGTGAAGATGTTCTATTGGTTATTGTTCTTTGAATACATACAGTATTTCTGATGGATGGCATACGAGTCATACAGGTTTACTTCCAAATTCATGTCACAGGACACCTAACTACAGGTTATGAAATTAGGTTCTGAAGTG
The DNA here is from genome assembly GCA_034552555.1 of Semaprochilodus insignis. Taxonomy (NCBI): domain Eukaryota; kingdom Metazoa; phylum Chordata; class Actinopteri; order Characiformes; family Prochilodontidae; genus Semaprochilodus; species Semaprochilodus insignis. Next base: position 16,716,331 of record CM067499.1, on the reverse strand, counting down.
ATTGATTTATAGTATTTAGTTCTTGTAATCCACTTGTGTAGCAAGTGAAATTTTTTTTCTCCCTCAGCATGGAATTCCCAGTGGATTTATTGGCCACTGTGGATCCTGAAGCCCTGGAGCAGTCAGCGAAAGACTACATGTCTAAACTGCTCTACAGAAATCCAGAAATACGTGAGTCCTTCAGCCTACCTGACTCCAGTGAGGTAAGAAACATGTCATTTATTAAGGTCTGCAACAGACCCGGTGTTTCAGAGTCACGTTTCAGAGTCACAGGTTGGCCAAAAGTCATTAAAATTATTTTTTTCACTTTGGCCCACGTGTAGTTGATTGGCCAACACATGTTTACACTAAAAACACTTGTAGCCGCCACCTTAAAGCTTGAAACTTGTCTGCACTTCTGTGTACTTTTATAGACAATGTCATGCAGTGTCAGCAACCATATGAGAAAGTTCATTTTTGGCAGAACAGTTGCATGAAAATCATGAAAACCATTATTCATAATTTGTCTTTTGATCAAAATTGGTTATGACCAGCTGTTAAAAGCTAACTACACTGTGTTATTTCAAATGAAGTGGCGACAGAGCATGAGAATATATACTGTTCTGTTTTAAAATCTAATCATAATGATATTATTCCAAGTTAATATAACTTACTGTGTCATTTTTGATTCCATGCTACAGGTTGAAATTGGCCTTTGTAATGTGGGCTTTGTGCCGCTGTTTGGATGTGACATTAAACAGAAGATCCTTGCGCTGTTCTCACCAGAAGACCGTTTCAAAGGTAACAACAGAAGGAAGAATTAATTAGAACTTTTATATATTGTTGATATCAATAACAGTGTAATGCGTTACGCTCTGTCTCGTCTCGTCAGCTGTTGGGCTCTATCTGCTGGGACAGTGGTGGTCAGCTGAGGATATTCTTAAAACCGCAGACCCCTCAAGAACAGGACTGCTCGAGGTGCCTTGAAAAAAGTTATAGCTCCTGCCTCAGACGTTAATGTACATGACTGTCATCTGCAGAGCATGCATTAGTGTGAGATCCTTATATGAATTATATCAATGAAATACAAATGAATTTTGTTTTTTTAACCCCAGGTCAGAACCCCTGGAGAAAGGATCGTCTTATATGTTCTCAATAGGATTATATACAGAACGCAGGAGAAAGCCAGCGATGACACCCACTTCCTGTGCCATGAAGAACACGAAATTGCCAAAATCCTCTGGAAGGATGGCGACGCCATTGGCTTTTACTCTGTCAAACCTGAAGGTATCATTGACCATCCCAAGTACTAAATCTAAAATGTATTTAAAGCTTGTTTTCTAGCGTCATTTGATCTCATCAACAGGCACCTTATGCAGGAGTTTCTTGACACAGTGCTATCAGCTTCCTATCATGGATACCATATTCATAAGGAAATGTCACCGCCGCAATGGCTATGGCCTACAAATGCTGAAAGACTTTGTCAGGAGTTTCAAAAAGGACTGTCTGGGTTTGAAATACCCACTTTCACCAGCCATGTATAAAGGTACCAACATAAACCTGTCACATGTAAAGCTGTAGCTTCTGACAAACTTTGTTTATTCTCTGACATTATTAACATTATTATGTTATTCTAAATCTGATTTTACAGTTTGTAAAAACTATCTCAGCACTTACCCGGCAGACAAAGACCTGCTGTGGGAAGTAGAGGGCATAGGAGGTCTTTTCCAGAGAACTCTAATAGCGAGAAAGCTACAGACAATGGAGCTAAAGGGTAAGACGGCGTCAAATTAAGATCGATTCAGTTGACTGGACTAAATTCAAAAACAAATGTTGTTAGATTCATTTGATTTGAGCCCTAATCTCTTAATAGGGGATCATCAAGTTGTGAGCAGGTTGAATTTTGAGACAGAACACACTGATGTCCAAATGGAAGAAGTGATGACACAGGTGCAGAAGACCATGGAGTACACTGTGGAGGTTGTACTTAGTAATATTAAAGGCCCCATGTAATTGAAAAGTAAATAACTGTGATATAGTATGTAAACACTGGAAACGTTAAAGATTGTACTGTTCACTCCTTAGTGCATACAGTCCACATATGGAAACACAGAAAAACAGACCGTTTTACTTGTTAGTTGTTATTGTGAGGTCATATGTCTACACCTACAACCTTCCTGACCTACAACACTTTAGCTACACTCACTCACTCATGTTGAAGTGTGTTTCAGACTGAACTGCTTATGAATTTGACACATTTACCTAAAGACGTAGTAATAAAATCCACTGTAATTGGATTATCGTTATCTTTTGCAATTCTTTATCTTACAAAACATAAGATAAAGAATTGCAAAAGATAAAGATAATTTGGAACATGGTAACGTGAAAATGAATTATGAGCACTTCTGGTATATAAACTCACACAAACAATCGAGGAAAATACAAAACACAGTGGGCTCTTTAATATGCTAATTTTACACAATATTACTGCATGTTCTGAAAAAAGATGATGTAACCTTGATATTAATCCATTCTCTCAATTTTAGGAGGAGGTTGTCCAGATTAAAATAACAAAAGGCAAGTAAAGAGTTTGGTCATGGGTATGGTACACTTTGGCACACTATAAGGGTCTGTTTAAACTGCAGTCAAATCAGATTTGTTTCTCAAGTCAGATCTATTGAGACGACTGTCTGTACTGTTTGCAAGTGGTCAGATTGGATTTGTGTGTCCAGACATCATCAGCCTATTTATATAGTTTGTTGTGGAAGTGACATAGGCGTCAGTAACAGTAGCTAGACTGGTGACATGGATTCAAACACGGATGCAGGAGAGAGACGGAGGTGCATCAGCTTGCCCTCCAAACAATCGGTCTGTCAAGTTGCAGTTCAGAATCACGAAATAAGACACGATTTGAGAAGCCAGAGCATCCAAACTGAGATGCATTTGAAAGACTCAAAATAGAATCGCACTTCAAACCACCTTCAAATGTGGTTTAGATCCAATTTGCAAAAATCAGATTTCTTGTGTCAGAATCAAAAATCAATCTGGATACATTTAGGATATGCCAAAAATCAGATTTGGACTGGCAGCCTAAACAAGATCTACATTACATCTACCCTTTTCAAATGTGGCAATTTCATAGAGTAACATCTTTCTAACATCTCACTGTTATTCCCTTGATATTTTAGAGGTACAGGACACACCTGTTACCACACGTGGTCGAAGCAGCAATCTGAAACGCAAAAAACTTGGAGAAGACACAGGAGCAACAAGTGAAAAAATCATTAGGTTATAAAATATACTATTCAGATTTGAAGTATTTTATATTAATCACAGATCATTGTACATTGCGCATGTCAGACCTAATCTGAAAATATGCCTGACACAGGGTGGAGGACATAGAGCCTGGAGTTCAGTCCCCAGTGGACGAGTCGATGCCTGCGGTTGTCAGAAGTTCTCTGAATGTAACAGAGGCTAATCTAAAGGTATGACTTTTAGATGCTACTTTTCTGTTGCTGCATTTTCACTGATGTAGGTAATGGACTGACTATAGTGGTGGAATTAATCCAGCACCATTTGGTCCGTTTTTGCTGTCATGTTGTAATGTTTTTTACAGGAAACAACTGTCACTGTGACTCAAGGTGAGGAAAACGTATTGGATGTTACTCAGGTTCATTGCAAAGAAAACAAAGAAATGACTGTTGAATCTGAAGAGTGTGTACTGGACGTGTGTGCTCTAACCCAGCCTACCTCAGAGCCAGCTACAGTAACTCCAGAGGAAGCTTTGGAGAAAACAGAGGTGTTCCAAATGACTCCCAATGCAGAAATCCAGAGTATGAAGAGCAATAAGGAAACACAAGTTGTGAAATCGTTTGAAGCCACCATCGATCTGGTAGATCTTCAACCTTTAGAACTTCAGCAAGCGGTAGAGGTGGAGGTTGTTAAGATGACATCAGGAACTGAAGAGGTAAAAGAAATAACTGAAGAGGTCACAGGAACTAAAGATGAGATTGAGAAGGACATAGCTGAAAAGACTGTGGTAGCTGCAGCTAGTGTAGTAGAGGAGGCAAAGCCATCAAGTGAAGAAATAGCATGTCTGGAGAAACCTTGCCACCAGACTGAGCTTGGTCTTAAACCAGTCAGTATGTTCTCAGAAGAGAGTACAACCACAGAAATCAGAGTCCTGAGAAAAAGCAGTAGTAGAGTAAGCACTGCAACACCTCCACAGAAATCCACTCGCCTATACAAGGAACTTCAGGTAGCCAGTCACGAGGATAAAGCTGCACCCCAACAAAGATCTATACGAAGCAGCAAAGCAGCGCACCAAGAGGAGAGGACAGAAGTGGTAGAGCGACCTGAAAATGAGGAGGACCAGGAAATGGGAAAAGAGACAGAGAAGGAGAAGGAAGAAGTGATGGACATAGTCAGAAATGCTAATGAAGAAGTCGTAACAGAAGGACATCAGGTGGGTCCACTGGATGTAGTTTTAGAGGGAGAAGATACTAAGACAGATGTTGAGAGAATAATAGCTGAGGAAAACAGAGAGGAAACAGGTCATTCTGTTGTAGAGCTGGCAGAGATACAGGACAGTGAAGCCTCTGAAGAATTGCTAGAGCCAAAGAAACAACCAGATGTGGCTGGAGCTACCAATGAAGACCAAGAGATTGAATCGGTTGAAAAGGAAAAAGCAGGGATTGAGCAAAAGGCATTGAGTGAAAATGTGGTTGGTGGTGCTGAAGACAAGAATGAAAACTTGGAGATTGAGAAAGATACTGTAGATGAGAATGAAGCTGGAGTTCCAGACCTACCTATGAAACAAACGGAGCACATGGAAGACAAGGAGCCTATGAAAGACACAGATGAAAGCATATCTGAAAAGGAGAAGGTGCCTGAAGTTCAAGCGCCAAGTCATGATAATGATGAGGTAATATTAGAAAATAGGACTGAACTGATTGAAGAGGAAGATTTAGATAAGACAAGCACCTCATGCTCAACAGGGAAGCATGATGGCCAGAGATCAGGCAATGAGACCCCAGTAAGACGTTCTCAAAGATTTAAAGATGAGACTGAACTGACAAGAAGAGTTCTCAGAAGTGGCACAAAATCTTTCACAGCTGTTTCCAAACAAAGGCATGTCAGACACATCAAAACTGTGAAGCAACAAGAGGAAAGTGAACAAGCAGTGCACGTTGAGCAGAAAGAAGATGTTATGGAAACGCACACTGGGGATGCAAAGGGAGAAAACGTGGAGACAGGAAGAATTACCAGTGTCGAAGATGATCAAAATGTAAAACATGATGATGAGGAGAGGGTTTCACTGGAAAAGGAACATTTAGAACCAGAAACAAGTGATGACCATGACCTTGAAGTAGTAGAGTTCAGAGTAGAAGATGGTTCACAGACTAAAAATAAGGTGGATGAAGACCAAGTGAGGACCGAAGATGCTGTGTCAAAGGATGAAGACCCAGTTCCTGAGTCAACTGATTCAGACCATGTAATGCAAGAAGAGCACCCTCTGAAAGAGACCACCACTTCTCAACTCCCAGGCAATGAGGAACTGGAAAATAAAGACATCAGTAAGTCAAGCCAGGGTGATGAGGAGGTGAGATCGGATAACTGGACAAAACCAATTGAACACGAAGATTCAGAAAAGGCAGACAACTCAAGCTCAAGAGAAAAACAGGCTGACGTCCAAAGATCAAACTATGCAACACCGTTGAGGCGTTCTGGAAGATTTAAAGATCAGCCTTTAGAAGGTGGATTGACAGAAAGGGTTCTCAGAAGTGGTACAAAATCAGTCACAGCCATTTCCACACAAAAGCATATGCGCCACACAAAAACTGTGAAGCAAAAATATGAACATGCACAAGCAGTAGTTGAGCCTGAAGCTGAGCAGAAAGAAGCAGTTATGGAGTCAGACACTGCAGAAGCAAAAGGAGAGAAAATGAACATAGTAAGCATTATTAGTGTTGAAAAGGACAACAAAATGGGAAAGGAACATTTAGAAGTACAAACAACTGATGATCATGGCCTCATGGAAGTGGAGAACCAAATGGCAGATGGTTCACGGAATGAAACAACCGGAGATGGCAAGAACATAGCAGTCATGGATATTGATGCTGCTGCTATGAAAGACGCTGAAACACAAGCTGAAGGGAAAACAACAGTACAGTCAGTAGCAGAGCCTGCTGAAGAGCAGGAGGACGAGCCAGCCTTACAAATGACACAGAAAGAAGATGGACAGAATGTGGTAGAATCCACATCCGTTTTCACACTGCTGAAAGCAATTACTGATGACAACAAAGAGGAGAGCAAAGAACAGAAAGAAGTGGAGAAGCAGACAGAATCTCTGGTTAAACCAGCTGAAAAAGAACCAACAGCTGTGAATGAGACCTCTATAAGAACATCAGAGTCTCAGAAGGATGACAGGCTGAACAAAGCTGATGTTGCAGAGAAAGAAGATGCATATACAGAGATTGGGGTAGAGGAATCCATGACATATAGTCTAGAGAAGCAAGTTGTGGAAGTGGGTGCAGATAAGACAGACAGTGAACAAGAAGAGAATATGTTGGCAGAAGAAAAACTGAAAGATGATGGAGTTGGAGAGATTACAGTAGAAGAAGAAGAATCCCCTGCAGCAGTTAGTAAAAATACAGCAGAAGAGGAAAGTGAAAAACATCAGAAAGAGGATCAGGAGGGTGAAACATCCGGCCATGAGGAGACTGTCCAGGAAAGCTCACCTGAAGAAGAGACACCAGTTATCGTAAGCAGGAGTCTCAGACGGAGAACAGTAACAGTCATGTCTCCACTGCAAAGACCCAAGCCCAAGCGTCTCCAAAAAACAGAGGGGGAAATGCCTGGAAAGGAGCATGAAGTGATGGTGGAGGTTATAGACAACAATGATAAGAGTAGCATTGAAGAACCAGAGGAAAACAAAGATGAAAAAATGGAGACCGAGGACAGTGCTGTATCACACGAAGCAGTCAAAGCTCCAAAGTCAACTGATGTAGACCAATGTCGAATGGAGGTGATGCAAGAAGAGGAAACTCTGAAAGAGACCAAGACTCCTCAAGAAGTCCCACGCAATGAGGAAATGGAAATTAGGGAAGTTAGCAAGCCAAGCCCTGGGGATGAGGGGGGTAAATCAGACAACTGGACGGCACCATTTGAAGAAGAAGACGATTCAGATAAGGCAGACCACTCAAGAGGAAAAGATGCTGATAGCCGATCAAACTATGCAACACCACTGAGGCGTTCTGGAAGATTTAAAGATCAGCCTCTAGAAGGTGAAGTGACAAAAATGGTTCTCAGAAGTGGCACAAAATCAGTCAGAACCATTTTCAAACAAAAGCACATACGGCATACGAAAACTGTGAAGCGACAAGAGGAAAGTTCACAAGCAGTAAGTGAGCCTGAGCAGAAAGAAGTAGTTATGCAGTCACACTCTGGAGATGCAGAGGAAGAAACAATGAACACAGCAGGCTTTACCAGTGCAGAGGACAGTGAACATCTAAAGGACAGCATTGAGGATGAGGGCAAAATGGAAAAGAAACATTTACAAGCAGAAACAGCTGATGACCATGACCTCAAAAAGGTGGAGAACAAAATAGAAGATGGCTCACAGAATGAAACAACTGAAGAAGGTAAGAAAGTAACAGTTGTGGGTATTGATGATGCTGAAAGAGAAACTGAAGTGAAAACAACACATGGGTCAGTTGGAGAGCCTATTGAAAACCAAGCGGAGAACCCAGGCACAGAAATGGCCCAGAAGGAGGATGGACAGGAAGTAGTGGAATGCATGTCACTGGAAAAAGCTGCTGTTGTGCTTGTGGATTTTAACAAGGTTCCCCCCAAACAAACAGATGACACTGAGACTACTGAAGAGACAAGGCAGAATCTGGAGGAGGCAGATCAAGAACCAGATAAACCACCAGGTACTGAAGGAGAGAAGAACAAAGAAGAGGAAGAAGAGGTGAGAGAGAGAGAATCTCCTGATGAATCAGCTGAAAAAGAAAAAACAGGTGGGAATGAGACTTCGGCCAAAACACTGTCTCAGGAGGAGGACTGGGCAAACAAGGCAGATGCATTGCCAGAGATGGGGGCAGAGGAACCCATAACGGAGGACCAGGTTGTGGAAGTGGGTGCGGATAAGATGCTGAAGACAGGCACTGAACAAGAGGAAAGTATGTTGATCGATGAAAAACTGACAGATGACAGAGCAGGAGAGATCACATTAAAAGAAAAAACATCTGCAGAAGTGGCTGAATATACAGCAGAAGGGTGTACAAGTGAAAGTGAGAAACAAAAGAAAGAGGTTCAGGAGAGTGTAACACCTGGTCATGAGGAGAATGTCCAGGAAAGCTCACTTGAAGAAGAGACATCAGTTATCATCAGCAGAAGTCTCAGGAAGAGAACAATAACAGTCATATCAACGCCACAAAAAAAACCTAAACATCTGCAGAAAACAGAAGTGGAAATATCAGAACACGAAAATGTACAAATGACCAAGGTAGTGGAAAAAACTGACAAGAGCAGCACTGAAGAAAAAGAAGAAAACAAAGATGAGAAGATAAAGACCAAGGACAGTGCTGTATCCAGTGATGATGGCATTCCAGAGTTAGTTGTCATAGACCAAAGCCAGATGGAGGTGCTACAAGAAGTAGAACATGTGAAAGAGACCAGCACTCCTCAAGAAATCCCAAGTAATGATGAATCAGCAGTTAAAGAGCTCAGTGAATCAAGTCTTGCTGACAGTGATCTTGCTGAAGTTGTAAAAGATGCTGAAACAGAAGTTAAAGGTAAAGCACAAGAACAGTTATCTTCAGAGTCTGCTGAAGAGCAGCTGGAGAAATCAGCCATAGAAGTGAAACTTGGACAGGGTGAGCAGAAACCAGAGGAATCCACTGCCAGTTTGAAACTGCAGAAAGCTTCAGTTGTGCTTGTGGATTTCAGTAAAATTCCCCCTAAACAAACAACTTACAGTGGAACTGCTGAAGAAACTTCACAGCCTCAAGAAGAGGTACGCCAAGAACTGGAAGAGCCAGCAGATATCAGCATAGACACAGAAGAGAGTAAAGCAGAGGATGAAGGGATGAAATTGACACAAGCTCAGACTGAATCAGCTGAAAAAGAACAAGTTGAGAAAGGTGCAGTGAAAATTGCTGAAAGTGAAAATGTAGTGGTGGATGATGCTGAAAATAAAACAGCTGAGGGCACCTCTGAAATAAGAGATGATAATGATGAAAAGATGGAGACAGAGGAAGAAGGCGTGAAAGAAGATGAAGGCAGAGTTCCAGAGCTAATGCAAGCGGAGGAACCTGTGAACAAGACTTGTACTGTACCAGAAATTCCATGTGAAACTCAAACCCAAGAGCCAGCTCAGGCTAACAAAGAGGAATCCCATACTCAAACTGAAGTGGAATTTTCAGATACGACACACAAAGCAGACAGAAGAAAACAAGCGGACAACGAAAGATCAGAAGCTGGAACGCCAGTAAGGCATTCTAGACGACTTGCAGATCAACACACAGTAAGTGAATTGACAACAAGAGTCCTGAGAAGCTCTACAAAACAAGTTAAAACCACTCNAAGCAGACAGAAGAAAACAAGTGGACAACGAAAGATCAGAAGCTGGAACGCCAGTAAGGCATTCTAGACGACTTGCAGATCAACACACAGTAAGTGAATTGACAACAAGAGTCCTGAGAAGCTCTACAAAACAAGTTAAAACCACTCCCAATCAGCGAGACATGCAGAAAACCAAAGGCATGATGCAGAAAGAAGAAAGTGAACAAAGCGTGGATACACATGGAGAGAAAAGAGAGGAAATGAAGGAGATACAGGCTGACATTGCAGAGGGAGAGAAAGTTGAGATAGTTACTACTGAAGGGACTACAAAAGGGCTGATTACAGCTGTAGAGGGCAGTGTTCAGGAAAATAATGAACTGGAAGCTGAAATAATCAAGGACAATGAAGCAGTGACAGATATCAGGACTCAACAGAGCGCAGAAGTTACACCAGAGGATGAGGTTGAAGAAGCTGCAGGGGCAACCACAGATGAAGAGAAAATATCAGGTCATGATGTCAGTAACACTACGAAAGCTACTGAAATGAGAGTTGAAGAGAAATCACCAGCACAGCCAGTTACCGAGCCACTTGAAGAGCAAGCTGAGGCACCAGTCACAGAAATGGCTCAGAATGAAGATGGGGAAAAAGCAGTCGAGTCCACTTCAGCTTTCACCATACAGAAGGCTACTGTTGTGCTTGTAGACTTCAACAAAGTTCCCCCCATACAAACAGGTGACGGTGAGACCACTGAGGAAACAGCACAGTCTCAGGAGGTGATAGATAATCAAACGAGTATCGATGAAGACAGAGAGGAGAGCAATGAAGACTCAGCAGAAAAAGAGAAAACTGTAAATGTGGGTGCAGATAACTCACTGAACACAGGCACTGAACAAGAGGAGATTGTGTTGGCAGATGAAAAACAGAAAGATGATAAAGTTGGAGATACTACTTTAGAAGGAGAATCCACTGCAACAGTGTCTGAAGGGATGATGGCAGCGTGTACACATAAAAATCAGAAAGAGGTTCAGGAGGGTGTAACATTTGAACATGAGGAGACTGCCCAGGAAAGCTCACATGAAGAAGAGACACCAGTTATCACCAGCAGAAGTCTCAGGCGGAGAACAGTAACAGTCATATCAACGCCACAAAGAAAATATAAACATGTCCAAAAACCTGGGGTGCAAGCAGTTACTGAAAAAGCTGAAGCAGACAAAGATATGGATGTAAACAAAGCTGGAAAAACACCATTAATGTGTTTGCCTATGGAGGTCAGTCTGCCTGAAAGAGATGTGGAAGATACTAGCGGCAATGGAAAAGCTATCTCTGAAGCAGAAAAACAGGAATGCATGATGGGGGAGCAGGGAATTGAGGCACTGATTGTTGAAGAAATTCCTAAAATTGAATTAGAAAGATTGGAAAAGCTGGCTAATGAGGGAGCTGGTGTTATAGAAGAAAGTGAAGCTAAAGAAAAGGAAGAAATTACATCAGACACAGCAGTCGGTGCTGATGTAGAGGCCAGTACAAGAGAAAAGGAAAAGATATTAGAGGTGGAGAGCACTGAAGTGGACAATGTAAGTGAGGAGAATATGGACGGAGAGATGACTTTACTTGTACAGGAAAAGGAGATATCAACTGGTAGTCCAGCAAATGTGGTGGTAGAGGCCACTTCACAAGCAGAAGGGATGGTGGAAGGAGAAGTCGATAGCACTGGGAAGGAAAATAATCAGAGCACAAGTGTGACTAAACCTCCTCATGAAACCAGTGAAACGGTGGTCTCTGAGGATGAAGAGGAAACTGTTATCACGAGGAGTCTCAGACGCAGAACAATAACAGTCAAGTCTCCAATGAGAAGAAAATATAAACGTCAAGAAGTGGCAGAGAAACCCATTGAAAAACCACAGCCTGAGAAAGAAGCACCAATGAGAGAAGCTTCAACTAAATTGGAAACAGCGGGGCCCATTACAGCTGCTGAAAAGAAGAATGAAATAAAGATCACAGAGACAAATTTAGAAGACGAGAGTGAGAAAGGGACAAGCAAAGAAGTTGTCTGTTTAGAGCAGGAGGGGACAAACACTGCTGAACCTGATGGAGAAAAGGTGGAAAAGATAACTGATGTGGAGAAAGACACAGTGGAAGGAGTCCCTGAAGATAAGTTGGAAAAGAGGACAACTGAGGATGCAAACAATGAAAAAGTAGACATGGAAATCCTAGTAGAGGGCAAGGATTTAACGGATAATGCTTTGGACGAGGAACCAGATAAAGAAGAAGAAGGCAGTGCAAACCCTGAGCAAGAAGATGATCAACAGGAGAATGTTCTTGACCAGGTTAAGGAGCAGCTGCTTATGGAACAGTCTAAGGGAGTGTCTAGAGTAGTAGAAGAAGAAGAAACGGTGTCAACCCCAGACAAAGGTCTTGATGAAGTGGAAGAGAGGGTAGGGGTTGAAAGAAGGTCACCGAGGAAGAGAACAATAGCTATAAAAGCCACCACTGAAAGGAAATCCAAACGTATGCGTGAACAAGATCAGGATGAAACCCCTGAGCAAGTGCATGTGTCCACCACTGAAGAACCAGCGATGGAGCAGGCTGATGTGAAGTCACTTGCAGAAAAAGAAACCACACATCAAGCAGAACTAGCAGATGACACTGAAAAAGATGGAGAAGCTCTCTCAGGAAAAACTCTGGGTGAACTGGGTGAAGGAGAAACCAGCGAAAGCACAGAGAAAGAAGACACTGGACATGAGCTAATAAGTGTGCCAGACACAAATACTAACATGGAGGCTCGGGAAGGCAAGAAAGGTGAGGAGGAAGGTGAAAACAAAACAGAGGCAGATGAATATAAGGGGGAGGTAGCGGAACATGAAAATAAGAACACAGATGAAGGTGATGAAACAGCAGATACAGTAGGAGAGATCGATGAGAATCAGGAGGAGGCAGAGCTAATTTGCAAGAACGGCCAGGAATGTAGTGAAATCAGTCTTATCCTAGATGAAAGCTTCACTCTAGAGTTGGAAGAGGAGGAGGAGAATAATGGCCCACAGGAAAACAAGGTGGTGGATGAAATAAAAGCTTCATTAATTAAATGTCCAAAGGAGGCGTCCACAACCATCAAGAACACAGATAAAGACGAAGAAGAATCTTCTGTAAAGAAAAGACAAGTTCGTAGAGGGAGATCATCAGCAGAAGCTTCATTTGAGCAAAGATCAAAAAGGCGGAGCAAGCGATTTCTTAAGGAGAGTCAGAGTGAAATGGAAGATAGGTCAGAAGTAGAGGTAGAGCAGGAGGAAAAAAAGAAATCCCAGGAAAAAAGAAAAGCCATAGTTGACCTAACACCTCGTAGATCTAAACGCCTTGCAAGACCAAATATTGTATAGCTCCTAGCCAAGCACAGGGCTTGGACCGCATCCTTTAAGGGACCAATATAACACTACTATTATCGTTTTTGCATTACAGTTTTGATATATAAAATTACACATACAATTTTTGATTTCATTTCGTAATTTTCAAATTTTGTCTTTTTAAATTTGACTTTTTAAAATTTACAAGAGGTTTTTAATATTTCCTACTCTATTTTATTAAACACTTCAAAGGGATCGCTATATTAAGGCATCTTTCATCATCAATGTCAAATCAACAGTGTCCCTGTATATGTTTCTATGAATACTTTCAGGCAGAAAATAATACATATAAAAACAGGTAGTTCACTACAGTGAGTTTCAATACCTAGAGTGAGTTTACGTTTTCCATAAATGGAGTCGTTCACTGTAAATCCTAATTTACACAGTTTTGACTGGCCAAAACATTTCTTTTCTAGTTTTGCACTGGAGCTATGAGGCCAATATCTGTAAAATGTGATTGGAGTATGGCTATGTTCACATTACCAGGCTGAAGTGACTCAGATTTTTTGACATCATGTGACACAGATCTGATTACTACAGGGGTGTGTGGACACGTCAGATCTGACCCTTTTCAATCGGATTCGAGTCACTTTCATATGTAGTCGCAGATTGGATTCATATCTGATTCATGCACACGCGCCCTGAATCCATCATCTGTGTTAACGTGGCACTAAATCCAAATGTAGAAAAGCAACAGATCAGACCCTTTTTATCTTTATCTAGCACTAATATAGAGTGAATATATATCAGAATATATTATCTTTGCACTTAAAGCTTCTTCTGTTTATTTGCTGTTCATGATGCACATAATTCATTCATGTGAAAAATATTTTTTGAGTAGCAAAAAATTTCTTAATAACAGCTTTTAAACTTCAGTGAATCCTCAAAACTTTACTAAATATAATTCTGCCGTCTAAGCGAGCAGCAATTGTCCACTTACTTTTAAGAGTTGTGCTCGTACAAAAAATTAGGTGGCTACAGTTTGTCTTGCTCCCTGACAGGCACGCCATAGTATGCTTTGTAGGCCTGGTACATCTTAGCAGATGCTTTCACTGAGTACTTTTTCGCTCGGTCTTAACAAATTGGCCACAGACATAGCAGAATGCGTTTGTCGGATGCAGCGACCTCTTGATGCCCACTGAATTAAATGTAGCTCTGTGTCCACTATCCACTCACTCAGCTGGAACATTTTAACTCACCTGTATTTATACTATTTATACTAGGTGTACTACTGGACAGTCCCAGACAGTTTTAGAAAGTTCTTAACAATACTCCAAAGTTCTAGATAATCCTGGGCAGTTCTATAAACTTTTCGAGAGGTTTTAGAAGCTTCTTAAAGTCTACTTAGTACTGAATGTATCACAAATGTTCTGGAAAATAGTCTGGAACTTGTCAAAACATTGTTGTCCTGACCACAAAAGCAAAGTTTATGGGGAACAGTAGCCATTTTCTGTACATTTAGACCTAAGGAATGAAGAAAACGCACTTAGTACCAGAAAAAACAATACAAATTTGTGTTATTGACCTGTATCAAGAAGGAAAACAAGGACAAGCTGAAATGACTGGAAGCAGGTTAAGAAACTGTCTAACACACTGTAACACATGGAAGGATAGTGGTGAATGTTTAATAGTGACAGTAAGAGCATTTCTAAACATAGAATACAATGAAAACTCACAGGCTTGGAACTAAACTGATGCGTGGCCATAGGAAAACTATGTGTTGTCGAGCCTAATTGGAAAAAAGGCTTCAATCTGCTAGTGAGTCAAGATTGGCCCTATTCCAGAGTGATGGGGGTGTCAGGGTAAGAAGGGAATCACATGAAGTGATGCAGCCGTCATGCATAGTGTCCACTGTACAAGCATCTGGAGGCAGTGTTATGATCTGGGGTGCTTCAGTTGGTCAGGTCGAGGCTCTGAAGTGTAATGTGGCACTAATGTGGTCAGCTGACTTCCTGAATGACCTCAGTCGTTTAGGATGTGCTGGTGAAAAATGTATGATGTGGTTCGAGTCTCCTATTGCCAATTCAAGAGCTCAGCCAAAAATTAATGCAGCCCTGGAGAGAGAAACAATGCCTCATCCTTTGTGTGCCATAATTAAAACTAAAGGCGGTTCAATTAAATAATAGTGAGCAACTTCTATTTTTTGGTCAGGCTGTGTATTAGCTTTGTAGCTCCACTGCAAAACCAAACACATTAAACATGTTTTGGTCCATCAACTTCTACTAGAGTAGTGGAAATTGTTTTCTGTGAACTATTTCTTTCAATTCTATGAGCAGAATATTACTGCTCCCTGTATTGTGTACAAAACCATTATTAAAGTTATCTTTAACATGTTTAGTGGTTCTAGGTTTTAGGTCCATTTTCGGAGGGCATATATAATAGGCTTTTATTTCTATCAGTGTTTGTACAGTTAATTGCAGTTAGCTGCCAAATCTATACTGTGAAGGTCTCAATACATGTTATAATACGTCTTTTAGAACTCTTTCGCTCTTGATTCCAACTTTAAAGTATGCTGCAGGTAGTAGTGCAGGTCAGTGTTTCCCAACCTTGGTCCTGAAGGCCCACTGTCCTGCACATTTAAGTACTTTGCCTGCTCTGAGCACACCTGACTCAACCAATCAGCTCTTTAACAATTTCGTATTCAGTTAAAGCAGGGCACACACTCAAATGTGCAAGACAGTGGACATCCAAGACCAAAGCTGTGAACACCAGTGTAGGATATCCACTAGCACATTGCTGTCCTTCAGGATATTTTAAGTAGATGCACTTAATAGTTCCTTATAATAGCAATTACAACTGTGAAACATATTAATTTTTTTATTTTGATATTTTGTTTCTTTTGTTAGCCATAGCACTGTCTCCTGGAAATCACAACAAATCTTATATATCAGTGAAACGGATGTTTCCTTTTTGACCTTTGTAAACGTGCTGTTTTCCAGTATATAACATAATATAAAATGTTTCTTTTCCTGTACAACTCAGCAGCGGTGGCGATGTGTTTGTTGTTTATTTTCTTCTTTTTGTGGTCTGTTATTTCTTCATTTCTTACTGGTTTTAATAAACTTTCAAACTTGAGATGTTTACTCTGGCATGTGTCTCCGAGTGTTATTGTTGCTCCAATGAATTAATCTCTCAAGTGTAATTAAAAATATATATTTCCAGAAAAATAGAAGTACCAGGTCAAAAAACTGCTTCAGTACTGAGTTACTTAAAGAACTATAGTGGAACTTCATCCAGCGCTCAGCACAAGAAAGCTTATTAGGTCTTATTTGTCTCTTTCTTGTTAATGCACTCTTGGTCTAAAGTAAAATGCTAAACCAGAATGATAGGTGTGATGAGAGGTGTGAGCTATCGCAAAGCAGTACAGACATTGTCAACAACATAACATGATGAAATTAGACATGCAAAAAAGGAATGAGGAACTAAATAAAAATAGCTTAACAGGAATGTAACTGCAAGGATAGGTCTTGCTCGTAAATACACCTGAGTAGAAGTAAACTTAGTAGTATTTAAAAACCACAAATTCATCAAAACTGGTTTTCTAAATATAAATAAGCTGGCATATACTCTACAGGGAATAAGTGTCATTTATCATTTGCCAAGTTTATATAGGACACAATATTTATATATGCAACGGATGGTAGTCAGTGAAAGGTGTTGGTGGCCATCTAGTTGTATTTAATCAATAGGGCTCTATTGAAGCTTCATAGTACATCAACTGTAACATGGTACAAAAACAGGATATTTCTGAGGACCCCAGAAAACAAATTTGTGATCTTCATCAGGCTACAAAGGGTTACAAAATCATCTCTAATTACTCGGAACAGCACCCATTTGCAGTCAGACAGACTGTGTACAAATGGTGGAAATTCAAGGGAAATTCAAGTCGATTGCTACCCACCCAAGGAGAGGTCGACCAACAAAGATCACCCGCATGCACAGGCATGTAATAGTTCCAGAGTAACTTCTAAGCAGCTAAAGCAGCTAAATGCCTCTCTCACAGAGGGTAATGTTAGTGTTCATGAGTCCACCATCAGTAGAACAGTGAACAGCAAAGGTATGCATGGCAGGGTTGTAAGGAGAAAGCCACTGCTCTACCAAAAGAATACTGCGGCCTATTAGCAGTTTGCTAAAGATCATGTGGACAAATTCAGAAAAGTGTTTTAGGGACGTATGAAATGAAAAGATAACTTTTTTTTTGGTTACATGAGAATTGTCTATGCTTTATGTCTAGAGAAAAAAAAAGCAAAACACTGCAACACAGCGTAAGAACCTTATCCCATCTGTGAAACACGGTGCTGGTAGTATCGTGGTTTGTGTCTGTTTGTTTTGCTCTTTGTTTTTGCTCCGTCTGGGCCATGGCAGTTTGCAATCCTTGACGAAACAACTCGCTCTCAATTATACCAGTGAATTCTGAAGGAAAATGTCTGGACATCTGTGAGCTGAATCTGGGTCGTGCAGGAAGACAACAACCCACCAAGAACACAAGCTATTTTACCAAAGAATGGTTGAAGAATGATAAAGTTAATATTTTGGAATAGCCAGAGAGCTGAGCATAATCCAATAGAAAGGTTCTTTCAAGCCGATGTGCAGGAATGTTCAACAGCACTGGAAACGTGTAGTTGCAGTTATTGTTACAAAGGTGCCATTGGATCATTTTCTTCAATAAATAAATATACAAGTATAATATTTTGTCTCATTTGTTTAATTGGGTTCTCTTCACCTATATATATAATCCAGTAAATAATTGCAATTGTGCATTAAAGTGAACAGATGTACAAAAGTGCCCCTAAATAAATATAAATAAATTCGAGGACTTTTATTTTGAAACTGACAGCGAGGGGGAAATGCTACTCCTGTTGAGACACAGTTCATTTGTTTAAGCTATAGGTGTGTTTATTATGTGTGGTCAGTTAAAAGAAGTCATAACATGACTTTGTGTTAAATAATTATTAGTTGTTAAGTATGTAGCTGGTGGTGAACAGCCCGAGCTGCTGCGCAGACTCCGTTAAACAGCGCCGGTCGCCTACAGAGCGGAGCGGGCTAAGAGAAAACGGGACTGGGAGCTGCTCCTAAGTTAGCTGGCTGACTGAATGCAGAGTCTAAACGGACTTGCCCAGTAACAGCGGCAGGCTATTGACCGCTGACATACGAGAATGGAGCGAGTAAAACTGCCGGTTACTGTAAAATGCGAAATCAACGTGCTGCTGATTGTGGTGACAGTGTTGGCGTTTATTACCAGACTGTACGGGATTCAGTTTCCCAGATCTGTGGTGTAAGTATGCTGTGGTACAACCTGTTTTGTGTGTTCAAAGTGTGTAGTGATCTCATACAGCTCAGTCTTCTTCTCATTACATCAGTATCACTCCGATCAACGTGGAAACCTTGTGTAATTCAAACGGTTCCAACGCAGACCGTCTCATCAGTGTCAGGGAACCAATCAGCACACTTGATCACAATTACAGAGTGGTGATTGGCTGATGAACCTCTTATCAACATCTACAGTGGCATTAACAGATACCATTAAAAACGGATAGCAGCAGCGTCAGTGTCTCTGAACACATTTTTACATTCCTCTGTAAGGGTTTTCAGTTTCCAATTTTTCAAAATATGTACATTATTAAATGGTTCATATGTAAACAAAGTGATTCCGAATGGTCTGGTGTGATATGTGTATGTATGTACACCATATTGCCAAAAGTATTCGCTCGTATGCCTTCACATGCATATGAACTTAAGTGACATCCCATTCTTAGTCCGTAGGGTTTAATATGATGTCAGCCACACCTTTGCAGCCATAACAGCTTCAACTTTCCTGGGAAGGCTTTCCACAAAGTTTAGGAATGTGGTTGTGGGATTTTTTGACCATTCTTGCAGAAGCACGTTAGTGGGGTCAGAGACGGATGTTGGATAAGAAGGCTTGCAGTCTCTGCTCTAATTCATCCCGAAGGTGTTCTGTCAGGTTGAGGTCAGGTGCAGGCCAGTCAAGTTCTTTATGGTCTTTATGGACCTTGCTTTGTGCACTGGTGTGCAGTCATGTTGGAACAGTAAGGGGCCATCCCCAAACTGTTCCCACAAAGTTGGGAGCGTGAAATTGTTCATGATCTCTTGGTATGCTGAAGCATTAAGAGTTCTTTTCAGTGGAACTAAGGGGCCGAGCCCAACTCCTGACAAACAATCCCACACCATAATCCCCCCTCCACCAAACTTAGCACTCGGCACAATGAAGTCAGACAAGTACCGTTGTCCTGGCAACCGCCAAACCAATCCATTAGATTGCCAGACGGAGAAGTGTGATTTGTCACTCCAGAGAACACGTCTCCGCTGCTCTAGAGTCCAGTGTCAGCGTGCTTTACACCACTGCATTCGATGCTTTGCATTGCGCTTGGTGATGTAAGGTTTGGATGCAGCTGTTCGGCCATGGAAACCAATTCCATGAAGCTCTCTACACACTGTTCTTGAGCTAATCAGAAGGCTACATGAAGTTTGGAGGTCTGTAGCGATTGACTCGTTGGCGACCTCTGCACACTATGCGCCTCAGCACCCGCTGACCCGTCCTGTCAATTAACATGGCCTACCACTTTGTGGCTGAGTTGCTGTCATTCACAGTTGTTTCCACTGTGTTATAATCCCACTGACAGATGACTGTGGAATATTTAGTAGTGAGGAAATTTCATGACTGGACTGCACAGGTGGCATCCTATCACGGTACCATGCTGGGATTCTCTGAGCTCCTGAGAGCGACCTGTTATTTCACTAATGTCTGTAGAAGCAGTCTGCATGCCTAGGTGCTGGGTGTTATTATATATTATACTATAGAAGTGAAACACCTGGAACACCTGAATTCAGTTATTTGGATGGCTGAGTGAATACTTTTGGCAGTATATATGTATGTATATATATATATATATATATATGTGTGTGTGTGTGTGTGTGGGGTGTGTGTGTGTACACACACAGTCAAGGTATCACTACTGGTATTGGTATGGTTTTGATAAATGTTGAATGATCCTCAGGACTAATTCTGGCTTTGTTCCACAGTTTTGACGAAGTTTACTATGGTCAGTTCGTGTCTCTGTACATGAAACGGGTATTTTTCATCGACGAAAGTGGACCACCGTTTGGTCACATGATTCTAGCATTAGGAGGTGAGCATCTGCTATATCGGTCATTATGGCATAACCCATAGTTTTCGCTGCACATTGTTGTAATGTGGTTCTGTCTACAGGGTATTTGGGAGGCTTTGATGGCAATTTTGTCTGGAACAGAATTGGAGCAGGTGAATAAGATATCTGTTATTGTGGTCTGTACTTTGACAGTGAAGGTGATGGAAAGGTGATTAGTGTAATTAATTTGACCCGGGTAGTGGATAATGTTCACATGTTTGCTTGTCTTTTTCTGTCAAAGAATACACCAGTAATGTTCCTGTATGGACCCTCAGACTGATACCTGCCTTGGCTGGATCATTCTGTGTGCCCCTTGGCTATCTTCTCATGGTGGAGCTTGGATATTCTCATTTCACTGCTCTTGGAGCATCACTGCTTCTCCTAATGGGTAAGTACAGATATCTTTATCTTCTTCGCAAGTGTTGAAAAACTTCATTAAAAATTCTATGCAGCAAGCTTTAATAGTTTTGAGTGGTTGCGGAAGATTGATTTGGGGTTGTGATATATATATTTTTGTCCTCTTCTCTTTTTGTAGAGAACTCACTGATTGTGCAGTCTCGCTTCATGCTGCTGGAGTCAGTGCTTATATTTTTCCTTCTGCTTGCTGTTGTGTCCTACTTGCGGTTCTACAATGCCCCAAAGAGGTGAGAATGAAGATCCACAGTGCTTAAAAGTAGCTCATTTGTTTTTAAAAACTTTTTTATTTTTAATATATTGGGGAAATTGTGCTTCAAAAGTACACAATTATGGCTGTATTATGATGATCAATCAGCACTTTCAGTCTGAGCAATAGCAAGCTAGAACATGTTCACTTACAGGGGACCTTTATGCTCATTTTTAGCATACATCATTTTATTGTTAGCGGCTTCTAGAATAGATTTACATGCTTTGCTTTTTTTTCTCATTCTGTACATTAGTATTCACCCTTTGACTGAAAAGCTCTGTTAGAGTGTGTGTCTTTAACTCCCACCTCCTGATGAGCCCAGTGTGTTCTGACTGCTAAGCTGCAGCATCTATTCTTACAGTGCTATAGGGCTATTCTTACAATGGTAGACCCGATCCACTTTCGCAAGCTAGACTGGAGCGGGATGTTTCAGAGTGCTGAGTTTTGACTTTGTTAGCTCTCTGGGTGTTGTGTGAGGGCGAGCCATGCTTGCTGGTATGCGGGCAATGATGTTTTAGGACTTTAAGTTGTCTTATTGAGGTGTTCAGTCAGTTTTGAGTTTCTCTTAGTAAACACGGTAATCGCTGGTTGTAATATTCTGATGGATAGAGATTAATAAATGATGGTGGAGTAATATATAAGCAGGGTGTAAATTGTATTTAGAGAGTGTCCCAGTACACTCTGTAAAACCTTGTGTTTAAACTGAGTGAAGCTGGGAATTAACTGTCACAAGCTCGAGATTATCTATCTGTGATTTAGACAATGATCTAAACGTCTTTGTGGTTTCAGTTCGTTATGCAGATGGCTATGGCTTTTCCTCTCTGGGGCCAGTTGTGCGTTTGCTGTGGGGTAAGTATAGTATCAGAAGTCCACAATGGCATCACTGGTCAGTTACTTGAACTGTTTAGGATCTTTCTGCTAACTATTTAGCTTTGGTGTAATAGGGTGTACAAACCTGCAAAGCTGTTAATATTTATACTAATCCAGCATTTCCCCCCAGAGTGAAGTACATGGGTCTCTTCACCTACTTGCTGTTGCTAGGTGTGGCTGCAGTTCACACTTGGCATGTGATTGGAGATAAAACATTAAGCAATGTGAGTTTTTGTTTTTAAAAAAACATTTCTCATGTCAGTCAATACTGGAGCCTCTGACTACAATAACCACTTGTTACCTTCTTCCTCTGTAGGGTAAAGTGTTGGTTCAAGTTGTGGTTCGGTTCCTGGCCCTTGTGGTGCTCCCGGCCGTTCTGTACTTGGGATTTTTCTATGTACATCTGACACTCCTGTACCATAGTGGGCCACATGACCAGATGATGAGCAGTGCTTTTCAAGCCAGTTTAGAGGTACCGTCCACTTTAGACCAGTTTGATAAAGACCAGTTTGACAGTGCAATTAAGTACAGGAGTAACTGCAGTTTGTTTAAAGGTGTAGTTTAGTCCTAAATACAAATATTATTAACAGTGATTAGAATCATATACATGTATATAATTATGAGTTATGCTTTAAAATGTCCCGACTGTGATTGTTTGCGTCATATGGTTATTATTTTACCAAAAGTAGATCTGCTATTTGGGTTTGTATCTCTATTTTTTGCCTGCACTGTGAAGCAGATGAAAACGAGATAACATGAGTTGTCCATTGTGTATTACAGGGTGGCCTGGCCAGGATCACTCAGGGTCAGCCTCTAGAGGTGGCATTTGGCTCTCAAGTGACTCTCCGGAGTGCATCCAGCAAGCCCCTTCCATGCTGGCTGCATTCCCACAAAGCCAACTATCCGATCAGGTCAGACGCTGCTAATCTGCTAACAGTGTTACAGTAATATATAGCCAGACTGTAATCCTGGATTACAAGCAATTATATCTTCCTGTTTATGTAAAGATATGAAAATGGCCGTGGCAGCTCCCATCAGCAGCAGGTAACCTGCTATCCTTTTAAAGATGTCAACAACTGGTGGATCATTAAAGACCCCAGCAGGTAAGCAAAGATTTATCAAGATAACACTTAACCTTTAAACAAAAACAGCTATTTCTCCTTTCTAGTCTACTGTCCTGCTTTATTTATATCATACTTCTCAAAGTCAGACAAAATGAACATTCAAACAGTTGACTGTATTATTAATCTTTGCCTCAAACAGCAGTTAATTCCAACAACACAGTCTGATTAAACGCTGCTGTTGAAACAGCGTTCAGATTAATTGGGCGAATTGTGAAAACCAGTCAAACCTGATAATGGAAAGGTTGTACGGCTTTCTACAAAGGGACACTGGATTGTTTGGTTAAAGGGACCGGCAGTATTAAAGCATATTTGACACAATGTTCAGGGCTTCTTTGCTTTACTTTTTACTTTATTGTGCAGAGCTGTTGTATAAAATCAGTAGAACACTGGAGATAACTGGAGATGTTAAAACACACTTTCCCGTGTTCTGTTATTGCTTAAACAACATGCTTGTTGATGTAATACCAGCATATGGTCTCAAGGTGTCCCTTGTGTTCCACAGAATACAGTGGTTAACTCAGTACTACATTGTCTATTTCCAAATACACTTTTAAACAAATTTTAAGACAGAATTTTTCTGGAATGCTCAAGATTTTAATGTTTTGGTATGGAATGTGGCCCAAATGTGTCTCACTGCCAGTGTGTGAGACCTTTTATAGTGCTATAGAAAACACCATAGATAGTGCTATAGAAAACACCATAGCAGCCTCAAATTCCACATGCTGACACATTTTACTGCATACAGTACAACTACTTGGGAGCAAATCTTATCTTCAGTTAAAGAAGACATCAGGAAAGTCACTGGTTGGATGGGGTTTACAATGGAATTGTTTTACAGCAGAAAACATTTTAAGCCTCGTAAAATATAAAATGCAGTGCAGAATCCAATAATGTTATAATCAATGATGAGGTCAGCAACCTGAAAATGTTTCAAATATTATATGAAACATTTCTCATAATGAAAAAGTGTTACACGATCAAGGTTATTACATTGTTTTATTAAATACACAAGGAAGCTCAACATTTATTGCATTTTTGGCATTATTGCATTATTGGGAAATGTGAAAGAAGTATGTGATTTATGTGATTGCATAAGGCTTTTTCTCTGTTTTAATCCCTGATCCCCAGGCAGAGTCTTGTGGTGAACAGTCCTCCCAGACCTGTCAGACATGGTGATATTATTCAGCTGTTGCATGGAATGACATCTCGGTTCCTCAACACGTAATTACACGCCACAGTCACCACTTTGCTTTAAGCCTGATATGACATGCATTACTAAAGTCAGATTTTAGTTTATGCAGGTAATATTTCTGAATGTCAGTTGTTGTTGATCAGACGGTTGAGTATTAAACTCCAGTATGTGTACTTTTAATGTACTCTGTGTTTTTTTCTAAGGCATGATGTTGCAGCTCCCATGAGTCCTCACTCTCAAGAAGTGTCTGGTTACATTGACTTTAATGTGTCAATGCCAGCCCAGAATCTGTGGAGAGTGGTAAGTAACCTGCCAAGACATCTGTAAAAACAAAGTGCTTTAAGATCAAGTTAAGATTAAGTTAATTAAATGTAATTAATTTACTGTGTTACTAAATTACAAAACTTACTGCAGGACATAACAAACCGGGAATCTGACCGAGATGTGTGGAAGACTATTCTGTCAGAAGTGCGACTGATCCATGTCAACACTTCTGCTGTGCTGAAGGTGTGTAGGTACATGCGTCTAGGCACATGCACTCAAAAGGACCACAAAATTAAATCCAGTCACTCTTTATTGTACACGTCACTACTACTTTTATAATGTTTCATCTTTTGTACAGCTGAGTGGAGCATCTCTTCCAGACTGGGGCTTCCGACAGCTGGAGGTGGTGGGAGATAAGATCTATAAAGGCTACCAGCAGAGTGGGGTCTGGAATGTTGAAGAGCATCGCTATGGCAGAAGTATGATAATTCCGTTCTCTTTGAGGAATCTGGTGTTTGAACATCTACATTCTCATACTTGATTTCTGTATCTGTTCATAATTGTGCTTCACAGGTCATGAGCAGAAGGAGAGAGAGCTGGAGCTCAAGTCCCCCACTCAAGATGACATAAGCAGAAACCTGACATTTATGGCCAAGTTTATAGAGCTGCAGGTAGGTGTTTCATCCAGTCAGGTCTGTAAGCATCAGTCACTGAATCGCTGTAAATCGGGGTCATTCTGTTCCTTGAGAGTCTTGGAGAGAGCTCAGCACAGTTTGGTCATGAAAAATCACCAAACTGTGCTGAATTTCAGCCGCACGGGACTAAAGCTGACTTCTCTTGTGTCAATATGCTTATTGCGTGTTGTTTTTGTGTGCCCATATTTCTATAGTGGAAAATGCTGACAGTCAGAAATGAAGAGTCTGAGCACAAGTATAGCTCCCTACCTCTGGAATGGATAACCATGGACACCAATATAGCATACTGGCTTCATACGTCAAATAATGTACGTATGTGTTATTTTCTTCTTGTCAAAATGTAGGACAAATGTATTATATAATATGCATTACTTTGTTCATTTCAGGCACAAATCCACCTGATAGGGAACTTTGTCACCTGGACCCTTGCAAACCTTGCACTGTTTGTGTATGCACTCCTGTTTTTAACTTACTTACTACGACGACGGAGGAAAATAGAGGACATTCCTGAAGGTTGTATGTTGTTGTTGGAATGTTTTTTAAGGATTATTGTGTTTAATGTTATTTTTTTATACGTCTTACTTATTGCTTGTGAGATTTATATATGGATCACTACTCTGGGGTGATTTTTTTTATTTTTTTATTCTTCTCACATGTAGCCTGTTGGGAGCAGCTTGTTCTGGCTGGTGTCGTGTGCTCTGGAGGATGGGTGGTTAACTACCTGCCCTTCTTTCTGATGGAGAAGACCCTGTTCTTATACCACTACCTTCCAGCTATCACTTTCCAGATCCTGCAGATACCTGTTGTTGTGGAACACTTATACACTCATGTATTGAGGTGACTTTATAATGATAATTGTAAATGATGTTTGGCCATGCTAATTAATTCTAGAGATGTATCAATACCCATTTTTCCAGACAGAATATGAGTACATATTTTTAGTACCTGCCAGTACAGAGTCTGACACCATAAATTACATACTTAGATTAAAGTAGTTGTTGGTGTAAAGTAGTTGTTGTTTTTTCGAACTCTGTACTAAAAGCTTCAGTTATGGACCAAACCTCTCATCCCTTAAGCTAGAACACTTCACATTTCTATTTTGTCAAACAGAGTAAAGAGGGTACACAAACTTTGACAGGAAATGTCGACTTCTTTTTCCTGTGCTCTGCTAGCCTTGTCGTATTGGGAAGTGTTCTCTCCAGCTGTTTTGGGGAAGTGGTTGTGATTGTGTTTGTGTGTTTATACATGTGGCTTATATCCCGTGGTATCACTGAGTAAATGGGCGTTGTATTCATGCATTCCTACTAAATACACTAGAAAGTTGCATCTCAGTTAATGTCCATAAAAAAACATTAAGATTTAGTTAATTATTGCATTTTATAAAGGATAATTCTCATGCCCACTTCTTTGTTTGTTTGTTTGTTTGTTTTTTTCTTCTCAAACGTGCTGTTATGTACTAATACTTATTTTTTCTACCCTCAGATCTCCTTCTCAGCAGAAAGCATTTGGTGGAATTATTCTGGCAGCGCTGTGTTCGGTGTACCTTTGCTATCGCACCTTCAGCCCCCTCACATATGGCCAACCTGAGCTGACCTCAGAGCAGCTGGCTGCACTTCGCTGGAGGGAGAGCTGGGATATTCTCTTTCGGAAACGCTGATCACTACAATTCACTCAGTTTCTGAACAACACAACACAGTTGGTACAGAGTGGAAAAGATGCAGTGAAGATTTGCTGGAAAGCAGCATCCTTGGTTAAACACAAAGTATGAAACTGAGCGTACGTGTTATTAGAGTTTTTATAATTTCAAGGTGCTTTCTGAGGCTGAAGAGACATTTCAGAATGAGGCTTAAATGGTTTGACATATTGTGAAAAGCCTTGTCCATACGAAGCACTAAATCTGGAAAACTTAGTATTAAATATTCTGTATTATTTTAAATAAAGTTAATTAACTAGTTGTGAGTAATTAGCTAGTTATCAGTAATTAGCTAGTTAGCACATTTCTGACTGTGAATTAATTGAGTAGTACAGTTTTACTGTTTGTCTTTTGGGCCTTGTCACCCTATTGAGAACTTCCGCAGTACTATGAATCTTTGCACAACACTAAATAATGTTGCTTGAAAATGAGTAATAAATCAGTTTTTTTTACTTGAGCCAGTGAAATGTAGTTCTTTTCAGATTTATTCACACATTCTGTTCTGATTAGCAGTGATATACTACAAGTAATATTGTTTTGAACAGCTCAGTGTTTAACACAGAATGGGTGTTATACAGGTTTAATTAGTCATTGTTTGGTCTAAAAAAGTATACTACTGACACATTTTTGAACCCACATCATCCAATCTATGATCTATGGCTGGTAAATAAAAGTTTATTCTATGTAGTAGGAATGTATGACTTTGTAAATTTTTACAGAGCACCTGTTTCTAGGGTATTTGATGCATCAGGAAATCACTCTGACTTGAGTGTAGATAAAGTCTTTAGCTGGGCTCTCCAGTGCTCCTGCCAGTGCAGCAGCTCAGCCTCCTTCTCCTGGCTGGACTTTTCAACTCTCTCCAGCTCTTTCATCACCTTCTCTTCATAGCTCTGGGTTACAGATACACATAGAACAACAGACACAGCCAACACAGTGAAAGATCTTTCTGGAAGCTTACTAGGAGTAAATGTGCACACTTGTGATAATTTGGAGCTTTGATAACACTTGCTTTAAGTGTATATGTGTATTTTGGTGGCTTGTGGGTTGCTTGTAGAGAGTACAGAGCCTTTACACTTACCAGATGCAATGCATTTCGAACCTCTATAGCTTTAAGATGCCCCATTGTGGTTTTAGCTGTAGTGATGGTGGCGGTTGTGCGCTGTTGGTGGTCATCAGTGGATCCAAAATAGTGAATTCCTGGCCATGTTCTATAAAATGAAAAATAAGTGGGATCTTATCTCTTTGACACAAGAAACAAGGAACTGTTATAAGAGATTCATATCAGTCTGTACCTGCTCCCTCTGTCCAATAAAGGTCTTTTTTTGTCCCCCTCCTGTAGAGCACCTGCTTGTTTTCGGCGAACAAGCATTGTGATAGTTTCCTGCTTTGGTTCGATTACTGCAGTCATGAAGAATGGTCATGTTACAGATCCAGTGCTCAGGATCTTGAAATGCACTCCCATTTTATAACTAATTAATAAGCAATAAATGGTATTTTGATATATGGTAATCTTAGACATGGCACTGGTTACATTAAGTTTAAACTTGGATGCATGCGTCAAAAAGATAAATCTGTGAATCACAATTAAAAACACCAACAAAATAAAACAGTACGCCAGACAGGCCACAAAGGGAACAAATTCTGAAGCTGTCATATTCAAAGAATTATATATTTAATACACTTTGATAGTGCCATTGTTTTTCCTTCTGTGGTCTTTAGGCCTTATGAGTTTGTTTGCCGTTGTTGTGTCAAAACTATGCTTGTATCTGTAGCTCAACAACAGACTACCTACATCCTCCTTGGACCTCGTCAGCAGTCAGCATGTTGTCCAATTGGAAGAGCATGTTTTCTGTCAAAGTAGCAAGTGCCATCACAAACTCCTCTGCATTCTTCCTAATACAGGCCTTTAGAAAACAACAACATAAAAATTAATAATCATAAACAATAGCTTTAATAGCTGAAGAGAGAGACGACATAAAGCAGCTTTAACCTGGAATTCCAGTATGATGTTCTGAGTAATCTTTTTCTGTTCCTCCTGCCTGTCTTGCTCAGCCATAACCAGCCTGGTCAGCTCCTCTTCACAAGCAGGGTGGCTCAGACGGACACGCAGCTGATTGCAGTGTTCTTTCTGATGAGAGGGGAGCGAACAGTTTATTAAAACATTAAACACTGACTTGATGTGCACAAATACTTATAAACACTGGTCCTGGAGTCGTCCTGCATAGTGTTTGTTAATTAGCTCATTAAATTTATCAGGTATTGATCAGGTGCCTGGCGACCAAACTCTATGCACATATTTAGGTTTTGTCAACACTACTGATCCAACTTTTTAACTAATGAACAAGTGCCTTGGTGGTTGGGTCAGGTGTGTAAAGTAGGGACAACACAAAAGTGCACAGAGCTAAGGGATGCCAGGAGTAGGATTTGGGAAAAACTGACACAGTACTTGGCAAAGGTCAAGGACCACCCTGCAAATATTTAATATTCACTCATAATAGCCCATAGGTAATGGTTTATTTTTAGGAGATGTTTCAGAGGAAAATAGACGAGAAACAGACTTTTTCATTTGCATTAAGTCAAAGGAGGATAAGTGAAAAAAAATGAGTTCAAGTGGAGTTCAAAAAATCATTAAAGGATAAAGGATACAGGACTCCTAACACGACATGATAGACCACCAAAACTCACTAACAGACAGCAGTACTAAACTTTTAATATTTGAGAGAGGAGAAAATCAAGCTTCACTGGTTTAGGTCTAAAAAGATCCACAGAATCATTATTTTACTGTGAGAAGCCTATTAAATGTTGTGGGTCTGAAAGGATGTGTAGCTGTCAATAAGTTGTTACTGAGAAAGGGAAACAAAAGAGATAAAAGAGAGAACTTTGCACTCAGATACCGTAACTGGGCATATCTAGATCATGAGAAGAACAAAGTGCAACCTGACTGAACCTTGGAGGTGTAGAATAAAGGCAAATTGTATAGAAGAAATTTGAAAAAATCTAGTTCCCCAAAGAACATTCCAGTGGACTTTCCAGTCCAGATGTTTAAATTAGTTAAAATGTAAATTAGGAACAGTTACATTTAAACTTGGCACATGGCATTTATCATGTGGTTTATCAAAGAGAAGTCCACTTAAACTTTACAAATGTAATAATTCAAGAACCAAGCTCAAGAACCATTTAGAAGCCTTTCTTTTTAAGTGTAGCAATTAATTTATTCAGTCAACACAGGTCACTTGCCTTCTTTCGTTCACTCTGTTCCAGAAACTGTTCAAATTTCTGATGGATAAGCATCACATTCTGGCTCAGATTCTCTAAATGCTGATCCCTCAGTTTGGACAGGAGAACTTCAGGCATGTCACAGATACACTCTTCAGCAGCCTTCAACTGCTGCTGGAACTCTAGTCAGAGAAGTAAACATAAGTTACTGTTTTTCCATAGGACTATATCTGTGTACGTTTCATCTGTGTGCTAATTTTGGGTGGTTGGATCTTTGACTAGCCTTGCACACAGCCGCTGTGGTACTCGTGAGACTGACTCTGGTAGACGAGAAGCCTCTTGTTTAGCTCTTCAGCACATTGCTCAAAAGATTCCCGGATGTACTGAGGGCGGCTGACAGGACGACGCTCCTTCTTCTTGTAGAAGTCCTGATTGGGGGAGTTACAAGATCTGACTTATTCTGAAATTGGATTATTTAAAGAGAACTAGGAAAAGAGTACACATACCTCAGCCACCTGGAGAAGAATATCATTGGCTTGCCACAGAATGTTGCCAAGGAAGCCTTTAAAAGTGAGGCTAAAATAACACAAATCAAAAAGAACATGATTGATGTTTCCATAACTAAATAAAATTGTGTTATACATAAGTCATAGAAACTGAATAACGGTTTCATGTGATTTTAGGAGTTATTATACTTTTTATATTTGTATCATCAAATTATTCAATTAAAACCAAGTATCAGCCAAGAAGGAATGTTCTAGTATGTCTAGCCGTTTTGCTACTATTACAACTAGGGTTGGAAATAAAAATATAAATTATATATATTTAAGAAATATCTATGTAATTTCATTTGTTGAATCTAATGTTTCTCAATCCTGGCCTGCACATTTTAGTGGATCCCCCGCTTTAACACACGTCCTACAACTCTGAAAGGGTTTGTTAAGGAGCTGATTAGTTGAATTAGGTGTGCTGGAAGCAGGGAAAGCACTAAAACTAAAACACTGGTGTAAATGAAGTTTAGCAGTCATTTGATTAAATCATTCATGACAGCATCTCCCAATCCAAGTGTACAGTACTTACAGTACAGTATGTGTGAAGCCTGTTATAGACTTACTTGCCCTTCGGATCTTCTGGTTTTGAGCCAAAAACCTGGAACCTCTTATCAAGCCGAGTAGGTTTGGAAAATCTTCTTAAACTGAAAAAAAGTAATTTTAGATGGTATAAAAATTAGCTGAATACTTCTCAAATAATTACAGAACGGGGATCTCAAGAGCTCATCTACATCATCCAAAAACGTTGCATTCTATTACAACTTTCCACAGCTTGGAATTTTTGAGACAACAGTTGGTTATGCTTTCACTGGAAGGAAAATATGGCTCTTCCAACTTGGTGCTAGCTAATTATCAGCATCTGTCAGAAGAGACCTAGATAACAGAGTGGAACTAGACTAAAAAACAGCATGACCTAATACAGGAATTAACCATCACATCATCATTCAGTGCCATGTGACAAATCCACGAAGTTACAAAGACATGATGTAGATAATAAAGTCAGCCAAGGTGAAAGTGTGACCTGAGAGCATTCTAAAAACATAGAGCTAATCTTTGAAGTAAAATGAGAAGTGTTTACAGAAGTGTTGCTAACCTCTTTGAGCTGACAGACTTAACAGAAGTGTTGCTAACCTCTGTGAGCTGACAGACTCAACCGATTTCCTGCGCAGGGTCTCCAGGCCTGACTGGCTGCGGCTTCTCCCTGACCTTTGACCTGACACCACAGAAGAGCTTTGTCTGACAGGGACTGGTGGGTCATATAGCAAAACCACAATGTATAATTTCAAACTGAAAGCTAGCCCATTGTTTATATTACATATTACTAAAAATATCTACATGTGATTTTTCTGACCAATATTGCAACTGCAATTTAAATTGTGATTATTGTGTAGAAATTAAGTTCCAGGCCATGTTTTGTGGCCAAGAAGACCACAATATCCACCATTTTCTGGCTTAAAATTTTACCTCCAAATGTAGTGTGCCTGACTGCCAATAAGTTGCGGTTGTGCATGGAGGTTTTGCTGGATCTGACTTGTATAACTTATCTACAGGCAGTTCACGAGCTCTATGTTATTAGGTAAAATGCTCCCACTTAAAACTTCAGACAACACTGTTGATAATGTCGGATTTAATTTAAAAAAAAATTGCAACTTTTATTAACTGAATTTTGCACTTTGTTGAACTACAGTTTAGATATAGTCCTAGTACGCATTAAAGTTGTTTACCTGTTACTGCTGCTGAGCTTCGGTCTGTAACATCTGCACTGACCTCATGATTAGCTTGAGGGTTGCTCACCCTGAGGTTTTGATAGAGATAGTGTGTTATGAACAAGTCAGTTCGAAACTTTGTGTCCGCTACTTGGGGGGTTTCCAAGATGTTGAAACAATCACTCTTTGGACATGAAGCAATGTTTGGGTTTAGCAGAAGTTAGAAGGACTGTTTCTGCACTATTACTATTGTGTTTAGATAGATAGAAAAATATCATTTCCATATGACATGAAGGAATATCTTTGCAAATCTGAGTGTGTAACTGATCCCTGTTTTAGTTCTTGCTAAACATTGTATAAATTAACAGTAGATATTATCTCTCACTCTTGACCTGATACTGAGGAAGTCAGTACTATGGAGTCTATGCTTACACCAGTACTTAGAACCCAATTTTTTTTCCATTCTTCTGTAATTTTTCATTCTTCCACTTTTCATTCTTCCAGCTTTTTTCTTTACCTAAGAAGTCCTTTTATCACTCCCACAGCCACATCATTCATGAAGGCAACTCCCATGCGGCTGGGCTGGAGTAGTGAGTCCCCAGCTGGGTTTACTACCTTCTCCTGTTTATGGGAGCGGGGACGAGCAGCCACTGCAAATGCCCCCTGCAAAGGGGCCTCAGGCAGCGCAACAGCCATAGAAGGGTCCTGTTTTAAATAAATTATGATGATAAATGACATCATCATCTTTTACCACAAACTCCAAATAACACAATAATGTTACAGAACTCATCAGCCTGCAACGTACCAGAAAGCAGTCAAGATACTGACATCTCTTCCGTAGCTCTTCTATCAGAGAGGTTGTTAAACGGGAGATGTCTTCTGAAGTTACAACCTGTAAGACACTTTATTTAAACGTATGTACACATTATATGAATAGCTGTGGAACTGACATACATAAAGTATGCTTGTGAAGACTGTAAAGTAAGGCTGCTAATGATATGATTTTTTGATAAATTATATCATAACTTTAGCCTGGGGTATGCCTTCTTTCCAGGACCTGACCTTCTTACTGATTTTGTTGGTTTCTATTAGCTTATTTTTCATGATTTGTCTTTTCTCTTTTAACAGTATGGATAAACATGTGAAAATGCTTACATATTGGTTGATGTTGTCGTCTAATTGGTGCATAAGTCAGGCTAGAATGTGAATATTTACCGTATTTTCTGGATTGGGTTGGCCACAAGCATGGATCATTTCTTCCAGTTTACTCATCATAGTGGTGATCACCTTTTTCTGCATGTTACTTTTCATTGCCTGCAGGTACATATACACACACACAGAAACACAGTGTTTTACAATGGACCGGTAATGCTAATAGCCTACTAATAGCCTGTAAAATGTTTCAAATACCTCTGCTTTAATCTGGACCTGTGTATTTGTCAGCACCCCTTGGATTTTCTCAAGAAACATTAGATCCACTGTCAGAAAGTGGAACTTCTCTTCAAATTTGCTGATTACATCTTTTGCCTGACAAAGTAGACAAAAATATATTGCTATTAAGTGTTCTAGTTCAGTCATTCAGTAAGCAATAGTGCACTGATAACTTCTTAACCATACTACTGTAGCACTGCTACTCAGTAAGCCAGTAAATACCGCGTAATGTTACCTTTTCTAGGCACTTGGACTCTGTGCCCTCCATATCCAGTGCTAGAGCCTCATCAGCTGAGTCAATTCGCTTGGCTATCTTCTCTAAGTGCTTTTGGTATACTTCAATCTCTTTAGGAGTGAAATTTCCTCCTTCAGAAAACAGTCTTTACAGAACAGAGAGAACGGTCACGGTGTTAGTCCCTGATTTATACTGGGCTCACACTAAAACTAAGTAATATCACAGACTTACTTGAATGATTTCATTAGTTGTGCATTAGCCTCTCTAAGGCCCTCGAATTTGACTTCTATGTTTTGTCTGAAGTGTCTCTGTGATTCTTGAATGACGTTCATGTGTTCAGTCAAGCTGGTTTGTAGTGAAGCAGTAAGT
Source organism: Semaprochilodus insignis (assembly GCA_034552555.1). Lineage (NCBI taxonomy): Eukaryota > Metazoa > Chordata > Actinopteri > Characiformes > Prochilodontidae > Semaprochilodus > Semaprochilodus insignis. The sequence continues at coordinate 16,682,214 of CM067499.1, read as the reverse complement.
TTTACCAGCCTATTAAATACAAACACACAACCATAAGTACTTAGATAAACATGGAGCACAAGTCCTACATTGTTCACTCATCACAGTGGTACTTACTTAGCAGATTTGGTAGCAGTGTTAAAAGTGTCCTCCATGTTGTAGATTTGAGAGCGAAAGTTTTCAGTCAGATTGTGCAGTCTGGCCTGCAGCTCGTTGAAATCGGTGTGGATATCAGCTAAGGCCTGTTGGATACCTTTACAATGTCTATCCACACGATCTCTATGTAAGATCAGCTCAGCTGGAAGCATCATACCGAAAAGTCACAAATATCCATATTTACATTATATACTGCTCAAACCATGTGCAAAGCAGACATGTCATTCATCTACAGTACAAACAGTAAATAACAATGGTAGTAGGCTAAGGACATACCTGCTCGGGCATCATGAATCTCCATCTCAATTCTCTTGGCTCGAGGTTGGTGAAGATGAAGGCGGAGATCTAACTCAGCCTTAAGCTCCTCCTTCTTTGCTTGGATGATTGTCACCGTGTTACTCAGTACAGCATGAAACCTCTCCTCAAGATGATTAAAGAACTGTTCTCTCACACTGCAACAAGAGGACAAAGCAGATTTGAAAGCAGATGTTAAATAACAAGAGATTAGTGCTGTTACGTTGCCTAATATACTTGTCTTACCTGTTTTGTAAATCAATCAGAAGATTTTTTGGGTACAAAACTCGCTCCACTTCCCCAAGGCTCACATCCACCTCACCACCACATGACCTTAAAAAGGCATAGCAGTTGGACACATTTTCTTTTGCTGTTGTGAAAGTTTCACTGTTTTCAAAGTCTCGAAACTCCTGCAAGATATGATCAATGTCCTGTTAGAAACAAAACACAAAGAGAGAGGGATTTTTAATAAGGTGGGTATGTTAAACAGGTATAAAGCATAAGGTTTAAGAAGCCACTGAAGACAAATGCACACATATGGCTACCTCAGTGAGGTTTGAGTCAAAGGAGCAGTTTGGATCAACCTTCTGGGACACATCTGGGCAGCGTTTGCTCCTCGGACTTCCCACCGTCCTCTTCTTTATTCTGGCATCTGACAAAACTCAACAGTCATATATCAAGCATACTTCTTGATACACGTTCTTTTCAGGAGACTTGCTTTCTGTTTTTCCATACACATTCAATGATGTTGAGGTCTGGACTCCAGGTGGGCAGCCCATTGTTCTGAGAACAGCAGCTGCTTCTTTGTTTGACTTGCGATTGACTGATTGATTGATTGATTGATTGATTTTTATTTATATCTGTTTATTTTGTTACATTTATTTTGACAGTTTTGGTGGTCTTCCAGGTCTTGTCCAGTCTTTAAATACACTCATCATCAAAAGTATAGCTGAACCAAGAAGGAAGTGTGGGATTGCAGTGCTATTGGGAAAGGAGATAAAGGTTACCAGGAGCAATAATTGATGACAAATTTAGACTGATATGGGCAATATTTATTGAGCTACACATACAGAAGTAGTGTCTCTCAGTATGATGTTAGCCCGCCATGTTCGCTAATCATTTGCATGTCTCACTTTGGCAAACCGAGTCTCATTCTTGTCAGTTGATTCCTGTTTTTATGATGAGTGTAATTTTTGGAAATATCTGTTTTCAGTGACTTATGCCAGTGGACAATTATTATCGTCCCAGAAATATCTTCTGAAAATGATTGTCTTGTCCTTTATGGGCATTAAACAAATGAAGTGTGAGCTTTGACTTCTGCACAGTACTGTATATGAAAAGACACCAAAAGATCCCAAAAGAAATGGATGACATTAGGTTTTTTAACTCACCAAATTTAAGAGAGGGATAAAGCGTCTGCAGCTCCTCAAGTTCCTAGTATATGGGGACAGGCTTAAGATTAGTTAAGTCCCAAGAAGCTTTAGAAGTGAATAAAAATAATGTACACTGTTCAAGTGGGACACTATAACAATCTTACTGGCTGCATGATTGTTTGCATGAAGCCAGGCCATGACTGAATCTGTACCTGGCTGGATATTTCTTTGACGCTGAAGTATCGGCTGACTGCTGAGCTGTAAGATTTTAATTCTTCTAGGACTGTTGCAGGGAAAGTCTCCACTGCATCAACGTCCTCTTTATAGAAAGTGACATATCTGTAGAAAATGAAATTGAAATTATTTGGATATTAGCTGCGGTTACTAAATGGTCAGTGCATGTGAAAGAAAACCCTCCTGACTCAAACACACAAAATATGCTTAATACTTTTAGGAAATAATTTTACTGTGAAGTGTAAACGTGCTGTGATGTGATTAATAAATATAAAATGATCTGATCTTATTATTCTCAAATTCAATTTAGATCTAGCTTCACCACTTCAAAAGTAATACCTCATCAAAGTTTGCATCTGTTTACTTACCCTTGTTTAAGGTAAAACATTAAGGCCACATCCACTTTCAATATCATCTATAAATTGTATTTCTTTGAAACTCACAGAAAAAGAAACAGGCTGAAGTTCTGCACTGAATAATAATAAAAATAATATTACTGGACAATAATAATAAGAAGAAGAATATGCTACATGACATTGTTTTACGATAGTTACTTCCTGAAAAGTATTAAGCAAATCCAAGATGGTCAATCAGAAACCTGTTCCGAAATCTGGTGATTTTAGGTGGACATCCCCTCATCAAAAAAGCAGAAATAACTGATTACCCATTCTCAACTTCCTCCAAGAAAGCAAGAGTTTTCTCTAATGCAGCTTTCAGGCCTTCCTCTGTGCTTTCCTGTCTGATTTTGTCCATCAACACGTCCAGCTGAGCCTCTTTTTTCTAGCAGCAAAACACAAATCTAAAGTAACTCTGAACAATGACACAGAAGTATCAAACATTCTACTTAGACAAAAGCATAAAGACCCAACTTTACTGAACTGTATCTACATGCAGACAGGTTAGGAAAGTGTGATCTGGCTCACCTGGTTTTCCTGATCATAGTAATAGCGAATTTCCTCAACATGATCCTGCAGCTGCTGCTCTCTCTTCTGCAGGCCTGCACTGTGCACCTCCCAGAGGTGAGCTGCGCCACGCATGAATTTGAACAAGGACTTAGTCAAGAGGCTGGCTGTCTTGGCCAGATCCTCAAAAGCTTTCTGTAAAATATGGCAAATACAGTGTTGGCTACACCGTAAATATGATTCAATGTAACTTAAAAACAAAGTAAGTAGGGAAACTCTGTTTTTTATATTTACATAATTAAACTGTTAAGATGAAAACAAAGTCATTCAGAGTGGTTTGATGTGAAATTCGCTATTCTAGAGAAGTTATCCAAGTGGTGGTATCACAGTGGGGGTAATAGGAACCAGATGTCTAAAGCATTTAATGACTACATCACATATACACCATTAAATGAAACAGTTATGAAAATGCTGCCTCTTGCCTGAGACATTGCTTTACAATAGGTTTGAGAAACTACACGTGACATAATATGTGTATAATTGAGATGGATATATCACGACACCCGATTCCTTACACCACCACTATAAGGGAAATATGGGTATGTTTCTCTTCAATGCACCGTTTTACAGCAAACCACTCTGAATGGTACTGTTTACTTACCCAGTTATCTAATTTTGAAAAGTTGGCACCAACCTCTAGATATTATAGAACTTCAAAAAATTAAGTTAACAGAAATCAGCACTGTTCAGTTAACGACTCTGAGGCAATGAGGTCTTTTTACCAATACAGAGTACTTTCTTTGAACGTACTTCCATTGCTGACAAACGTTCCTCTGCTTGTGTTTGGCACTTTCCAATTACAGGCAGCATATCAGCCTTAATGATGTCCTGCACCTCATCTGAAGTGAATCCATATGAAGATAATTCATTCTGTGTATGAAAAACAGTGCAAGTTTTTTAAAATCTGTTTCCCAGTCAAACAAACAGTCACCTAACGGAAAACATGAAATCCTTAATGTCTCAAACCTTAAAGCGTTCAGTTTCTCCCAAACATTCTTGCCAGGTGTTCTCATAATATTTACGCAATTTCATCATCGTGTCAACGTGCATGCTGTCTAAAAAGAAGTAACACAGGCACATAAAGTTAAAAAAAAACTGTGATTATACATTACGCCAATTTATGAAAAGGATATTCTTACCAATTTGCTCATTGACTGAAGATAAAGAGGAGTACCCTTCAGCAACTAATGCCTTAGAGCACCTTGGAGGGATCATAGTCCTTCAAACAAAAATACAAATGATTCAAAATGATTTAAAATATTATGACCATGCATTTTAAAAATGTACAGTTTGCAGACCAAGTTTGAATACTCAACCTGATTTGCTCAAGGATTTTGATACGTTGCTCACTGTACATTTCTTGTGTTTTCCACATGGTGTTCAGAGCGTCTTGTACAATTCTAGGTCTTTGAATTTCAGGGCTGTTTATGAAATCTCTGAAAACGAAGACATGGATAAAATCTAGTCTTAGAGTAAACTGCAGTGCCAACAATGAATCACCATTTAAAAAAGCTCCAAACACACTGTATTCCCACTGCTAAGAACATACATTAATAACTCCCAGGATTATGCCTTGGTTTTTATCAGGCTGCAGGTAGTTGGAAAACATATATGCCAAATACAAATCTATGCTACTGTATTCAGTATTTCAAAATGCATGTAGAAATGTCTTCTATTGGACTTACTTAAACTGTCTGACTGCAGCCAGAACTTTGATTCTCTTCCAGTCCTGAAGCTTGGTCTCCCACTTTTGCCTATGAGAGGCATGTTTCTGCAGATCCTTTTCCAGCATGTTCAAATGCAATCTGGCTATAGCTCGCCTATTTGCCAATAATGCTTGGTTTATCATCTGGAAAAAAGAACCCATCATGAATACGCCATACAGGCAAATAAATAAATAAATAAATAAATAAATAAATAAATAAATAAGTAGTGATAGTATCCTACCATAGCTTCATTATCAATCAGTCGATGGACGTCACAGGGCATGACATAACAGATTTTTTCAAGTTTTGCTGCATATTTCTTCAGTAACACTGAAATCTAGAAAACACAGACAGGTGACATGGCATCATATGTGGACACATGACAATATGAACAGCACCTCAACTCAGACCATGTACCATTGATGCTCGTTCAGACTCAAATTTGATGAATGTCTCATCCAGCTCCTGTATTAATTTTCTCCTCAAAGCAGACTCATGGCTAACAGTGTTCCAAAACTCCTGCAGATCCTGAGAGAAAATGAAAACAAAATGTGTCACACTGGATGTTAAAAATTCGACAGCCACCTGAGCACCTGAAACCATACAGATGTGGCCGCTCACCTGATAGCTGTAGGCTTCTAAATCAGCAACAATTTCCATTTTCTGCATAAGTCTCTCCAGCTTATCATCACATTCTGATAGTCTAAGAAGGATGTCTTCTCCAGTTTGCTTGAATAATGTCTCATACCCCTGAGAAAGAAGCGCCAACGGTACCACTTGAATTGGATAGCCCCCTACATGTTATCTACAGATGGTCAAATTATTTAAAAACTATCCAGTGAAACTCAGTTGACTGTCAAAAGTGGTAGGGTTAGGAAGAATTACAAGTACAAGGCTAAGTTTAAAATCACATTTGGGGTAGGCTTAGGTTTTGAGTTAGCATTAGCGCCAGGGTCAGTGAATGTTAACGTAAATTCAATACATATTTAATTGTTTAAGTTAAATGTACCTACAAACTACCTACAGTAGGCAAAACAGCTACTGAACCCCTGACACAACCAATCTATAGTAACACTATGGTTTCCTAATACAGTTCTAAAATGTATGCAAATTCATCTCTGCATAAAACTTAAGGTATATACCGCACTGAGCAGCGAAAGGTCCGCCTGAAGTTGAGCAACATATTCTGTGTGATCTCTTTCTTTTTTCTCCATGAGCCGCTCAATGATGTCTGAGCCTGTCTTTGCTGAAACTGTGGGCAACAGTTCGCACAAACGTTGTTTATCAGCAGATGAAATAAAGTGAAATGAACATTCTTTAGCATTATTTCATAACTCTACCAACCGACATTATCAGGCAATCCTCGAATCTCTTCATAATCAGCCCGGTCCTCACTCTTTGTGTGTCCAGTGACTGAAAATGTCTGGTTTCTGTCAAACAACATGTTTTATATATTATAAAATAAAATATGTTCAATGCAATACTGACAATACATTAACTCAATATATTCAGTCCCAATACTGTTTGTATAACATTTATTTTATAGATATTTCAGTTAATTATTTCTTAACAAAGTTCTCTGAGGAAGCTTTTGTGAAAAGTCTCTCTCAACATGCCTGAAGCACAAAGTATGCAAGCATTTCATGCTCATCGTCATGTCTTTATGAAGAGGCTACGTGTAAAGCAGACCACGTTTACCACATTAGGGTTGTACCTTATAGTCACATCTCCAGTGTGCTGGTGTAGACCACTATCTGTGTCTCTGCTTACAGGATCATCTCCACTGAGATAACCTTCATTTGCAACACGCCTCCTCCGAGTCTCATGAAGAGACAAGGACAAATGAACCTATGAAAGAAAAAAGAAAGAAAAAAACATTTTTACGTTTTTTACGTTTTACGTTATGTTGTATTTATGGTAAGTTTATGTCAGTGTTAGGGGATAAGTTAAGTTTAGGGCTGAGCAGTATGACAATAGATATAGTTATCATAATAAATGATGATAAAGATCATCTATGTTGACATAAAGAGAGCAATATTAGTCTTGGTTAACTGGATATAGTACAACACAGTATGCTTGAGTACCTAATAAATAGCATTGTGTTCACAGTTTATGATAGTTTCTAATGTAGTACTGTTGGTTCTTTTGTTTCTCTGTTCCAACTGAAAAAATAGACAACTGCATTTCCTGAAGGTTACATGGTTCCCATTTCCTGCTAGGCTGTGGTTGCTATGAGAGGAACAAGGGATAAATAAACGACACATAGAGGAGTGTGGGTCAGTATGTCTGTGGATTAGAGTTTGGGGATCTGCCCTGAGTGAGTACATGCAGTTTGGTGGCTGTAGTTAAAGGAAATTGTAGAGATTGGGAAGGGCCATAATTAAATGGGGAATAATGGGGGATGGAAAAAGAAGACAAACAGACGAGTGCAGGTCAGATCAACATTGAATTTGTGCTAGGTTGCCCTAAGATGCATATGAAACGGTCTCTGTCAGTCAAGCAGAAGTTCTTTATGGGAAAAAAAAATCTGAGTTTTTCCCAAAAACTGTAAGCCGGATTAAAAAGATGTATACAAGTACACCATTCCCGATCAGGAACAGGAACCGTGCTGGTATCTCGAAAACTTCAGGATTTGTTAGTAAACTAAAATCTCTCAACCAAGAAGAAGAATCGGACTGAATCGGATAACAATAAAAACATAATAAATAAACTGACATATCTTGAAAAGTTCTTGTGTCACAATGTTACATTTTGATGTAACTAACTTCTTGTGACAGGGCAAACCCATCGATTTTTTAAAAGTCTACTTAATTAAATAGTTCTGAGTGGTCTGGTGTAAAACGTACAGAAACTTAAGAGTCAGAACTGTTCACAGCGGTGGTGAGGGGAAGCAGACATCTGAAGAGTTTAATGCCTCTCAAATCTCCCTCACAAAAAGTAATTACATTAAACGGTTATGAAAACACTTCCTGGTGTCTGACATGGTGTCTTTGATAGTTTTGTGATAAAGTTTTGTCATTTGTGTTTTGTCAAATATGTTGATAATTTAATCCATTTTTGAGTCCATTTATGGTAGTGGGGTACAAGCAGGGCATTGTGAGGCAAAATAGTGCCCAGGACATTTATTCTGTTTATGAATGTTTTACCATTATCAGCATAAATACCCAGAAGGTGTATGTAGGTTCACTGGTGTTTTTTTATTGTAAATAAAATGGCTATATTTGTGTTGTGGACAAGGTGACCTCTGGCTCCCATCACCACCACTGTACAGAAATTGGAGTATGCAAGTTCCTCTACAAATAAACCATGTTACATCAAACCTCTCTGAATGAGTGTGGTTACATCGCAAAGACGTGAATTATTCAGAAATGTAAAAATTGGTGGAATCCTCCTTTACAGTTATCACAAAATGACAGTTTAAGAACATTAATCAGGTAAAAATAAAAATTCGTATGCAGTTTGTAAAGGTAAAGCAACTAAACTAATTCTCTCATATTCGTGTTAATGACTGACGGCAGATAAATGACGAGTAAGCTAGCTAGTGCTCACCTGGGCATCAAACATTTGTCGGTACACCTTTCCGCTCGGAACAACGCGAGTCTCCGCCATCTTTGTTGTACAGTAACTAACTCCGGCTAACATTAAATACTGTTAAGTTAACCCCAGCTAACGTTAGATCACATAATTCGGCGGTGGAATTAAATGTATGACCAGTTTTATGCGATATTAAAGCGAGAAGCTGGTATTGTGTATCTGGATAGCTCCATAGAACACGAACCCGCCTCTCTGCTGGAGCCGCTACTGCGCTGGCGTTTTTCCGTTACTGTGGTAACAAAGAGGCAGGACAACAAGTCCAATCGAGACCGCCGGGAAGCGGATCAGCCTGGTCTTTAGGTCCGACCAGCAGCTGTCCTTACTGGATCTCCTGGACGCAGTAGGGCGTTAGATTTGTTTTAGACCAGCGTTTCTGAACCCTGGTTCTGGAGGCACCCTGCCCTAAACAGTTTAGCGCTTTCCCTGCTCCCAACACACTTGATCCAACTTATCAGCGCATTAACAAGCCCTTTCAGAGCAGCAGGCGGTCTGTTCAAACAGGGGGTCCACTAAAATATGCAGGGCAGTGTGGAGGGGTTGAAGCACTGTTTTAGACAATAATGAAAGAAAGAAAAACCTGCACCAAGGGATCATGTAATTAATTTGTATATTTGGAAATAAATCATTAAAGGCAGCGGTAATGATAATAAAATAATATCTACATAAAAGGATGCATATAAAAAAATACAGTTTTCATCCCTTGAGATGTAAACAGATTCATTCACGGTGGTTTGGTGTGAAACGGTTTACTGTAGGGAAACAAACTTTCTTTACAGTGGTGTCAGAAGGCATGAATAAAGAACTAATTCAGCCGGCGAATAAGACACTGTGAATAAGGAGCCAAACGAATCAGAAGCTGCAAATAAGTAGCTAACTTCAACCTTGTGGTGGTGACGGGAACCGGGGTCACGCAAATAATTTTTATAATTTTATTTACTATACAAAACCACCAGTGAACCCACATGTGTCTTCAGAGTGTTTTATATGTACCATTGACGTTGGCAAAATAGTGATATATCCCTACAATCCCTCTCATTCAGGTCTTTCTTTTTCAGTCGCTTAGCTAAGACAAAAACACAAGGAATTATCAATGCAAAGCTTCTGCGGATTTATTGCCGTAATAAGAGATGGCAGCACTGATCTCTGGAAAACGTCTGAGAAAATAAGTATTGATTGAAGATGGTTTGAGCAGGATTAAGACGTGTGTGAGTGCGGCTGGTTCTGTTTTGCACCTATTACATATAGGGTTAACACTGCAGTAAATTTAGCCAGTCTAAATCTGGACCAATGTTATTTTAATGTTGAGCCCTAGTCAACATGCAGTGCTGATATTTAGTGTCATTTAAATTTAATGTAAATTTCTTCCAATAAGAAACTTATGTGGATCTTGGTGGAAAGCATTTGTGCCTTTTGTGAAAATACAAAAGAGAAAAGACATGTGACACAAAAGAAGTGATATGCATTTGTATTTTCTATAGTTTATGACATATCAGACTTTAGCAAAAAGACAGTTTCATATGTTATATATATAAAAAAATGGAAAATTCACAATCATGGCAATGATGCTGTTAGCATAGCCCTAGGGTACATTCAGTAAGCCAACCAGTGAGAAGACTTCACAGTGATGTGTGAGATGGTTTTTATGTCAAGAGAGAAAAGATCTCTAGCCTTTGGCCTCTTCATAAGTTGACTCGAGCTGTTTAGCAAAGGCGACATTTCCTCCCCTGGTTGGTTTGCTTATGTCATATTCCATCTGTGTCTGAGTTATCACTCCCGCTGGTGTTGTCCAGAATACCCTGAGTGCGCTCCATGACACTGTCTTTAACAGTGGCCTTTGTTCTCAAAGCACGTTTCCTGTCATAGGAATACACAGTAAGAAACCATTAAAACTGTGTTATGTTCCAGATGTACATGTACGACATGACTGTGTGGTTTTGTTCGTATAGGTTTTGCTAAAAGCACACTAGATGAGGGCACAACACGAACCTTCTGTAATGAAAATTGCATCTCGTCCTGTAGGTGCAGCTGGCTGATAGTTCCTTCTCAGAGAACATCCTCTCCTGTAACATCATTGTAAAACATTACAACATTAGCAAACATTAGTAGACATAAGAAAACATGAAGAAAAGGTAGAATTTTATTTTCCACTTAGCATATAGGAGCAAATTAATTGCTTTGTCTGCCCCTTTTTACTCTGTTCTTCAAAGGTCAGGACCACCACAGAACCAGTATTATTGGTGGTGAGTGGGTGTTTGGGTAAACGGGTGGTGGATCATTCTCAGCACTGCAGTGACACTGATGTGGTGATTGTGTGTACCATCGCAACACACACTAACACCACCAGCACCACAACAGTGTCACTGCAGTGCTGAGAATGATCCACCAACTATATAACAGTAGAGTGGGGGCCACTGAAGAACAGGATGGAAGGGCACTAACACAGAGAAACAGAAGGACTACAGGGACTAAATGTAGAACTACAAAGTGCTCCTATGTGGTACTTGGAGCTAATCAAATGGACAATGAGTTTGGAGACTAATAAAGAGCTCAATAAGAGTAAATAAGTAAATATGTAAATGAATAAATAAATAAAAGCATGAATGGGCAGCACTACACTAACTGGCATTGAGTTTGAGTCTTGTGTTACCTGGAAGTCTTCTTCCTTCACCTCTGAGGGACATGAGTCTTTAATGCTAATGCATACATTGTATTCTCCTGAGGTTGCACTTTGAGAATCCTCACTTACACCTGATGCTAAAAGAGAAAAAGAGAAACAAACAAAAGATGTAAACCTGGTCCTTAAATAACTACATGAACTGAAACTATGTCACTAAAAAGAGAGCACCTTTGTCATATCTCTCCCTCATGTCCTCCTCACTTGTCTGGCTTTTTAGCTAAAGGAGAAAGTGTGAAAAGTCAGTTGTAGTGGTTCTCAATTGAAAGAAACAGCAACAAAAGGGGAACTTGTGCAACTGAGGCAAGATGCAAATTCATTCAGAGCGAACAACAATGCGTTGACCTTTCTGACTTGATTTTGCCATTTAAAAAAAAATCGCCTTACAATTACCTCCAATGAGCTCTGATAAAAGCTTTCTTCTGATGTCTGGTGGGAAAAAAGAAACATTATGTCCACAATGTATATTATATTATATTATATTATATAGTTAAAATGGCCATTAAGTACAAGTTAGGGAGTTTAGAACAGTGTTTTTCAACCCTGGTCCTGGAGGCACCCTGCCCTGCATATGTTAGTGGATTCCCTGCTTTAACAGTAACCTCTTAAGGGCTTCTTAATGTGTTGGGAGCAGGGAAAGCACTAAAACGTGCAGGGTGCCTCCAGGACCAGGGTTGAGAAACACTGGTTTAGAGTGTAGTAAAGAACACAAAGGTTTCCAACACTAAATATTGCCTCAAATCTATCAGCATTTAATTTGTCCACTTTGTGCACCCACTGCCAGTTTAACTCTCCTATCATTCCTGTCTAAAACCAAACAATTACAGCTGTGTCCTCTGACATGACTTCTTTCAATAGACCTTCAAGAGACACTAACATGCACACAAGCAGCTACACAAACACAACTGAGCTGCCTCAGAATATTTTTCTCATGCACATACAAAAGTACTAAAGGAGACATTTCCGAGGAGATTAAATATAATAATATTCACTTGAATAAGAAAGACAAAGAAAGACAATTTAAAAAACAGGAGGTTCCAAAACTGGAGATCAAAAAATGATTAAAAATAATAGAGAAAATGGGACTCCTAACAACCGTGCAAGACCTGTTAGACCACCTAAGCTGGCACATCAGATAAACAGTACCTAAAGCTTTCATCTTTGACAGAGAGGATAAAATCAAGCTCCATCCTTGATCTCAGAACAGCCGCAAATGTTTCTGTCCAGCTTATATTGTGAGAAGATAACTCAGCGCTATGGGTCTGAAAGGATATGCTGCAGATTTGTGCAGACTTCCTGATGCTGGAAACTGAATAACTTAAACTTGATGGCCATTTTGACCTGAAATGTAATAAAGAACATGTTGTGACAGTTACTTACTATTATGGTTTCCTGCAAGTTTTTCTGTTTGCGAACCTTTACCTGCAGGGCTACAACTTCTCCTTGAGTCCGAAAGAGCTGGACCTGGAGCTCATCGTAATGCTCTCTCATCTCACGGATCTGCTTCCGGTACCGGTCCTTGTCCTGGAGGCTTTTGCAGTTTTCTTGGTGGTACTCTTCACGTGCAGCAATAGCCTGTTTGAGAGCAAATAAAGGACTTTTACAGAATAACAGAAATGGGATGCTTAAAGCTTCTATTTCTCACTGCTATAACTAAAGCCACTTTGCATTGCTTTCCATGTAGTTACTGAAAAATAATCATTGGAATGTAATAAACTTGGGAATTTTAAGAGATTAAAAAGGTCCACCTTGTCTCTCTCTTTGATGACCTCATCCAGCTGCTTCAAGATCTCCTCCATGCGGTTACAATACACCTTGGAGTCCTTCTTTAGGATTGCACACTTCAGCTCCAGCTCATCCTTCTTTTCTCGATACTGTCAACATGAGGCAACTCTTGTAAGAGGCGTTCCTGGTATATCCAGCTGAGAATATGTGGACATATGTGGTAGCTAGGCTGAAAACTTTTGCACAAACCTTATCTCGCTGCTCCTCTGCATCATGCAGGTTCCTCCGTAATGCATAAATGTCATTCAACAACTCCTCATGCTGTGCTTGGCTTTGCTTCTTGAAATCTTCCAGTGCCTGAATGCTCAGCCTGTCCGGCTCTGACGTCTGGACCTAGGAAAACATTATGGTCACATGAAATCAGATGGACCCATAATTACATCACATTTTATTTATCCTTTATTTTTTTAGGTTGGTTAACCTGAGAAGAGTTCTGAAGCTCCTGCACTTGAGCGGTGAGAATATCATTCTGTTTCTGGAGCTCCCAGATCATTTCCTGGCTAGGCCTTTGCTCCATGGCATTTTTCAGTGTCATCGTCCGTTTGCGCTGAATCTTGGTATCGCTTTCGGCGTTCATTAAGCTGTGCTTCAGTCTCTCAATCTGGCAGACAGCAGAGAGGCTTAATTACAAGAAATGTTACTATAGTGTTGTGAGAAGAGCATAATAAACATCCAAGGCTACACACAAACAGTGCTAAATATAATTACCAAGCTTTAAAAGAAGTTGCAGGAAAACACAACACAAGGGTGAAGGCAAGGGAGAGTAATGGTGAGTGCATATTTAGCAAATGATTATAAAAAAAAAAATAGAATAAAATAATAAAATTATTGTTAGCAATTAATGTTAGTCAGGTTCTAGCCCGCTCAGCTATATATATTTTAAGCGGTGGACCACTCTCAACCCCATTACTGTGTCACTGCCCGGTCAGCATCACCACTGAATGGTCACTAATGGTCAAAAACAATATCTTAACAATAGCAGACCAGCAGTCAATGATGAATGGGGAAGTGGGAAGTTGGCAACTTGTGCATGACATCAGATTGACCACATGTTTCCTAATGTTGAATTTCAAGAGCCTCTTTCTTCATTGTATAGTACACCGTATAATGCTATTCTAAGGAGGTGTAACTAGGCCCTCAAAAAATAATACAACTCCCCACATAATAAAAATCTATTTAAATGGATAACATGACAAGCAGAAGATGACACGGCATGTCACTCTACCCACTAGCATCTAAGGTAATACTACTGTATATATTTACGTCATACTGCCCATTATGATCACAATGATCATACGCCATATTAAGCTGGCTAAAGCTGGCTTAAATGAGAAACTGCCCAGATTTAAAGGTTATGATTCCTGAGGGCGTTTGCTATGAGACATGCGTATTTTTAAAAAAATGTTTTAATGTCCATTATTTCAACTAAATATACTATTATTATTATTAATAATAATAAAATAATAATAACAATAAACATTTTAATATTTTAGAATATTAAATGTATCATTTTGCAGGTTATAAAGGATCCATTCTGTTAAAAAATAGTTAACATGAATTACCATGGGTAAACAGACTTTAGGCACGTAGCACTGATGGAAGCTAGCTGGTGTGGTGTGTTATTAAGAATCGTGGATGTACAATTATGTCAGTATCAATATGTCTGATACACCATCCCCACCAACAGCCCCACTTGATTCCACACGCAAACAGTGCACTGTATGTCCAATATGGAGATGTGTACCCTATGACAGAGGAACTGCTCTCTGTTACACATACAATGCACTACTTATGTGTAGAAGCTGTTATTACATTGCCTGCATAGTGCACTACACAGGAAGGCATTTGAGATTAAGCCTAATGAAGCTAGTGTAATTCAAGGTGCACTGCAGGTACTGTTCAGGTAAATTTAGTATCCCAAAGATCACCTTCTGCACCTTACAGAGAAATTCCACCATTTCAAATATTCTATATAGTTTTTGACATGTAAAAAAAGTCATTCAGTTTGTTCTGATGTGGTTCATTTCCAGAGAAACCTAAAGACAGATTTCATTACAGGTGTGGTGACTTTACAGGGGTCACAATGCAAATATAGCCATTCACCACCAGAAAGCAAGCGTGTCTTATTAGTCTTTATATGTAACACTGACAGTTATAATATAATCATAAATAATTACATTTTTTTTATTTTATTCTCTTATTGTTTGTTGACTTTTTGACTACCTCGGTTGCTTTTAGTTCAGACCTCGAGCAGCATTTTAAATGTATTAAAAAGTGCCATATAAATAAAATAAATAAAATGTATAAAGTGTATTAATTTAATTTATGCTGTATCTACTATCCCAGGGAACAGGGGCATATCTGTACTTTTTGCAATTTATTATTTTATATAGAGGAAATAATTAAAAGCCGGCAGTCAGTGTAATAAACCAGGTACTGCATTTGAGCCCTGAAGGTAGTTTGTTTTTATGAGGCCTTTATGATCACTCGTATGAATTATGAGTGCACTGTTCATGTTTAATCATTATGGTTTAAAGGAACACAGAGTGAGTTATAAGCGAGATTCATGAGGTATTTCACATCAACAAAACACTGCGTGGAAATGTTCTGCTGACCATAATGGACCACGTGTTCAGGGACATGTGTGCTGCCTGTCTGACCTCCAGCTGCAGGTCTCGTGTGCACATGAGAGCGCCGCTCTTCTCCTCGCTGAGGCGGGTCACGTCGTGCATCAGTCTGTAGTTCTCGTCCTTCAGGTGCCGCACCTCGTCCCACAGCTTCTCGCGGTCTTCGCGCATGCGTAGCACGCGCTCGTGCTGCTTGCGAAGTTCGCACTCGCGCGTCTGTAGCTGCCGGACTGAGTCCATCTGCTCGGCTGCGCGCGCCGCCGCCTCCAGTCGCGCCCTGCGCTCGTCCTGAAGCGCGTTCTGCAGGCGGGTCACTTCACTCATGAGGAACTGGGTCAGTCCAGATTCACCTGCGGTGTCTGAACGCAAACACGGATTGGTGTAGGGTTGTTCTAAATGTTACGGTGAGTGGCCACGAATTAATATACAGAGGCCACGAGCCAAGTTTCCCATAAATCGTGGCCTCAGTATATTAATTTATAGCTTCAATACATTCATTTGTAGCCTCAATATTGTAATCTGTGGCCTCATTTATATCTCCGAGGCCACAAATTATGAGAAACGTCAATACTTAAAAATCTGAGTATTAATTTGTGGCCACACCTTTTTATTTTAATCATCACCATCACTGTAGGGGGCATGAGTTAAGTTTCTCATCATTTGTGGCCTCAATAAAGTAATTAATGGCCACGCCTTAGTAAAACATAACCAGCATTTTAGCTGATATTCACCATTACGGGCCACAAGTTAAGTTTCTAGTAACTCATCACCTCTGTATTAATTTGTATACTCAGTATAGTAACTTGTGCCCTTAATATAGTAAATTATGGCCTCGATATAGTCATTTGTGGCCAAGCCTTAAAAAATTATATACACCACGTTACTGTGGGGGCTCTGTATTTACCACTGAAAGGATGTGGAAACATAACTAACATTAGGTTAATATAATGCTAACGTCCTAATATTACAGGCTTACGTTTACTACTGTGTTTCTGTGATTATTAGAAAGCCTTTCATCGGTTACAAATCAAGGGTGTGAACATAAAATAGATGAAAAAATTATGGGTTAAGACAATGTAAACATAATTGTAACAATTCATTTTTATCCAATGGTGACAACATATAGCTGCATTTAAGTTTGGACTTATTGTTGTATGTTTAGAATCAGTATTTTTCAATGAAAAGACCCATAAACACCTAATATTATGCTCTTTAATGAGCAGTGAACTTACCCACGAGTATAGAGAAGACCCGAGAAGGCTCCTTGCCTGTGATTTTCTGATATAGTTGGGGATAGTCCAGCTCCAAACTCTCCAGGAATGCTACATAGCCCTTCATACCCGTTCGCTGTAATATGTCTAGCAGCACACCTAGGCAACAACGTCTAAAATCAAGCACCAATACAAAACAACAAATAAGGCCAATCTTTGGGTGATCCAAGAGGTCTCCAAGAGTTTCTTACCTACTTTTCGCCGTCTAACAACTAAACTTGGGTCATTGTAAATCTGTTCCTCGTCCTCACTATTAAGCACTTTGCATTGTCTCAGATATGGTATTATTCGTGAAGGTTCAATGGCCTTAATGAGCAGCATCCTGTGGTCTTCCAGCCGCATCCAACACTCCTCATCCTCCTCAAACTCGAGAGCACTTGGGCCTTCAGCCATAGTCATTGTCTTCGGTAGATGTTTCTTCTATCTCTCAACTCAACACTGGTAACAGAACTAATGTCTGACATGCAGTATATGAGCAACAAACAGGAAATGATGCTGGTCTACCAAAACCTATTGTAGTTCCTTTTTCTAGTTACCATTTCAGTTTTTCCATTTCCGTCTCTTTCCCAATCAGTTCTGCCACTGTGATTGCCTCGTGACTTAGTAGGAATGATGATCATGATATGTGGGAATGATAGTGGCTATACCTGAATGCTCAAAATGTACTCCTGTTCATGTCATTTGAATTGATTTTAAATTATGTTGTTACTGTCAATGCGACTGAATCAGTGACAAGGACGCAACTATGAGCGTTTAAGTAAAATAGAGAGAACTCTGAGAGATTAAGCAAAAAGCTTTATTCTAATTATTTTTCACAACAAAATTGTTATTATTCATGGGAAAAAAATCCATAAAATACAATCCAGATTTTTTACAGTTTTATGTACAATTATGCAATTAAGCTCAACTTCCATATTCTGAACTCGCAGCATTAAAAACTCATATATATATATATATATATATACATATATACATACATACACACACACACACACACACACACACACACACACACACTATATATATATATACACTTTATATGTACACTTACAGTAACTCCTTAATAGTTCAACAGAACTTTTACTAACATCCAGCATCTTGTTTCCCCTCTATGCAGTAGTATGGCTGTTGCTTTGCTTTTCTGCACTCATCCCTGAGAACTGTGTTGCTGGTGCTTCACTTGAATTAAGGTTGAGCAACTTCATCTGCAAGAGATACAGGAAAAGGTCATTTATCCTCTATAAAAAAAATCTTTCCGCAAAGAGGAACTAACTATATTTATTCAATTCCTATACTTATCATATCAGAGCATTGACCACATATAAAAGAGACACGGGCTGTGTTTATAATAGCCTGCTACATACTTCTTGTGTACTGATTCTGCCCAAAAGCAGCAAGTAGTATGTAGTATTTGACCAACATGAATTTACTCAGTATGCTAAAGATACCTGGATGACATACTGCACTGGCATAAACTGCAATGCAGCTGTTTAGGAGGATGTATGGAGGATCATCCTCCTGCCTGGATGTTACTAATAGCCCTTGACTTTTTATACATTAATAATGGCAAAATGACCAAATGCTGCCACACTCAGTGCAGCACTGAAGCCACCCCAGTTTTCTCAGCAGGTATTTAGGCAGGTTTGCTTTGTTTTACTTTGTCTCTTTAAAGTTTACTTTCTGCATAATGCGAATAAAATAGCAACTCAGTCGAACGATCCACCAGCACCAGTTTTTCAGGCTCCCACGTGCAGACACACTGCTTATTGTTTTGTCCAACTGGCTCATATTACCAACTACAAGTATAATGGAAATTAAATGACGCAAGAAAAATAGCTGTTTTTGGAAGCCAGACAGGTTTACCACACAGAGCAATCCAAAGCAAAATATTTAAAGCTGAGGAAAACGGGGCGAGTCTTGAGATGCTCAGTGCCTCATGTTGGCAGGCTTGTTCCACCCCTTCCCTGTAGTACAAACACATGGCGTCTTGTATACTGAAGACTGTACAGTATACTACTTATGAACAGTAGCGTACAGTATTCATTATACACTGGTGCAGTGTGACATATACAGCCCACAGTATGCTGTTTCAGACATAGCCACAGCTGTTGCCTGCCACAGCTATGCTGTACATAAGCTCAGCTTTTCTCTAATAGTTCGCTCTACCCTCAGCTACATATTACTCCCTCAGCTCTCAACTGCCTCCCAATTCTTCACTCACATACACATATCCCTGTGTGGAAAAGCAGAATAACCTTGAGAATAAAAGCCGAAGAAGACACAACCTAAAACCAACATGGATAGCATTTCTTAAAGACGCTACAATGTTAATGCACAACTTACAGGAGGCTGATCTTCATTTCCATAATCCATTATCAGCTCGGCTTCATCACTATAGTCTTCTTCATCTTCAACACCACCAAGCATGGTCAAACCTGTCAATCTGACCTCCTTACATGGATGTATGGTGGCCAAGAGGGCAGGCAAAGTAAAGCACGACAGGAAGCGAGCCTTTAGAAGCGAGTATGCTGGGTTGGTCTTTAACCTCTCTGACACCAGGTTCCGTGTAGCAGCTACCTTAGCTTCCTCCTCACTGTTGACTCGTTCTTCTTCAGGCAGGAGTTTCACTGCCCCCTGCAAGAAAGACTCTTTTGCCTTGAGTAAACAGAGCAGTGTATTGATACTGCTGACAAATGGGGGAAGATAAGGCATTTTGTTGTCTAATTGAGTCAGTGAAATTCCACCATGCCCCTTCATCCAGTTCTTCACTTGATCTGGATGCTCATCAAACATCAGGTTAGCGTCAGAAGGCAAAGTGCCAGGATTAGGGCTTGGATTACATGTGGTGGTTGGTGTTGCTGTATGAAGGGGCTGTGTATTGGCTTGCAGGCCTGTCTGCTGTACTTCAGGTGGATGCAAAATCTGACAAGTAGGTGTCTTAAGGCTGAGTGCCAAAGAACCGTTTTGGTTCAGTATAATGGGTTGCTGACAGACCACCTGAGAAACACTATCCGACATTCTTTGACCCTGATTACCTAAAACAGCAGGAGAAGGCATCTGGACTACAGGACTGGAAATGTTCAAAGGAAATGGGTGAACTGGAGGGAGGGCAGGTGCACTTGTGACAGAAGAAGCTGTAGCGACACGGATGACTCGACCAACAGACGGAGTTGAAAAGGCTTTGGTTGCATTGGCTGATGTGAAATTCTTATATGCCACCAGAGGATTTGCAACAGGAGTTAGAGAGGAATTGGAAGGAATCGTGGGTGTCACAGCATTGCAAAGAACTACATGGGAAGGACTCCGGCTCAAAATGATAGGTGTCTGAAATGACACTTGAGGGACAATGTTCAAGATGTTCTGGTTTTGACTGCGTTGGATTTCAGGAGTTGGCACTTGGAAAGCAGATGCAGTAACATTTATAGTGTTAGGTGGGACTAAAGGAACACTAGCCGTACTTGTGACAGCAACTGCAGCACCAGAGGAACCAATGGGGCTGTTTAAGACTGAGGAAGGAGGAATATTCTGTTTAGGTTTTGTTACTGCTGTTAGAGATGTTGCATCAGCTTGAGTGACATCTGTTGTAATACTTGGCCCCTTAGCTTGCACAAGTCCATTCTGGTTGATTATGACAGGTGGCTGAAGTAACACCTGAGGAACACTGTTGGGCATTATTTGGTTCTGATTACCAACGACACCAGGAGGCGGTAGCTGAACAGGCATCAAGCCAGCAGAAGTGAGAATCCAACCTGTAGTTTGTGGTTGAGTTATAACAAAAGCTGGGGGAGACATCAAAGTAAGCCTTGTCTGTGGTTTCTTGTTCTGTTTAGAGCTTGGAGGAATTGGGAGTTTGGTAGCCTGTGGTGTTGGTGGAACCTGTGGTTGTTCGGGCTCTGTGAGCTGTGTTGCATTAAAACAGTTGTTCTTGCGCTGCTTCTTCTCAGCAAGCAGCATTGCCACCGTCTTTGTCGAACCCTGCTTGGCTGAAAGACAACACAAATATTACTACTTAATAGAGTCAGATTCTTCATTTGAACTTTGTTATTGTTACTCAACTTGCTCAAATACCTGGTGGTGGTCTTGGCTTGTTTTTCTGAGCCTCAGTGACTGTCATGCAGCCTTCAGCATCTACTTGAAGAACCTATTTAAAGATAACACAGCTTTATTACATTGTGGTTGACCACTGGCAGTGTTTACACAGAAGCAGAAAGGCTGAAACAAAAAGCTTATAGTTCACCTTCAGAAAAAGCAGAAACACTGACGTTTTTGTGAGAGGGACATCTGCTGCTCTTGTTCGAACAATGTCAGCTAAAAAAAAGACAAAACCAGCTTCACTACTAAAATCAATGCCCATGTCACGTCAAGTCATTACTTTATGACATCTTCGTACCTTCACAAACGTTCTTTTCACTGACAGCAAGAGGCAGTAACACATTGCCAATCCATGGAATAACAGCATTCAGAAGAGCATAGTTGAGGCTGTTGTTGTTTACTCCCTTGGAGATACGAGTGGTTCGTTTGAATTTGACTGTCTGACCACTCCTCATTCCCTCACTGCTTGTCTCTTGTGCATTCGTCTGTGTTTTAGCTGAAGATATGGATGGTTTGGTCTTGGCTCTCTGTAAGAAGGTAAGGTAATGCGTTCTAACCGTTTCACAACACAAACAACAACCATTCTACCACCTAATGATAAACTCTTCTGCAGCAGTAGTTTTAGGAACAGGACCTGAACTAAGAGCAACTGACAACTTTGTTATACTGTAGGATATCTGCACTGTTCAGTCTTAATAGGACAGTAAAATTCTTATGATGGAAACTTACCCCTTTCACTGCAGACCCTCTCATCCGAGTCATCAAGTTTTCAACATCGTTTACAGGCACTGAGATCATGGCTTTTTCATTGCAGAGATCCTGCAGATACATTGAAATACAAAAAAGGGGATGAGTTTGATGTACAAATTATAGGGAAACACCTGAACAAAGGAGAGGAAACATATAACAATTGAAGAGGCTTTGCACTGCATGATACAGTTAAAAATTAACATGCTTTGTTTCATATATAACAATTCAGCCTTTCAAGAGCAAAAGTGACCTGAATGGAAAAAGCTGTAATTTAGTTTTAGTTTAGTTTCTTATGTTGATTTTGTCAGGGACCATGCACAAAATATATTAATCAACGCAGAGAAGAGTTAGCTAATAAGCTTATTTCCATCAATCACAAAGATTTCCCAGCTGTCTAGCGTTTCAGTAGGAACAGTAACCTAAAGGCAATGTATGAAATGTAAATCTAATTTTTTATTTTATTTATTTATTTTTTTTTATCAGATTCAAGAAATATCTCCTCACAGCCTGCTAACTGCCTGTTCCATGTGTGTGCTGGAAAAAGTCTGGTACACAGTCCTAGGTCTGTAAATGGAAAGGTATAGCCACCCAAAATTCGTCCAGCTAATCAGTAACAGGGGGCATTCTTGCTCATGCATAGGACAGGGGGAAGGGGAGGGGCTGCATGCTAAACTGAACTGTCAAGAAGGAGAGACAGCAAAGAAACACCCAAAGAGGAGATCTAAAAAACAAAGAGCGAAAAATAAGTTCTTAGATCAGGCAAGCTTGAAGAGCCGTGTTAACATCAGTGAGGCATTTCAGCATCTCCACTTCAAGCATCTGAACGTAACAGCTGCACCATTTAAGGTGGATCTGCAAAGTTCAGACAAAAAGTTGGACTGGTGAACTGAAGCAGAAGCATGGAACTGCTATACCATTTAAGGTGGAACAGAAAAATACATGAAGTGGACTTCAGCTTTATGGAAAGTTGAAATGCATTAGAAGAGATAAAGAGGTTTAGTTTTGCTGGACAGGTGGGTAACATTATCATATTTTTGCTGTTTGACAGAACCAAGGGGTCAGTAATATTTTGTCCTGTTTACAAATGGTTGTGGCAGCAACTGGTCAGAGTCGCTCAGTAATAGTACCAACAGCTTGCTGACCTACAACCCAGATGTCTACTTTATCTTTATATCATGGTATTTGTTAGTACAACAGACAAAGGGTTTTAGAGCCACAAAGATCTTTGAAAATAAGTTTGCTAGTCCAGTGTAATCTATGTTAATGAATTTGGTGGGTGGAGTTTCTGAAGAAGCATGGAATGAGGGGTGTATCTGTTGTACTATTGAGTTCAAATATCAACAATCGTTTCCCAGAATCATATACTGCACCTTTAAAGTCAGCGGGGACACAAGGTATATCAAACTGTTTGTATGATTTAAACATTCAGCAAAGCTTGAAAGAAAAATAAGATATAAATATAAGAAAACGTGGCTCAAAAAGACGGAGAACTGTGCGGGCGTGGCTAATAAGCAGCTTGATTGACAGCTCTCAGTTCAACACTCCTAGCCTGCACCAACACTCATATAGAACTAAAATCATTATCCAGCTTTTGCATAACGGTAACTGGACAGACAAAAAAACATCATAGCCCTCAGACAAGCAGACGGACGGACTAACAAACAGGTGGATGAAGCAACCCATGAATGAAGGAATGCACAAATGAATTAATGTTCATATAAGCATAGACAAATGAACAAATGACAGGCAGATACAGGCAGGTGGTCTAGCTTGCTAGCTTTTGGCTATGCTGGGTTAGCTTAGCTCACTAGGTTTCCCTGATTCTGAAAAGCTTCTCTAGGCAGGGCGAGAGACAGGCAAATGCCTACAGAAACATTTCCCAAGATTAGCTTGCCTGCAAAAACAAGACTGAGGGAATATCTGTAGGGAGAATGTTGTTCCATCCATCCAGAACAATTCCAGAGACTTATGGACGTGATGTCAACCTGAACATAAGCTGTTCTGACAGCTCATGGTGTCCCAACACCTTAAAAAACCCCTTTAATTTTTTTCCTTTTGATTTCTGAATCTGTGCATCTAGCACAAGCCACAGTAGACCTAAATAAGGGTGTGAATAACCTAAAAACCTTTAGACCTGGGATGTAAGAAATCTTTAAGGACTTCAGTATGACTGTGAAACTCATCTATGATGATGAGTTGTGTAAATGTGTGTACTCCCGAGCACAAAGGAGAGAAAAAAACAAAACACCCACCACAAAACTTACCCACTTGTCCAAAGCTAGCGGTTCTGTTCCCATGTATGTCTTAACAGGGTGTCCCAGGTTGTCCAGTATGGTACACCGTATTGGTACGCTGTCCTGAGTGTAGCGACTTTCACCATCACCTGCACTGTTCATTCCACAAGCCTGCATTTCCTCCTCAGTTGGCAACTGGACCAGTGTGGTCCTCACAGTCCCTTCAGGATGCATCTTTGCTCTCCAATCTACCGGGATCCATTCCTTCATATCTGGCTGAATGTACTCCTCTGTGAAGTCTTGGTCATCTTCTGACGAGATACTACTTTCTTCCTCTTCTTCTTCACTATCCATGTAAACCACTTTTATGTTCTCATCTTCAGAGGTAGAGTCCATTTCGCTTTCCTCCTCTCGCACTTTTCTCCTTTTCGTCTCTGGTTTGGTTGACCCCTTTTTTCTTCTCTTTACACCTTTGGTCTACACAATATAATGCAATATTTTGAGATATCAAGTAATTGGTATGTATGCATGAATGCAATCACTTCTTTTCTACTAATACTAGACTACGATACTAATAATATACACTTACAGCAGCGGTGTGCATCATCGATTTCCACTTGCTCAAACACTGGCTGTCGATCCGGTTCGGAATTTCAGAGGCGATCTTAGTCCATTTGCCTGGTGATATTATGACAAGTTTACAAACATTTAGATTCTTCACACAGAAGCCTCCAGACATCATTCTGAATCAGCTTTCCGGTCCACTTTTAAGGTTATCACTCACCAACACCATATTTCTCAACAAGTTTTTCCAACAGTTCCACCTCTTCATCACTCCAGGCACCTCTCTTCACATCATCTCGGAGGCAATTTAAATATCTGCAGCATTTAAGATACACGAAGACTGAAGAAAGCTTAGGTAGCATACATCACTGATAAATAAGCAAGGCTTATACATGCTTTCATACTTTTTACCATATTCATATTTGTCACAGTATAAAGGCGGGTATTGGCAAACCTGTCTCGGCATGCAGCGTCTGTCCTGCCAGGTACCTCCAGTCTGATTTTCACCCAGTCCTTAAGCCCATACTTTTCCACAGCTTTCCGCAGTAACTGAAATAAGATTAGCTCCAATTAACTACAGCATGTTAAAATATGGTATTCCAAATTAGACACAGCAACTAAACTAGCTCCATCAATCTATGTCTTTGACTAAAGTGGATTAAGAATGGTTATATTCTTAGAAATATATATTAAAAACAATAATTACTGCACAGTTAACACTATGCCTGTCCCAGGACAAGCCCAGAACTAATTCTGCAAAATAGATCTTTATTCACCACTCTAACAGTATACTCTCTGTCGTGATTTCTGAAGTGACAGTGTGTCATTACAGTTAAACATACTGTACATACAGCTCAGGAATCACTACAATGTCATTTAAATAACAATGTATTCTAAATGGCAACATGCTTAATTTAATTTTAAACCCAGAAATATTCAAATCTAAACTTCCCTCCATACCTGGTCTTCTTCTTTTGACCAAGGGCCCTTCTTTATGGAGGGATCAAGAACAGACGTCCAGCGGTACATGATCTGCATAGAATCACGACCCTCCATAAAGTAAGACACTGTGGAGCAATTAAATGTTAATTCAAATAATAGGGTTCGCTGCAAATATCAGATTCTGCTTTAAAATAAATTACTTTGGGTGTACGGTATGAAGTTGCCAATTCTCATCCTCCCCACAAGGTCACGGAGGACCTGGTCTTCCTCTTTAGTCCACTCTCTCTTTCTGAAACTTTTACTAATGTAGCGCTGGTACATTTGGAAACACATGAAAGCTGTCCTGTTTGTCTAAAAAAAGAAAGGAAAAAAACCCATTACGAGTAGTGTTATTGCTAGGTTAGTGTAATAAGATTAGTGTTTTTTTACTGAATATATATCTAATCCTACTATCAGTAACGATTCTCCAAGAATCGCATGTTGTGCGAGATCAGACATTCATAGGACACAAATGAAAAAATCGCTTTTAAGTAATATGCTTACCCCAAGAGCCTCTGCAATTTGGTCCCAGTGGCAGCATTTGAATTGTTCCGCAATAGCAGAAAGCTTTTCAATCTCGTCCTCTTTCCATGTTGATTTGTTGATGGAGGGATGCAGGTAATTCTGCCAGAAACTCATCAAATCCTCGGGTTGTCGTAGGCCCTCAAACTATAACATACAATATTTTGACAATGGTATGAGTGTAACACATCAAGGTATGCATGGTTAATAGAAAATATCATGCAGCTGTATTACAGCTAGTTAGCAAGACTTACATCAGCATTTGCTATTTTGTCCCAATCATGATCATCGTGGCGATTACCATACAGCTGGTCTTCACTCAGTGAACTGGAAAACAATAAAAGTACACATTTAATGTGGTGAAAAATATAGTACGTAATTCTTGAAGAAGATCAGAATTCTCAGTCAAACTAGTTAAATCACTTTGACCAATTGCAGAGGTGCCCCCTACAGGCCTATAGATGGGATTGTGAGATTCTGAGTTTGGATTTTCATATGATAATGCAGAAAGCAAATTATAGTAACCTAATCTCTTCAATGTCCTTCTCCAAAAGAGCAATTTGTTTTTTTAGTTCTTCTTTTTCCCCATCTTTTGCCTTGGACGTCCTTGCAGTCAAGTAATCCAGCCTATAAAACAACAACAACAAAAAAAACATGTCCAATGTGAATAATTCTACAAGTGCAATGGACAGGAAACTGTGCAGACAACTTTATTAGCCATTAAAGCTCTCTTTTGTAACTTACTTAGACATTTTAGGCTGCAGCATGTGTCTCATAGTGTCTGAGACTACTGAGTTGATCAGCAAAGTTTTCTGCCATTCCTCCCCTGAAAGATGCAACCAAAAATGTTATTAAATCATAAAAGACGATTAGCATACAAAAGGATCAGTAAACCCTACAACATACATCTTCTAATTTTCATTTCATCACATGACCTGGTCCCATGACTCAGCTTTTCTTTAGTTTCTTCATTTGCTGGAGGGCCCTAAAGGAAAGAGACACACAGACTTAGGATGGATATGTAAGTGTGTATATCATAAATCATTTGGCTTTATTAAAATGATGAGCTACACAATGAACATTTAACAGGAATACTGCTGTGACCCTACCAGACCAGTGAGCTTGTCTTTGAAATATGGTTTCATAAAGGTGCCGAGGAAAAGTTTCATGCGAGGCAGCCCTGGAGAAACGGACGCAGGGCAAGAAAGCTGGGCTTCAATCTCTTTCTGCAAAAAGAGAGAATTCCTACAATGTCAAGTCATAATCATGCATTGCTGTTTTAATGCAAAAACTATTTGACTATATGTATCTGACTAACCTGCTGCTGGCGGTTTTCATTGAGATGGTGCTCTAAGTCAGATAGTTTTTCTTTCAGCAACTCCTGATAGACCAGATTCATCTGCAGACAAGTCTCCACATCTTGAGGAAGATCCAACTCCCCATCACCATCCTTATTGCTCTAATTGGGTAGATAACAATCTGATCAGAACTTTTTGGAGGGTTATTAATTGGCAACATGGACAGCACAAATGATTAATGAACAAATACCATAAATAACAATTAGCCTATTCAATAATAAGCAGAGACTTACAGAATCTGTGTGTTTGTCGGTGCCATGTTCGCTGTCTGTTTGAAATGAAGAAGAAAAAAAAAAAAGAGTGTGCAAGTAAATTACAATTTATCTATACACAGCATATTTCTCTATCCTCTATTTTCACTCACAAAAGAATAAAACCATCAAGTGATGGTTTCTCTTACTGTCATGACCCTACCTGTCAAGCCAGCCACCAGTGCTGCCTCTGCTCCAAGTGTCTCCTTCTGTATTTGCTGTTGCTTTGCCTCAAGGTTTTCTGGTACCTGTAACAAACAAGATGGATAATGGAAAACCATAATCATGGAAAACCATAAATCTCTTACTTTGTGAGAGAATGTACAATCTAAACACAAGTTTCAAAACATTCTGTTGATTCTCCAATCCATACGTCAAAATTAAGCTGCAAAAACCACCCGTTTTGAATTCACCATCCTTGTGATGTCACAAAAATAAACATATTTATACACAACCTACAGCAGGTTTTCCCAACCAATCATGGTGAAGTCAGTCTAGACTGCTTTCTGAGGCACAATACAGTGCTGTCAATAAGAACACAGATAATTCACATGAGCTATATAGACAAAAGTGTTGGAACACCTATACATTACACACATATTAGCTTTTATGACATTTCATTCTAAACTCAGAGGCACTGATGTGGAGTAGGCCCCCTCTTTGTAGCTATAACAGCTTTCACTTTTCTAGGAAGGCTTTTTAGAAGACTGGGGTGTGTCTGTTGGAATCTCTTGGTTTGCTGAAGCATTGAGATTTCCCCTTCACTGGAACTAAGGGGCCTATATAGACCAACCTCTGAGAAACAACCACATAGCATTATCCCTCCTCCACCAAACTTATAGTGGGCACAACGCAGCCAGGCAGGTAATATTATCCTGGCATTCGTCAAACCCAGACTCATACATCAGGCTCAGAAGTGTGATTCGTCACTCCATAGAACATGTCTCTACTGCTCCAGAGTCCAATAGAGGCATTTATAGCACTCAACAAGCTTTGTGCTTGGTGATATAAAACGTGCACTCCTGAATCTCCTGGCGCACAGTTTTTGTGCTAATGTTAACACCGGAGGAGGTTTGGAACTCTGCAGCGATTCAGTCAGCAGAACAACTGCGACTTTTACACACTATGCACCTCAGCGATTCGCCTCTGTAACCTTATGTGGTCTGCCACTTCATGGCTGATTTGCCATGGTTTCTAAACACTTCCACTTTTTAATGATACCACTCACAGTTGATAGTGGAATATCTAGGAGGGAAGAAATGATATAAAGTGACTTGTTGCAAAGGCGGCATCCTACTACAGCACCACTCTCAAATTCAGTGTCTATAATTCAAGACCTTTAGAAAGACCCATACTTTCACCTATGACTGTAAAGGCAGACTGCATGGCTAGGTGACTGATGTTATACACCTGTAACAAGTGATTTGAATGAAACATCAGAATTCAATGATTAAGACGTGTGTCCCAATACTTTTGTATATCACACTTAAAGACACAGTAACCAAACAGCATGTTCAATACCGTTGGATAATGAAAGTTTCAAAACGATGATGTAGAAATAAATGCATTGTGGTCTACAAATACCATAAGCAGACCTCAGATAAAATATATAACACAAAACTGTCGAAGATGGGCTGAAAGATGATCATACCAGTTCCTCCCCTGCATGTCTACTGTCATCAGACTCTCCATCTGTCAGCAAGAAGAAGTGTATCAGTATATGACAAGAACTTACCAACCTAATGTAAACCTATTAAAGCGATCTTAGCAGCTCAACTGACTCACCACTGTTGCTGGATGATAGGAGTTGTTCTGTAATCCTACTGTCTGCACCCAGAGCGCTCTCTAGGTCTTCTGGTGATCCCATTTTTATCCAGGTAAACCCGCTAGCGCAAATTACAGCAGCTCCTGCAACAGAGCCAATACAACAGCTATGACATGTTAGATATACAGCTAAAACAGTTTAGCGACTTAGCTAACCAACTAACTTGCATCAACATATTCAGCAGAGCAGCGGAGTTAGTTATCACAGATAGGAGGAGACTGTACATCAGGTCTCGAATAGTTATTTTTAAACTGAACAACACATTTAAATTCCAGACACAATAAGAAAAAAAATGTTTCTCTTAAATAAACCCTTATTGGACGTAGAGCATCTCAAACTCACGTTTCTCTCCCTGCAGGTAACAAATAGTTAACATATTACCCAGAATGCAACTCCGGAGCTTCGAAACTCCGATATTAGAGAGGTAAAAGTAGGTCAAACGTTAGTCTTTCCTACCTCAGGTGGCGGAAAGTTGTTCAGGTTTGTTGGGACATTTTTTATAAAGTGAAATTCAAAACAGCGACCTTAATGAACTAATTCTAGCATGACGTTCATGAAGCGTCGTTGGAGCGCTCGTGCAGCGGGAAGCAATGTGTGCAGTTCCCGTATTTCAAAATAAAAGTCTTTTTACTTTCGGTATACATGCTTAATAACAAAATAAAGCATATAAAATGTTATTAAATTAGTGTAAACAGTATTGTGCTTACAGTTTTTCATATTTTTAACAGTATGTCTGCCTTCATTAATATCTATGTAATTCTTATATGTCATTGTAATGCTATATATATATATCTATATATAAAAGCAGCCAGTAAAATACTAAAGCCTTGTAAAGAATAGCATTTGTGGTATTAACTTGGCAGAGCAAGTCTATTGATAGTGTTTTAGCAATTAAACTTTTGAAGTGTATATTAGTATATTGTATTATACTGTTGTTATTATTAAGGCCATGTATTGCAAGGGGCTGGCAAAATTATACGATGTTCCTGGTGTTACAATTCAATAAATTATGATATATTGTAATACTGTAAGCAAGGCAACGTAATGTGCTTTTTAACATTTAATTTTAGGAAATGTCATAGTATAAAAACATGAGCTAGTCAGCTAGATTTGCTAATCTTAACATTAGTGGTGTGCCCTTATGGCACCAGATTGCCCATGCTCTCCTCAGCTGATTAGACCATGATGCCATGGGCCTGAAGCATCCTTGGGAGGCCTTGGTCAGCACCACCAAGCCGACATGCTGCTTCGCCAGTCGACTTTACTGCTTTCGGCTCTTCAGGTGTCCTCACTGGGGTCTTGTTTGCTGTCCCTGAGCCTCATAGCACTGTTTTGAGAGCCTTAGGGCATGGCTGCTTTGCATGGCCACACCTCCCACAGCATCACAAGCCAGTAGAGGATCGATACATAGCACAGGTTAGGAGAGCTGTTCTGACAAAATAAAGTCTGAGCAGAGTCTCTGGGGCAGGTAGGTGCGTGCACCCCACCATCCCCTCGTCTTACTTCCATTCAGTTGGGTCACTGTGATTACCTTGGGACTTGGCACCAATAATGATGACTGCAGTGGCGATACTCGAATGCTCAAAATTAATTAATTATGTCTTTAAAGTCAACACATTTAATTCAGTGCAGAAGGAGTCAATTAGAGAAGTTAACGTAAAATAAAAAGAAGACCATAAAAGATTAAGGAAAAAGCTTTATTCAAAAATATACATAAAAACAAAACAAAAAACAACTTGAAATTATTCTTTGAACAAAAACAAAACATTACATATCTTACATATCTTTCACACAGATTCATTTATTTTTTAATCAATTATGCCTTTTAGTACAGGTACTGTAATGCAGAATTATCCTTTACTAAGCTCTCAGCATTTAAATAAAATATACTTAGCAATAATTTATTAGTTTAACAGAACCCCAAAAAAAAAAAAATCTTCTTGCTGCCTCTTCTATTCAGTAGTATGGCTGTTTTTTTGCTTTCTTGCAGTCATCCCTAAGAACTGTGTTGCTGATGCTTCACTTGCATTTGTGTTCAGTAAAATCACCTGCAAGAGAATTAATTGCATTAATCCTAAACAAAAAACTTCAAGAGGAACAAACTAAATGTATCCAATTCCTGTAACAGGTATCAAATTATTGCACTACTCACACCAGGCTGATCTTCATTTCCACCCTGTATTAGCTTGACTTCATCCTTGTCATCATCTTCGTCACCACCAAGCGTGCCTGCACGAGGCAATCTGGACTCCTTACATGGATGTACAGTGGCCAACAAAGCAGGAAGAGTAAAGCATGACAGGAAGCGAGCCTTCAAAAGCGAGTATGCTGGGTTGTTCTTAAACCTCTCAGACACCAGGTTCCGTATAGCAGCTACCTTAGCCTCCTCCTCACTGCTGACTCGTTCTTCTTCAGGCAGGAGCTTCACTGCCCGCCGCAAAAAAGACTCTTTTGCCTTGAGTAAACAGACCAGTGTATTGATACTGCTGACAAATGGGGGAAGATAGGGCATTTTGTTGTCTAATTGAGGCAGTGAAATTCCACCATTCCCCTTCATCCAGTTCTTCACTTGGTCTGGATGCTCAAGGAACATCAGGTTAGGGTCAAAAGACAATGTGCCAGAATTGGGGTTCGGATTCTTTGTGGTGGTTCCTGTATGAAGGGGCTGCACATTGGCCTGCAGGCTTGTCTGCTGTACTACAGTTTTAGGCAAAACTTGACAACTAGGGGCAATACGCCTGACAGACCTATTAGCACACAACCGGTTTGTAGGTGTTGGCAAGCTGTGTTTGATGGGAACTGTGAGACCACGCACAAAATTGGCAGGCGAGGTAGCAACTGTGGAAATGCCACTCCCAGCAACAGAAGTCGGGCTGACAGTGTGTACAGCAGGCACGTTATTAACAGACGCTGCAGAGCTTGGTGGAACCTTAGAAACATTCAGCATAGGGACTGTAGGGACATTTGTAGGTAGGTGTGGCCCGCTCACCAGTGCCAAAGAACCGTTTTGGTTCACTACGATAGGTTGTTGAAAGACCACCCGAGAAGCACTATCTGACGTTCTTTGACCCTTATTGCCTAAAGCAGCAGGAGAAGGGATCTTGACTACAAGATTGGAAATCAAAGCCAATGGGTGAGCTGGAGGGATGGCAGGTGCACTTGACCCTGAAGAGACACTGACGACATGACTAACAGATGGAGTATCTGATGATGTGAAACTCTGACTTGTTTTCACAGGTGCAGATGTAAGACTAGCTTCATTTGCAACAGGAGTTGGAGAGGAATTGGAAGGAATCGTGGGTGTCCCAGCATTGCAAAGAACTACTTGGGAAGGACTCTGGCTGAAATTGACAGGTGACTGAAATGGCACCTGAGGAACAACATTCAAGACGTTCTGGTTTTGACTACGCTGGATTTCAGGAGGTGGAACCTGGACAGCAGATCCATTAACAGCAGTGGGCACATTTGTAGTGTTAGGTGAGACTAAAGGAACACTAGCCGTACTTGTGACAGCAACTGCAGGAAGAGAGGAACCATTGGGGCTGTTTGAGACTGAGGAAGGGGGAACGTTCTGTTTAAGATTTGTTACTGCTGTTGAAGATTGTACATGAGCTAGGGTGACATCTGTTGTATTGCTTGTCCCCTTAGCACAGACAAGTTCCTTCTGGCTAACTACAGCAGGAGGCTGAAGTAACAGCTGAGGAACACTATTGGGCATTACTTGGTTCTGAATACCAACTATACCAGGAGACACTAGCTGAACTTGCATTAATCCGGCAGGAGTGAGAATCCAAGCTGTAGTCTGTGGCAATACAGCAACTGTGGGGTCACCTCCATGAGCTGATTTATTTTTAGCAGAACTTTTCTTGGAAGCCTTGGTTTTAACGTTTTCCATCAAGACCTGGGCTTTCATTGTGGGCTTGCATTTGCGTTTTGAAGCCCTTGCTTTCTGTGTGTTCTCTGTAGGAGGTATAGTAGAGGATGGACTAGATATTGAGGTGGCAGGAGACGTTGCCGGCTGTGGTGATTTACCAGGTTCTACAGGTGCTACCAGCTGCAATACTGGCTGAACAGTTTGTGTTGTCGCCTGCGTACCTGATTGCAGAAGATGGAAAACTCCTGATCCAACAGGATGTGGGGGTAGAACTCCCCGATCTATATTTGGCTTAGTTATAACAAAAGCCTGGGGAGACATCAAAGTAGGTCTTGTCTGTAGTTTCTTGTTCTGTTGAGGACTTGTAGGAACTGGTTGACTGGTTGTCTGTGAGGTTGGACGAGGTTGTTTGGGATCCGGGAATTCCGGGACTTCCTTCTCCTTCTCAGTAAGCAACACTGCCACAGTCTTTGTCGTAATAGACGAATACAGCTTAACTGAAAGACGATGTAAATATTACTAACCAATTCAGACATATACTTCGTTTTAACATTTTCTTGCTACTTGCTCAAATACCTGGTGAGGGTCTTGGCTTGGGTTTCTGAGCCTCAATGACTTTTTTGCAGCCTTCAGCATCGATATGAAGAACCTATTTAAAAACAATACAGATTTCCTTCATTGTGTTTGACCATTACCAATGTTTATATAGAACCAGAAAGGTTGAAACAAAGAGCTTATAGTTCACCTTCAGAAAAAGCAGAAACACTGGCGTTTTTGTGAGAGGGACATCTGCTGCTCTTGCTCGGGCAATGTCAGCTGAAAAAAGACAGACAAAGCTTTACTGCTAAAGAAAGAAATCAATGCCAATGTCCTTTTAAGTCACTATTTTATGATATCTTAATACCTTCACAAACTTTCTTTTCACTGAAAGGAAGAGGCAGTAGCACATTGCCAATCCATGGAATAACAGCCATCAGAAGAGCATAGTCGAGTTTGGTGTTGTTTACTGTCTTGGAGATACAAGAGGTTTGTTTGGATGCGACTGTCTGACCACTCATTTGC
This sequence comes from Semaprochilodus insignis, assembly GCA_034552555.1. NCBI lineage: Eukaryota > Metazoa > Chordata > Actinopteri > Characiformes > Prochilodontidae > Semaprochilodus > Semaprochilodus insignis. The sequence continues at coordinate 16,648,046 of CM067499.1, read as the reverse complement.
TCATCGCTTGTCTTTTGTGCATTCGTCTGTGTATTAGCTGAAGATATGGATGGTTTGATCTTAGCTCTCTGTAAAAAGAAGGTAAGGTAAAGGTAATGCGTTCTAACCATTTCACAACACAAACAACAACCATTCTACCGCCTAATGATAGACTGTTCTGCAGCAGTAGTTTTAAGAACAGGACCTGGACTAAGAGCAATTTACAACTTGGTTATACTGTAGGATATCTGCACGGTTCAATTTTAATATGGCAGTAAAATTCTTATGATGGAAACTTACCCCTTTAATTGCAGACATTTCCATCCAAGTCAGCATGCTTTTAACATCGTTTACAGGCACTAAGATCATGGCTTTTTCATTGCAGAGATCCTGCAGATACATTGCAATAAAAAATAGAAAAAAGGAAAAGAAATTTGGTGACTAATTGACAGACAAATTACAGAGAATAAAACAGAGGAAAAATATAAGGGGTGAAGAGGCTCACAAACCGGTGCACTGCGCAATACAATTAAGCATCCTAAGCTACCTCAACATGCTAAGCTACCTCAACAGTCACCACTGTGATGTGCTGGGGGTGTTTTAATTATGCAGAAATGGGTCCTTTGCTTGAGGCAACAGTAAATCTGAACCACAGTGCCTACATTGAGCTGCTGGACAACCAGGTTTTGCCTTTTGCTCATCATCTTACCGAGGAACCTAACATTCCTATCCCTGTATTCCTAGGTGACGATCTTACGTTTACAGAGGTGCAAATGTGACTGATTGGCAAGGTCCTGCAAAATTTCCAGATTTTAATCCTTTGATGTTGACTACAACCAGAAACCTGTACAGTTCATGCCAAATCGAACTGCAGCTGTTACTCATGCATGTGGAGGTTTTACACGCTATTAGGTAGTAGTGATGTTTTAGTCACAGATGACTTACTTTTTGTCCGGTGAGCTTACCGTGTTTCGTGTCATGTATAAGATTAGCATGAGCAGGCTTAACTGATCAAGACTTTCAATAAAGAGAACAAGATCTATATTACTCTAAAAGAGAATTCATTAATGAGGCATGAACTGCAGGGGATTCAGTCGCAACGAATTCCCAGCTGAGACTTAAAGTGCCTGCTTTTAGATAATTAAGAACACATCAGTAAATACAGTTTGAAATGAAGGTTGAAAGTGCACATTCAATTTCATTCAAGTAGCAGGTGAGCGAACATCTTTAGGGAGAATGATGTTCCACCCATCTAGTACAATTTAAAGGCTTGTGGAAACTGTGTCAATATGCAAGCACACAGAAGCTTGTGGCTTCCCTACACCTTAATAAAACCCTTCATTTAATTTGGGACCCGTTTGTATATATTGCAAAAGTCACAGCAGTCCTGACTAAATGTGTGAAAAACTTAAAAAAAAAAAAAACCTTAAGCTTCAGTATAATTGTGATATCTCATCTATGATGTTAAAGTGGTGTAAATGTGTGTACTCCTGAGCACAGAGGAGAAAAAAAACAAACAACAAAAAAAACAAGCTTACCCGCTTGTCCAAAACTACTGGTGCTGTACCCATGTATGTCTTAACAGGGTTTCCCCGGTTGTCCAGTATGGTACACCGTATTGGTGCATTGTCACGAGTGTAGCGACTTTCAGTACCACCATCACCTGTACTGTTCATTCCACAAGCCTGCATTTCCTCCTGGGTGGGCAACCTGATCAGTATGGTCCTGACAATCCCTTCAGGAAGCATCTTTGCCTTCCAATTCACAGGGATCCATTCCTTCATATCTGGCTGGATGTACTCTTCTCTGGAGTCTGTGTCATTTTCACAGGGGATCTTAGCCTTTTTCTGTTCTCCGTCGCTATCCAGGTACTCGATCTTTGTTTTCTCATCTTCAGAGGTAGAGCTAATTTCACTTTCCTCTTCATCTTTGATGTCTGTCTTGGTCACTTTCTTCCTTTTTGACTTTGGCTCTGGTTTTGGTGATTCCTTTTTCCCTCTCTTTACAGCTGTTGTCTACAGAATATAATGTAATACTTTGAGATATCACATAATTGATATTTGTGTATGTATGCAACTACTTCTTCAACTATGGATGCACCCGAAATGTTTTTTGTTTGATTAATTTTGCCAATAGGCTACATCCCAGATAGCAAGCGGATGTGGGCCACATCTGGCAAATATACAGCACTTGTGTCCCACTGTCGGCACTGGCAATCTGTTGTGAGCCAAAAGTGGCTCACATATTTATATTCTACTTTTGGCTACGGTGTGGCCCTAACGTGCATATGTGGCCCCCATCTTGCTACAGGGAGATGTCCACTCATCTGGCAAATGGCCAATGAAAATGGGGAATGTGGGTCAAATTTGAGCCAGAACAGTTGTGCTGTCTGGGATGTATTTTTGTCTTGGTTTTCAAAGAAAAAACAAGTACTAAACTGCAGTTTAAACATACGTACTGAACACTGAACATTTGAACATCCCAGCAAACATACCATCAACATCCCAACAGACACACCGACAAAGCACAATATGACAACAACAACAAAAACAAAAACAAACAAACAAACAAACAAACAAACAAAAAACCATCCCAGTCTACGTGTTCCCTGCATTTACAAAGAGCGCCACACTTCATGTTGGCTGTGGTTTTAACGCATTGTTGTAAATTTGGGATTTGTGTTACTTTAAGGAGGATGCGGGCACGCCCACAGAGAGAGACACAAATAGAGAGTGTGCGTGTGCGCGTATGTATGTCAGTCTGTCGCTGTACTACTTGCAGTGGAAAAATAATGTGTTAAAATGGGTCATTATACTAGAGCAGTTGGTGCTAGTCCTGGAGCTAGGGAGTAAAATCCCGCTCTGGTTCCTGTCTACATCCGGGAACTAGAACTAGGTAACAGCATCACTAAAAACATCACTGTTCGGTATAAATTATTAGTCTTTTCACTTATAATTTCGGTTGCAGAACATTTGGTGCATCCCTACCTTAACAGTCGTTCCCCGCATCATCCATTTCCACTTGTTCAAGCACTGGCTGTCAGTTCGGGTTGTAATTTCAGAGGCAATCTTGGCCCATTTACCTGGTGATGACATGACAAGTCAACAAACAGTTTACGAAAGTTTTGAGAGCTGTATCCTTTACACAGATGTCTATAGACAACATTATGAGTAGGTTTCCGGGTTCACTAGGGGCTGAAGTTAACTCTCACCAGCACCATGTTTTGCAACAAGTTTTTTCAGCATTTCCACCTCTTCGTCACTCCATGTACCTCTATTCACATCATCTCGGAGGCAATCTAAATATCTGCAACATTTAAGATGAACACAGACTTAGATAGCACAGGTCAGACTGAGAAACAAGAAAGTTGCATGTTTTTATAGTTTACTCTACATTCACTATATTCATATCTGCCTCAGTGTAAAGACCGGTATTGGTACCTGTCTCGGCACGCATTGTCTGTCCTGCCAGGTACCTCCAGTCTGATTTTCCACCAGTCCTTGAGTCCATACTTTTCAACGCCTTTCCGCAGTAACTGCAAAAGGATTAACTGATATTAAAGTTCTTCACTTTACGAGAATGCCTATATTAAATGCATAATCACAGCACAATCAATGCTATGCTTGCCCCAGGGCTAGCGCAGAGTTAATTCTGGTAGTGCAAAATAGCTCTACATTCATCACTCTAATAGTATAATTGTGTCACTCCAAAAAAATTATGAAGACAGCGTGCCTTCAAAAATACAACTTAGGAATCACTGCTTTATTATTTAGATAACAATATAGTATAAATGGCATCATTTAAATGTGAACTGCCCTCCATACCTGGTCCTCTTCTTTTGACCAGGGACCTTTCTTTATGGAAGGATCGAGAACACATGTCCAACGGTACATGATCTGGGCTGAATCACGACCCTCAATGAAATAAGAAACTGCAGAGGTGTGAATAGATATAGAGCCTTTAAAAGTTAATTCAAACAACAGGTTTCACCGCAAATATCAGATTCTGCTTTTACGTCAATTACTTTGGGTGTACGGTATGAAGTTGCCAATTTTCATCTTGTCCACAAGGTCACGAAGGACCTGGTCTTCCTCTTTAGTCCACTCCCTCTTTCTGAAACTCTTAGCAACGTAGCGCTGGTACGTCTGGAAACACATGAAAGCTGTCCTGTTGGTCTAAAGAAAAAACAGCAGGCGGAACAGTTAGTGTTTTAATGTACAAGTGAACACATATCTTAGGAATATGTTACAATCACTAACGCCTCTCGAAGAACCACATGCCCGGACATTCATTCAATTGTCTTTTAAGTAATATGCTTACCCCAAGAGCCTCTGCAATTTGGTCCCAGTGGCAGCAATTGAATTGTTCCGCAATAGCAGAAAGCTTTTCAATCTCGTCCTCTTTCCATGTTGATTTGTTGATGGAGGGATGCAGGTAATTCTGCCAGAAACTCATCAAATCCTCGGGTTGTCGTAGGCCCTCAAACTATAACATACAATAATGTGCAATGGTATGAGTGTAACACATTTTAAATAAAAAAAAAATAGTATGGAGTTTAACAGCTAGTTAGCAAAACTTACATCAGTATTTGCTATTTTGTCCCAATCATGATCATCATGGCGATTACCATACAGCTGGTCTTCATTCAGTGAACTGGAAAACAATAAAAGTACACATTTAATGTGGTGGGGAATTCCAATTTTTAAAACTATAAGATAAAAAATTTATTACTGAGGTGCTCCCTACAGGCTTATAGGTACGGTTAACACTCTAGATTGGACTTTCATATGGCAATTTATGCCTTGTTCAGACTGCAAGCTCAAATCAGATTTTTGGTATGTCTAGACTTTAACCAGATTGATTTTGATAGTCTGGGCAGCTAAAAAACATATGAAACTATTTTGTTTTTTCCAAATTTAGAGGTGGAATTTGATTTCAATCAGATTTTTACAGATGGAATCACTTGCAGATACAGTAGTTGTCTCATAGGATCTGATTTGAGAAACAAATCTGATTCGCCAGCAGTCACACAGCCACAGTCTTGTATAGAAAACCTAGTAAAACTAGTAAGACTCATAAGCACCTAATCTCTTCAATGTCCTTCTCCAAACGAACAATTTGTTTTCTTAGTTCTTCTTTTTCCACATCCTTTGCTTTGGACATCTTTGCGGTCAAGTAATCCAGCCTATAAAACAAAAATATGCTGTTAAAGGACAGGAACAATGTATGGAAAACTTTATCAGCCATTATAGCATTTTTATTGTACACCTTACTTGGACATTTTAGGCTGTAGCATGCGTCTCATGGTGTCTGAGACTACTGATTTGATCAGCAAAGTTTTCTGCCATTCCTCCCCTGAAAGATGCAACCAGAAATAATAATTATTAAACACGATTAGCATACAAAAAGATTCCTAACAACCATGCAACATACATCTTCTAATTTTCATCTCATCACATGGCCTGGTCCCATGACTCAGCTTTTCTTTAGTTTCTTCATTTGCTGGAGGGCCCTGAAAGAAAGAGATAAACAGTCATTTTAAACAGACAAAATTGCACATCAAATAAATCCATATATCATAAATCATTTGGCTTTATTAAAATGATTAGCTATACAACAAACATTTAACTGGAATACTGCAAGTAACATGGTGATCCTACCAGACCAGTGAGCTTGTCTTTGAAATATGGTTTCATAAAGGTGCCGAGGAAAAGTTTCATGTGAGGCAGCCCTGGAAAAATGGATGGAGCGCAAGAAAGCTGGGCTTCAATCTCTTTCTGCAAAAAGAGAGAATTCTCTCATGATCTATTTATAATCATTAGCATTTTGAACCTCATCATTGTTTAAAAGCAAAATCCATTTACATCTACGTATTTGACTAACCTGCTGCTGGCGGTTTTCATTGAGAAGGCGCTCCAATTCGGCTAGTTTTTCTTTCAGCACCTCCTGATAGACCAGATTCATCTGCAGACAGGTCTCCACATCTTGAGGAAGATTCAACTCCTCATCACTATCCTCATCACTCTAATTGGGTAGATAACAATCTGATCAGAACGTTTTGCAGGGTTATCAATGGCACAAATGATGAACGAACGAATTAATAATGAATACCATAAATCACAAATTGCCTATGCAGTGAAAATAATGAAAATGATGACTTGGATGACTTACAGAATCCATGTGGCTGCCTGTGCCATGTTCGCTGTCTAAAACAAACAAGCCAAAAAAAAACAACCGCATGCAAGTGAATTACACATTACCGTCTACACAGAATATTTGCCATATTCTGTTTTCATTCACACGAGTAAATCCTGAGATTCTTTTATTTGCATGACTTTACCTGTCAGTCCCGCCACCAGTGCTCCATCTACTCTGAGCGATTGCTCTAATGCTTCAATCTCTCTTTGTAATTTCTGTTGTTTTGCCTTGAGGTCTTCTGATACCTGCAGAGACCAAGATGGTTACTGCGCACATATGATGGACAACTATACATCCCCTTCATTTGTGAAATAAGAGTTTGATATAGAATGTAAACACAAATTTTAAAACATTCTGCTGACATATTTTCATATAACCTATTTACATATAACTTACAGCAGTTTATCCCACTGTGAAGTTATAAGGAGTGTTTCTGAGGGACAATACTGGTCACTCATTAAAAACAGAGGTAATTTACATACATCAGACTTAAAGACACATAGGGCTTACAGATTCATCCGTTTTATATTGAAATTGCAATTTAAGAGTGCAATAATCAAATCAGAAAAGCTGCAATTTTAAATATAGGCTACTTTAACAAAATCGTGTCATATATTGGGAACATTAACATAATTTTAGAGCTTGAGTTAGACCAATCAGAGGCAGCCAAACAACTACATGCTGTGACATCACACCCACAGCTAACCGAGAAAGGGGATAAAATTTTCTTGCTGTCCAAATAACAAGCCTGGACTCCAGTTGGCAGAAAATAATTGCAATTTAAATTGCTGTCACAATACTGATCAGAAAAATCATAACTAGATATGCTTCCCAAATCGTTCAACCCTAAAGATACAGCATGTTTAAATCTGAGGAATAAAGAAAGACTGAAAATAATGATGTAAAAATACATTTTGACTCATTTTGGTACAGCCCCCATTTCTGGACACAGTGTTGGAACATTTTGTGATATTCAATTTGTTAATTCTCTTGAACCTTTATGTAACTGACAACAGTACCAACAATAGTACAAAGAGTTAAAAGTTCATACGATGTTCAAATTACACACTTTTGGAACATTCCTTATTAAGCAGGGGAATTGGTAACAGATGAGGGGATCATGAAAAAAAAGCATCCCCCAAAGGCTCTGTCCTTGCAAGTAAACATGGGTCATAGCTCATGCTTTGTGCCAAACTTTGTGAGAGCTGGCAAACAGCTCAAAAAGAAAACTTCTCGATACAAAATTGCAAAGAATTCAAGTCTTACAGCTACCATACATACCACACATCTCAGTCTGTGTAGGGCAAGGCCGAAAACCACAGCTGAATGTGTGTGATCATCGAGCCTTCAGAAAACACTGCATGAAAAATCAGCATGACCATCACGACCACCAGGTTCTCTGGACCAGAGTTTGTATCAAACAGTCCAGAAGACAGGGGAAATGCATGCTGTGGTTAGAGGAGTCCATGTTTCAGCTTTTTTTTTTTTTAATATGTTTTTGAGTTCTTGATGCCAACAACAAAAGGGCCTATCCAGAGCTTTATCAGCGAAAGGTGCAAAAGGTCCACCGTCATGGTATTAGGAGAATTAGCGCCCAGTGACTTGCATATGTGTGAAGGTACCATTGACATGGAGGTGTATTTTCGGATTTTAGAGAGACACATGTTGCCATCAAGATGACACGTTTCCCTAGAAAGCTCCATTTACTGCAGCAAGACAATGCCAGGCCTTGTTCTGCACATACTAGAAACAGCATGGCTCTGTAGACCCAGAGTGCATGTGCTTAACTGGCCTGTCTGCAGTCCACATCTGTCTCCTATTGAAAACATATGGCGCATGAAGAAGAGAAGAATCAGATAATCACCACAGACTGCTAAGTGGCTGTAGTCTTGTATTATGCAAGAATGGGCAAAAAATTAACTTGCAAAACTCTAATAATTAGTATCTTCAGTTCCCAAACCATTAAAAACAATTAAAGTAATTAAAAGAAAAGGTGATGTAAACACATTGCTAGATATGCCTCTGTCCCAGCTTTGAGTGTGTTGCCAGCATCAAATTCTAAATTAATTTATATTCACAGAATACAATCAAGTCGGTCAGTGAAAACATTTAAAACAAAGTTAAAAAAAGGTTTAAGTGAATTAACGGAGCAATATGTAGGGTGATGTAATCTTTTGAATTTATACTCCACACAGTTATTTCTTCTCCCTCTCCATTCCTCCCCTGTTTATTTACCAGTCTAGAAGAAACATTCCAAGTTCAGCATCAAACTTCATCCCCTTACTTGCTTAGAGCATCTCCAGCGGTGGAAAGCAACACCAGTGTAAACTCTGACTCACCACTGCCGCTGGATGATGAGAGCAGATCTGTAATACTACTGGTGGAAAGCAACACCAGTGTAAACTCTTTTTCTGCTGCTATTTCTGTCACTTGAGAGGGCAGTGCTTCGTCTTCATCCACTCATACTAGACTGATTCGACATGATACTACACTGCCTCACTATTAGCTCTTCAGGTACAAAGAGGTATTACGGGACAGGACAGGTTGAGGCTAGCAGGTTAGCATGCTAACAGCTGGCAACATGATACATAAACGTTTTTGACGTAGGGTCAAAATTGTTATTTCTTCACATTCTGACGATAATTTTAGCTAATTCTGGAATATTTTTAAACTATAAATCTTACATATTGCTTCTTTAACAAGTCACAGATTCTTCTGTTTATTGTATTTCACAAAACATTCAAAAATGTTCTGGAAATGAGGTTTGTACCAAAGAAAACACAAATACCATTAACAATGAATTACAACAAAACTGCTGGATATGGACTGAAAGATGATCATACCGGTTCCTCCCCTGCATGTCCACTGTCATCAGACTCTCCATCTGTCAGCAAGAAGTGTATCGGTAAGTGATGGGACTCAGTTTGAAAAAGAACAAAGAACATCCCAACAAATTTAAGCCCAATAAGGGGATCTTAACAGCTTAACTGACTCACCACTGCCGCTGGATGATGAGAGCAGATCTATAATACTACTGCCCGCGCCCAGAGCAGTCTCCAGCTCCAAAATCTGTTGTTGTAGTGTGTTTCTCTGTGACAGCAGGTCTTCTGATGATCCCATTTTTATCCAGGTGAACCCCGCTAGCGCAAATTACAGCAGCTCCTGCAACAGAGCCAATACAACAGCTATGACATGTTAGATACACAGCTAAAACAGTTTAGCAACTTAGCTAACCAACTAACTTGCATCAACATATTCAGCAGAGCAGCGGAGTTAGTTATCACAGATAGGAGGAGACTGTACATCAGGTCTCGAATAGTGTTGCGTGTTAAGAACACCAGTTTTTGGTTTTAAAACTCAACAACACATTAAAATTCCAGACACAATAAGAAACAATCCTGTTTCTCTTAAATAAACCCTTACTGGACGTAGAGCATCTCAAACTCACACTTCTCTCTCTGCAGGTAGCAGCTAGTTAGCATATTACCCAGAATGCAACTCAGGAGCTTCGAAACTCCGATATTAGCGAGGTAAAAGTAGGTCAAGCGTTAGTGTTTCCTACCTCAGGGGGCAGAAAGTTGTTCAGGTTTGTTGGGACATTTTTATAAGGTGAAGTTCAAAACAGCGACCTTAATGGACTAAATCTAGCATAACGTTCATGAAGCGTCGTTGGAACGCTCGTGTAGCGGGAAGCAATGTGCGCAGTTCCCGTATTAGTGGAAGAATTTCAAAATAAAAGTCTTTTTACTTTCGGTACATGTGCTTCTATTATTGAAACCAGCCTGCATGTGGGTAAAAACTTAATATTGGGTGCATTTTAAAATGATCTGTGACATTTATACATGCAATTAATTCTTATTTTTAATATGCATTTTAATATTTGTACTTTCTGTGAAGAAGACCTAGAATCATTGGAACATCGGTTTTTCTCCCATGCAAGCCATCTAAAAGGTTTAGGATCTTTGTGCTTGGCTAAAGAAAAAATATGAATTACCTTACTTAGAATATACAATCATAAAATGTGGTACTTGTATTGAATATTTTACATCCAGTTAATAATATTCTGAGAATACTACAAGTTTTTTTATTTATAATATTACAATTTTGCCGAAGTATTACATATATAAATGCAGACTCTTAAAACCTCTTGATTTAGCTTTGTATTCCAAAAGTAGTAAGAATGCCCTTAAATTGTGCTTATTATTAAAGGTGCACTTTGAAAATAATGCCTTGCCTATTTTTAAAAGTGATTTTATAGGTTTATTTATTTATTTATTTTTAATTTAATTTCATATTTTTTATCCTGTGGTAAGATTTATGTAAGTTTTTATTCTGTTAATTCTAATTGAAAGGATTATTAAATTAGAAATGTTTTGATAATGGCTTTTTTATACTGCTAAAAAAACACACACACTAAATATCAAGTATTAAATAACCAGACCACAGTGAAATAATATACATTTATTCATTGAGATATCTAAACATATGATTACATAACAGTAGCATAACAGTAATAAAGTTCCATAAAATACATCTCTATTATTAAATTAGTATAGTCATCAAAATCACAAAGATATAAAAGTGGTTAAAGGTGGAAAAAATATCACAACACAGCAAAATGTATCTGATGTTTTTTTTTTTTCACATTAACGGTATTCATTAATATAATTTGATTATTAAAAATTATCCAAGTATAAAAGCAGCCAGGGAAAAATAATATTAAAAGTTAATATAGATGGCATTAACTTGTTCACTGATGGTGTTTTACATTTTATAAACAATTTAGTGTACACTGCACTAGCATATACTATTACAATATGTATGCAATCAAAAAAAATTTGAAAACATAATTAACACCATATACCAAAATATTGGTACAAGGTAAAATACACTGACATACAGAGCCCCCTAAGGACATGGGTGGGAGGGTTGTTTTGCAATTACCTGAGTTTTTACTTTCTTTCAAATTAATTTTAATGAGAACCTACCTGAAGTACCAATACTCCACTCAGGCTGCATTCCACTCTCTATTATCTCCCGAGGCCTATTGTCCACTTTTCAGGGGTGCTGGAAGTCTATGTGAGAATGGAACTATTCTAATGGAGACACAACCTTAGATAGCACTATACATTATTTTAAACTTGGCCTTCATTACAAGGACACTGTTGTCGTGCTAGCCAACCAATCGCGGATACACTTCCAGCATGTCTGAAAAATGGACAACGGGCTTAAGGAGAAAAAGTGAGTGCGATGCTGCTTAAAGTGATCGTTAGTGGCATCTACAGGGCAGAGCGGTTAATGTACTTAAGTTTCTAGAGATTGAACTTTTTCTCAAATTAAATTATCCCCAGAGAATTATCCGGACATAATTATGCAGAGAAAATTATTTTGAGATAATTATCTCATGATAATGCAAGAAAAAAAGTCTCTGGTAATTTTTTAGTGCATCATAGAAAAACACCGTCCCCCCCAACATGTCCTTTTGGCGGCTCCATACTGACATACCAAAAGTCATGGCACAGCAGTATGTAAACTGATTTTGAAGTGGCGTTACCTCAAGGGACGACTTGGAAATGCCCACACTTGATTCTAAAACATCACAGAAAGCATTACCACTCACAGTGCCCACCTACAGGTGCTTAATGATTGTAACTGGCGGCGCCTGGCTAGAATTGTCCACGCAAACAGACAACTGACTCAAAAATCACATCCACATTCAATGCAGGAGGCCCCACACACATATCCAGCAGGTCAGTGTAGCATGGTTCAACTTCCATGGGAACAGAAGATCGACCAGAATGCCTTTGGTAACACTACAACACCTGACCAGGGCTCATGAGGTTACTAACTGGGCCCTAGAAGACTGGCACCATGTGGTGTGGTCCAATGAGTATCAATTGTTTCGGGCTGATGGTAGGGTTTGTGTGTGATGCAAACCCCATGAAGCCAAGGACCCCAGTTGTCAACAAGGCACCGTGCAGACTGGTGATGGTTCCATACAGGTGTGGGGTGTGGTCCACCTAAACACGTCACTGACCAGGCTGTACGTTTCACTAATAGGTGATCATTTGCAGCCTTACATGGACTTCATGTATCCCAACAAAGATAGAATATTCCAGCAAGATAAGATGCCGTGCCATCTGGCCCAAGTTGTCCAGAACTGGTTCGAGGAACATTCTGGAGAGTGCCGACGAATGGTGTGGTCTGCACATTCGTCCAACATGGGTCCAGTCAAGTCATTCCATCATCACGCCACATTTGAACTCCGATAATTCAAGTCACCTTGCCATGAGCACGCTAGCCAGTGTTCAACCTCACTCCCAAGCCGTCCCCTGAGGTGACATCAGTTCATAACGAATTTACATACTGCTATCCCATGACTGTGTATAAGGCCATTCACTACCCATTCTGTAGCAAAGAAGTGCATGACGTTTGAACTGGGGTTAAAATCCCAGCTGAGACATATGCTCCCTATATCTGTGTGGTTTCCCATAGTGCAATTAGCAGACTGGCATTAGCTAGTACAAATAACAGGGTTCAACTTTACTATGTTCCTAAAAGCAGCTAGTGTTCTCCTCCAGGAAAACTGACCTGTTTAACAACACTGCATGTAAGATTCTGCACCCTGATTAGAGAAAGGCATGCGTGAGCTTTCACCTGAACACACTGGTGGTGCTCTGGAGTGAGGGAGCAAAGACCTTCAACAATCTCTAGATCTGAGTTAATATTGACAGAAAACAGACAAAACGTAATAATATGATAACTGCAGAAGAGAATAACACTCTGATTATAACAACCCTCAGTCAATATATGTATGAGGCAACTGATAATGTGCAAAAGAAAAAAACAAAAACAAAAGAAGAGAAAACATTAAATGAGATGAACAAAAGCACTACACACTGATGTAAACCAGACTGTTCGTTATTTTGGAATCTCAGTGATCTTGTCGATGGAACCCAGCAGTTGTGATACGAGACATAAAGCCTCTCTTCCTGTCAGCAACTGCCTGTGAACAAACACACAGTGGTTACATACATAATGAACATCTAAACACTGCAGTGGATGTGAAGGAATACATCAAATATATGCACTTTTTATTGCACTTAAGTGCAATTCTAATAAACCTAATATAAACTGTTGTTTTTCCAACATACTTAATGGAAGTCTCTGCGTCTTTGGCTGCTTTGTTCAGGTACTCTGAGGCCATTTGTGCATTGTGCCTCATCGTGGTTAAGGCAGCAGTTTCTCCTGCTCGAAGTCGCTCATTTTCACATTTGTATCCCTCTAGCTGGCTCTGGGGGAAAAAAGTTTATAGGGCAAAAAAATAGTCAAAAAGTCTTTAGGAATGAAAAGACTAACAGGATAATATGTATAACATACAGTACTGCACAAACGTCAGAGACTACTCTTAATTAAGTACAAGTTACTGATGCTTCAGTATCAGAAAAACATTACACTGAAGCACTAACAAATAAATATTATTGTATCACTATAAATGTATTCATTTATAAATATAAATGTATTATAGCTTATTGGTCCAATGTTTATAATATATAGTTTATAGTTTAATGTTCACACTGTTTACAATGTTCACAATAATACCATGTTTATTATGTTGATCTTGTGGAATAACGCCACCGTTGGGTACAATGTACACTATTATCTCTTTACTATTTTTCTAAACAATGTTCACATTTGACATTCTTCCATATTTATTTTATGTCTGTCTGTGCTGTGTAGTATGTCTACGTGCCCTTGTCCTGTGTTATACCTGCACATCGGAGTCTAGAGAATCTCGTTCAGCTGTGCACTACTTGTTGTGAAGTCTGAATCGCAAAGTTCATTTTGACTTTTGACTAATTTCATTTGGTCAGCATTTATTGTGTCCCTTATAGCTTCCATTGTTCCCCAGAGGCTTTCTATCAGTTTCAGTCTTTTAGAAACATTTTATCACACCTGCAAAGCTCAGTCTGAGAAGTTGGTTGCAATTTTTTTGTAATTCCACACTACAGTGCTGAGGTCTGGACTCCAGATGGGTCAGTCATCCGTCATCCATCTTTGAACAGTGGATGGAAGGACAGGATCACGTATGGTTGGTTTCAGATCTGAAGAGTCATTTTCAAAGATGAAAGCTTTAGAAGCTGTTTATCTGAGGGTGACAGTTTTAGTGGGCTACCAGTTCTTACATGGTTCTAAGGAGACCCATTTTCTCTATAACTTTCTTTTTCTTTCCTATTCCAGGCCTATTATTATAGCTAATATCTCCTCAGAAATATGAGAAAACAACTTGTAATATGATGGCTGGTTTGATAGAAAATGAAATGAAAGATGGTGGTCTCTGACTTTTGCACAGTACTGGAGGTCATAACAAGGCAGATCTAAATACAGGACAACATATAACAGAAGAAATTTAAACCTGGAGTTGCTGGACCTCTTGCTTCAATTTAGATAAATTGTTTTCAGCTTTAACAGCCCGTTTCTATAAGAGGAATAAAAGAATGCTTGAATTTGTTGTGAATGAAATATTATGGTTATATATACATACACACACATCACATTGTTATTGTGGGTTACAGTAAAGTAAATGGAAACTTGTGCATACAGTCATAAGCTGAAGGTTTTGTTCCACAGATTGCACCATTGTCTCCAAGGCGTTAGCTTCTCTCTCCTCCTGCAACTTTCGGTTGTGCAACTCGTCCGTGAGTTGTCTGATCCTGGATAGCATCAACAGATATTCTAATTAGATTTACATATTTAAAAAAAAGCAGAACCTTCTAACTTAAGTTACGGCACCTCTGAAGCAAGCTAACAGAGACACTACATTCAGGAACTAGTACAGAATAACACAGTTAGTAACTTAACCCACTTTATCAGTCAAATTAGTAGTTCCTATTGTAATCATATGGTTTACTCTGTTTTCCCAGATTTGAGCACAGGCAAGCTCAGAGAACATATGGATCAAATGAAGGGGGGTGGGGGTGTGGGGGGGATTTCATTTTTAAACAACAAAATACCACAAACACTACTTGTGCAATCACTCTTACTTTGTGGAGTCAGCCTCTGACTTTCTTATCAGTTCTTTGATTTGTTTCCTAAGCCGAGAATTTTCTTCTCTTAGCTAGAAATGACAAAATGTTAAAATGTATGACTCCTCACATTTTAAAGACAGGCATTAAAATATGCCACAATCACAATAAAGATCATCATAATGTAAATACTGCAGGATCTCACTACCTTTTGCTGGTCCCTAATCCCATTCTCTGCACTGCTTTTTTTGGTGTGGTACGAGATATCAATGACTGATGTCTCCTCATCTCCTTCATAGCTGCCAGAGCTTCTTCTGTGAAAATGAGCGTCTGGTGAGAAGCCCTCGTCTAGTGCCCACTCGTTTGCTGTGTCATCCTTGCCTTCACTGGACAGTAATGAATGATCCATGTAAGCAGCGCTTTGCAAAGTGGCACACCGTCCTAACTCGTGTGCCTCTTCAACTGCTGAGGGCTGGTAACTATCAGTCCATTCATCGTCAGGTTCGTTATCAAAGGACTGATCGAGCAATGAAGGATCTGTGAAAAACTGACCCTTATGTCTGCGGTCGTGGCCTCTGTTGTAGTTATATTCGTCCTCCGATTGACAGGCACTAGCGTATGTTTTCTGCAGGCATGAAAAGAACAGTAAATTAAGACAATATCATCTTGAGCTCCAGGCTCGTTATTCAGTTACTGTCCTTAAGACTTCTTATGCAGTAGCTACAGTTCCAACATCCCAACCTTTAGACTTTAAGGTGTTAAAAATATGCACATATCTCTTTTGAAAAACTGCCATTCCACATTTCCATCCCTTATGTGATATCACTTAAGAAGTCTATTATGGGTACTTCACATTCAAC
>CM067499.1:16409483-16629483 GCA_034552555.1 Semaprochilodus insignis | reverse complement strand
CTCACAAGTTTTTTTAATTGTTTAATTCAGTAATATTTACGGTTTAAATATAAATAACATATACTACAATTTTTTGAGTGGATATTTGTCATTATGGGGACTGTCACTGTATGACATCCCTGGTACTGTACAGCATGAGCTCATTAATAAAACCTGTGTATTGATGTTAATGTAACTGCTGCGAATTCACTTTACTGTGTTCATCACTGACTTGTTTTCTGCCAGCATGCTCCAGTAATAGTTTACTCTGCACTTCATATAATAGCTAAGATTGTGAGAAATCGTTCAGATGACAGAAAATAGCCTTGCATTCTATGTACAGCCATATGAAGGATTTTCCCTCCATTTTTCTGATTTGTCTTTTTTTTCAGTCGCTGAAATCTAGTCATTCAGAGTTTGAAGTGGAATAGTTAATTGTGGAAAAACATCCTGCAGATTTCTTTACAGTGCTGCTGATGGGAACCGTGAGTCACCATGTCTATGTCAATACAGCCATTTTATTTCAGTTCTATCCAAATTTACCATCACATATCTGCACATGTCTTAACAGTGTTGATAATGGTAAAATAGTTCCCCTGCACGTGATTCTTCATCATGAAGGGATTTTTAAACATATGTTTTAGGTCAAAACCATATCTCAAAACTATTATAAAATAATGTACCGGATATCGCACAACATATTAGTGACCATTTTGTGTCATAACTTTGGTAACTTTCAGAGAAATTAAATGCTTCAAGTGTTTTTGGTTCCTATAATTTCTGTGAACAACCCAGACTCATTTTTTTTTATAATCACATCAAACCACTCAGCATAACCTTGCATAGACACTAATGTTTTAATTATGCAGTTTTGAAGAAAAAAAATATTTTAAGATCAGCATAGCAGCATCCAATAGTATCATACCATAAACCATAAATCATAAACCATAGAACATAAACAAACAAATATATTTACTATGTTAACTTGAAATATAAATAACAACAAACGCATCTGTGAGCTCATGGTGGTAAAACATTTTGAAAATAAAATAAATGTATAAATAAATTAAAAGTCCCTCCCACGTTAGCTTCATTTATAAATTTCTTTCAAAAGTTCTCTTAAATCCTAAAAATATTTTGGTTTCAGATATTTATAAAATTAGGATAGATAGTTATAAAATTAACTGCCCTAAATTAATAATCCTTATAAATGTATTGTTTTTCACAATTTCATGTGTCTTGGAATTGTTGCAGTAGGCTAATTCTGAATACACTTGCTGCTGCAAGAGGTGCTGTAGTCATAATGCCTACAGCTTATCAGTTATATAAATATGATTGTTAATAAATTATTTTGTATATAAAAATAATACAAATATTTTAGATTATAAGCTCGTGGTAACGACTGAAACAGAATGTCCAATCGTCCAATCAGATCTCAGGCAAATCGCGCGCATGCGCAGTCACGCCGTCCCGCTCTTCCGTGTACAGTTGTCGCCTGCATCACAGGTGTCAACAAAAACAGGCTGCGAGCGTAAATAGTAAAGTCATATATACATTAAAATAGAATAGGCATTAAACTTAGATATATATTAAACGCGGGATGAGGGCTTTAGCTCAGGACGAGGCTAACAGGCTAAAAATAATGGAGTGACGTTAATAACGGCAGCTTGTTCGGTTAGTTGTACAGTGTCGGCTGAAGGAGCCCGAAGCCAGCCGTAGCAGCTCAGCACATTTCTGCACATTCATGCGCCTTTAGGCTGCGGAGTCGCTGCGGGGAGCTATGTTCGTGCAAGAGGAGAAGATATTCGCAGGGAAAGTGCTGAAGATCCACATCTGCACCATGGAGGGCGCGGAGTGGCTGGAGGAAGTGACCGAAGACACCACCATAGAGAAGCTCAAGGAGAAATGCTTGAAGCATGTACGTAGCTGACTGGCTGACGGGGCGAGCGTCGTGTTCTCCCACTTTCTTTCATTTTCGGGGCTGTTTATGAGTCTTATGTCAACGTCTGCCTTCCGAGGCTTTCATACAGGCCCTGTGGGGATAGTCACTGCCATTGCCCAGTATTTTTAGAAACCAGCAGGCGAGTAGACAGAGCTATTTATAATTCAGAGACTTGGGCTGTCACCTAGCTGAGGCTGGGGTTTGTTGGTTAGCTGTACAGTCTAGCGGAGCCTTTTTGTTGTTGTTGAGCCACTGAAATGATAATACAACCCGAAAACTGGCCTTCATGCCCAGTTCTGAGTCTGCAGCTGTCCACAGCCTCCATATGTTTATGTTCTCGCCCACAGCGGCGTGACACACAAATATTATTACAGCTGCACTGAAAATTTGATACTCATATCGTGATGACTGCTGGTGTTTGCATCTCTCCCTGATGATGTTACCAGCTGGCAGAAAAATGTACACGTTCAATGCATACGACCAAATCACAGTAGCTGTTTGGCATTTGTGTTGATTTCAGTAATGATGGGTGACTTATCCCATATCTTGGAGTTTTGATATAATATGTATGGCTGAAAGATTAATCGCTTTTATATAAAAATCACAGTTTGGGAAAAAGTAATGGCAATTTGTATTATAATCTTATGGTCTACTATCAACAACATTGGTGCATTAAGTTTTAAGTAGGCAATTTTAGCCTAACCATATGCAGCTTGTGAATTGCTTTTAGATGAGTTCAACTGATCAAAAGCAACCACACAAAAAAAGACAAAAAACAAAAAAAGTCCCATACCTCAATATATAGAAAGCAACACACTATAAAAAATATGTTTTATTTCTACAGTGATTTGCAATTTAAATTGTAATTGCAGTATTGGACAGAAAAATTAGATATTTTGCCCGCTCACCTCTGATAATATGCTAACCTTGTTAAACTTTCAAAACATACCGTTTAGTCTCCTTCCCATGTCGTCAACATATAGAAATATGAGGGAAAAACAACCTGTTTTAAATACAATGTTTTTGTGATGTAATTTTTGGTGCATAAAACCACTCAGATGTTATAAGCAGCCAGGAGCCCTTTAAACCCTTCTTTTACCATCAGCGATATGTCTGTACACGTAGTGTTTATTGATGCATTCATGTCTATATCTGAAAATTTTTATATGTTTTTTGAGTTTCTAAATGAGCACAAATCTGAAAACTGTCCCTAAATGATCAAATCGTATGGCAAAAAAGTGAGCATTTATTCCTTAGGATATTCAGTCTAGTCCTTTTACCACAATGATTCTAACAAAACAATAGAAACTCCAACTTTGTGAATAAAAATACGGACATTACACAGAATCAAAAATTATGAACGGTACTGTTAGATCAAAGGTGTAACTTTTGACCATGTAGAGAACGTTCTGTGGCATTTTCCTCACCATACTATATTTCTCCTAGATGAGAAAGAATGAATTTAGTTTCTCCAAAAAGTGACATTAATGTGTGCCATTTATTGCTTTCTGAACTGTATTTCTGGTTTGACAGTGTGCTCACGGGAGTTTAGAAGATCCTAAAACGCTCACACACCACAAACTGATTCACGCAGCTACAGAGAGGATTCTCACGGAAACCAAAACTGTTGCAGATGAAAACCTTAAAGATAAAGGTACCGACCTAATTCTGCGGACTTTGTATTGCTGATGTTGAGGCATGAACTCCAGGATCACATTTCATAAAAAGGCTGATTGCATTTACAGCATATAAAACTCCTTCTTTTGATTCCAGATTGTCTGTTATTGATAAAGAAGAGGCCGCCACCACGTGCAAAAATGGCTGACATCTCTGCTGAAGAGAAGGTAATTCACTATGATGGCCTATCAACTGCACTTTTTGAGCTGCAAAGTTGTATATCAAGTGTTGGACATTGCAAAGTCTGATTAACACGATAAATTATTCAGTCTGTTTTCTTTCCTTTCTCTTTCTTTCTCTTTTCTTTGCTGGCAGAAGAAGCAGGAGGCCAAGGCTCCTGATAAGGATGCTATTCTCAAAGCCACTGCAAATCTGTCCACTCGCCACTCTGACCGCACCGTCACTCAACATAACATCAGAGACGTGAGTGAAACAGTCACTTTAAATCAGTAGAACGGACAGGCAGTGGAATGGGAACTTAAAGAGGGACTACACCAGTTGTTTAAGATTTTGGTGAAACTCAGTGATTCTGTTGTAATCAGTCATTCAGACTGGTTTGATGTAAAATGTGCCGTTCAATAGTAACTTACTGTGTCAGAATTGTTCACAGTTGTGATGGAAAGAAGCAGATGTCTAAAGAGTTTAATGCCTATTAAGCTGTCTCACGGGAAATTATGGTATGATATGAGGTGAAATGGCATTGATCCGCTGCCAGATTCCCAAGACATTGATTTATGATGGTTTTGAGCTAAAGTTTAGTCTAAATTGTATTCAGTTTTGATTAATTTAGTGTCAGGGAGATTCATGCACAGACATGTTCATTTGTATTATTTGTCCCTATTTCAACATTGTCAACATTTACATGTAAAAAATCTGAAGGCACATGTAGGTTCACCTGGTTTTGGGTCACAAATAAAATGCCTATATATAAATATGTAGACATTGCTACCTCTGATTCCTATGAAGAAATCTGGGATAATATGTTTCTCTACAGTAGACAATTTCACATCAAACCACTCTATGTGAATTTGTTTATGTCCCAGTAGCTGAAACATGCAGAACTAAAAAGAAGAAATGGAAGAATTCTCCTTTAATGAGAAATGGTGTCAATTTCATATAATGCTACAGTTGATGATTGCTTGTTGGCTGGATTTGTGTTTTGTATATTTAACTTTCTTGTTGCATTTTTATCAGTTTCAGACAGAACTGAGGAAAATTTTAGTATCGCTGATTGAGGTAGCCCAGAAAATTCTCGCTTTAAATCCAGATGCTGTTGAGCTCTTCAAAAAGGCCAATGGTAGGTACATATGAACTCCTAAAATCCTTCTGACCTAAAGCAATTTCTTTACATTTTTGCTGTGGCATACTGAAGTACTTTTTCTCTCTTTCTCTCTTCCTACCTTTCTGAAGCCATGCTGGATGAGGATGAGGAGGAGCGGGTGGATGAGACAGCTCTGCAGCAACTGACGGAGATGGGTTTCCCAGAGAGCCGTGCTATCAAGGCACTACGTTTAAACCAGTAAGTACACTCATTCCATCTAAGCCTTCAGTCTGACCACCAGAATGAGTGGGGACTGGGAAGCATGCTCATTTTTAAGTTTTGTCCTAAAATGTATTCTTTAAAAAGGTCCTATATCATAGGAAAACAAATTTCCCCCACTGTTTTGAAATAAATGCGTTAATCTGTAGTAATCTGTAAATGTTAACAGAATGTGCCATTCATATCTGCTCATTTAGCTTAAATTGACGGAACTCCCTTTTAACAAAATACCAGTAATATTTACATGGTATATATTTAGAGATTAAAAGAAATGTATCCTGCATTTTATTTTTCCCAAGGTTAATGTAAGACAAATACCTGGGTTTATGTACCAGGAACAGTTATTATCTTTTCATTTTTCAACCTTTCTTCATCCCTTAGACTTAAACAGGCTGGTATTGGTACCGTGTCTCTAAAGCCGTTTTTGGATGCAATTAGTTTTAACAGCTTTCTCTGAGATTTCAATCCTGTCCAAATGGTGCTGTGTCTGTCATTTGTATTGGCAGTGTGCTCCTGTTTCGGTAAAGGTTCTGGCAAAAATAACCTCAGGTTTGGAAACGCTGCCCTATCATGTGGAAAAGGAGAGTCTTGACTATGGAGGCACTTGGAAGAAATGTTTACTTGCGTTCTTTGTGGCAGACATGTAATATTACTGTCCTACCTCTGGTGTACAGCACATGTGTGTACAACACATATTTTGGTGCCACTTTGATTTGCAAAGAAAACCTCCTGTAATTAAAGACATCGAAATAAAATAATGTGTGATGATATGGGACTGTAGTAATTAGCAGCAATTGCGATTATTCATATGCACTAATCAGAGCCGCTTGCTTTGCAGTATGTCTGTGACACAGGCTATGGAATGGCTGATCGAGCATGTGGATGACCCCACAGTGGACATGCCCCTACCAGGCCAGGAAGCTCAGGGAGAATCTGGTGCTGCAGCAGCAGTAGCAGCAGCAGCAGCTTCTGCATCTGCAGGTCCCTCTCTCCCTGTCGCAAGGAGTCTAACACGCACCCCCTCCCAGTCCAACTCTGAGGAGGCCAAGCAAGACGAGCTGACAGAGATTTTCAAGAGGATCCGTAGGAAAAGAGAGTTCAGGCCAGACTCACGGGTTAGTGTCATGTGTTTGAGGCTACTGGGTTTGCTTTCATGCTCAATGAAGGCTTGAAATTCTTATAGCCTACTGTTTAGTTTGCCTTCTGGTCATATGCAGTCTCTAAACAGAGGAAGCTATAGACCAGAGTATAGTTACAGCTGCTAACAAGATCCAAAGCTTGTTTCTATTCTTGGAAGAACTGGGAATGAAGGCAAAGGCTTCATATTATACTTTGTGTTTTGTATGTATGTGTTTTGCTAAGAATATAATATTACAACTCTCACCTGTGTGGTTATGCGCAGGCAGTGATTGCACTGATGGAGATGGGCTTTGATGAGAAGGAAGTGATTGATGCACTTCGTGTCAATAATAACCAACAAGATGCTGCTGTAAGTCACCAAATTGAAGGGTTAGGGTGTTGATTAGAAGTCTAGTTAGAATTATAGGAGTTATATAATTAATTACATTTGTATTACATGTACAAGTACGGTGCAAGTTGCATTTAATTATAGTCTTAAGTTTACACCTCTGTTATTTTTGGCTTGGTTAGATGCCAATCAGTGACAAAGCATGACAAAAATATATATTGTGTTTTTTTGCAAAATGAGACTCAAAATCATAATCAGTTATTTACATTCTTCTACCTACAAGCACATATGTAGTATCAACTGCTCCTTCAGAATGTTAATGCTATTTAGTAATAAGAATGTAATTTCCTCATTCATGCTACACTTAAAGATGCGTAATAGAAAATGTCATGTTTTGCTTTATGTCACCATTTGGATTTTGTTGGTGTGTCTTTACACAGTGTGAGTGGTTGCTGGGTGACAGGAAGCCCTCCCCTGAGGAGCTGGATAAGGGTATTGACACTAACAGCCCCCTCTTCCAGGCCATTTTGGAGAACCCTGTGGTACAGTTGGGACTGACTAACCCTAAAACACTTCTGGGTAAGTCTGTTTCCTTTTATTTCCATGGCCAGCCGTGAGTAGTGCCTATCTGATAATGGTGTCAGCTTTTGTTAGTGTTGCCCGCGAGTAATTTGCTGTGCTTTGCAAAGATGCGTCTGCTCAGTTTGCTGTATTGTTGGCTCTGTTTTTCTGCTTTGTTTCCGTTTCAGTGCCCTCAAACCTAACAGGACTGTGTGCTGACACTTTGCAATGTGGGCTGTGAAAAAGCAGTCAGCAGACATACTGTATATTATGTTCTTATAAAATTGCGGAACCCAGAATCCAAAACTAAAGGGCAATTTCAACAAAAATATCTGCATAACTCAACTGCTGATGCAGACAGTGTGTTGATGGGAAATGGTTAATTATAGAGCAGCTTACCAACTCTGATTACTGTACAGTTGTGGTGCTGGTACCAGGGGTCATGAGGTCTACACCACAGCCGTTTTATTTACTATCCGAAGTGACCAGTAAACCTCAAAGTGCCTTAAAAGTTTGTACAACTCCAATTCCAACTCCAAAAAAGTTGGGACTTGTGTAAAATGTAAATAAATGTAAATATAGATGTTGGAAGTGAGACATTTTACCATTTCATGAAAATGATGAACTCATTTAGATCTTGATGGCAACAATCTTAAAAAAAGTTGGGACAGGGCCATGTCTAACATTGTGTAGCATCCCCTCTTCTTTTAGCAACGGTCTGTACATGTCTGGGAAGTGAGGAGATCAATTGCTGGAGTTTTGGGAGAGGAATGTTGGCCCGTTCTCTAAATGAAAGTTCTTAACGAGTTAATAATTTTCATGACATGGTAAAATGTCTCACTTCCAACATCTGATATGTGTTATACGTTCTGTTATTTATTTACCTTTATTTATATTTTACACAGTATCCTAACTTTTTGGAACTGGGGTTATATATGTAAATGATAAGTATTCTTTTGAAACAAGTTTGCTTTGCAACACCCTGCATGTACCTCTTCTCCATGAACAGGTTTAAAAATTATACGTTGGCCAAAACTGTCACAAAACAGTCATAAACCAATGTGTCAGGCAAAAGGCAACATATTAATAAACATTTAATGTAATAGCTTTCTCAGGTAGTTTTTAGAGGCTTCGATCCCTTCCATATTTCAGTCATGCATACCACACTGAGATGGATGAAGCATTTGGGTACTTTGTTCACATCTTAACCATTTATTTTTGAAAAAAAAAATCAGGCGGAGGCGGAGCTTTAGCATAGCATGGGTAAATTAGCCTTATTAGTTATATTGGCCTTAATCAATAGCACAAAGGCTCATGCTTTAACATGGACTATAAAAAGCAATATTGAAGTGACTACAACTAAAAACATCTGCAAAAATCTCATAGCAGAACACTGCAAATACAAAAAAACTATAGATTACAGGCTATTAAAGATGGTATTGTTTAATGATAAAAGCCCTTTGCAAGGCTTTTTCTTGGACTGTCCACTGTTTGTGTCATTGATTTAATGCTGGTTGTGTACAGCTTTTGAGGACATGCTCGAGAATCCTTTGAACAGCACACAATGGATGAATGACCCTGAGACCGGTCCCGTCATGCTCCAAATCTCCAGAATCTTCCAGACACTCAACCGCACGTAGAGCACACCTCATCACCAGAGCTGCTGCAAAGAGGACAAGGTTATTCATTTATAAGGGAAGTGTGAATGTGTGTATCTGTATGTATGCGTGTGTGTGTTTGTTTGTTTGACTGGTATGATTTATGTTGAAAAGTCACAGGAAGCAGTGAATGTAACAGTAACAACAGGATAAAAAAATCATTTTGAATATTATACAGAGAAAGATATCTATTTATAACTCAACAGAACACTTGTAAAAAAACAAATGTAAACAGTAACTTAAGAATAACTAAAAGCTAGCTTCGTTATTTTGTTTTTTTACATTTTAATAAGATCTGTTTTTAATTATATTAAGTACATATTTTATTTTATATACTTTGTCCTTATGTAAATGAACATCGGGCATCCGAAAAAATACATGTTTACACTTCAAGGAAGACTTTTGTATGTACCGTGAGGTTCAAATATCAATCTAACAAAGGTATTAGTCTCAATGAATGGTTACATCTCGTCAAAGTGAATGTTTGTGGTAGGAGATGAATAACCTGTATCAGCTTTACGTTGGTTTAGAGAACAGTATGTGAAAGTACTGTTCTTTTTTTCTGCTGTAAAACCTACTTTCCTGTGGGAAATGCAAGCATCGTTCATAAGCACTTCATTTGAAGAGCACAACAGCTATATTATCTGACAGCATCACAAACATTGTACAATCCTAAATGGTTGTGTGCCATCAGAATTAATGCAATGGCTAATTTCAGTCTTTTATTACAGGCGGTAGATATTTGTGATTTTGCCATGCACAGCTTATGGCCTATTTCTGGTGCTCTTTGGGGATGCTTTCTTCTAGTTTCAAGTGTCATTTGCTTTGCGATGGATCTGAAAGAATTTTTCTATCCTTGCTCTGGCAAAAATCACATTCTTTCGTAGCAACTGTTTATAGTGTGTTGCTAAAAGTCTTAGCGATTTACAGTGAATCTCTATTTTGCCAAAATATTATTGACGCAGGCGTATACAGTGTTGGTTTACTGTTGCTGTTGGACGTGTAATATTTTATTTGATGCAATGCAGGTATGTTTTACTATACTGAAAAAGTAGTGAGACAAGAATAATTAGTGGCTGAAGATGTGCCTTACATCAACATGTTAATGTTTCCATTTTCGATTTATACGGGCATTTAACATGCTGTAACGCTGTAACGCTGTAGCCACAGACTAGTATGTTAGCCCCACACTTAACATTACTAGTACTAGTAATCATGGCTAGGACAAGCTAGCATGCTCGCCACACCGCAATATGATATGCGATACAATTTGCTTACTATATAGTACTATACATGAATACTGAAGTACTACATGTACTGTTGAATTGTTTTATCCCCAGTGGCTATATAATGTTGAATTTCCAGTTTTAATGCTACACTACTGAAGAGAACTGTGTTGTTGTTATTGGTATTTATAACTAAGTAGGATGCAAATGACTTTGAGTCTAGACTAGAATTTGAGTCCATAGCTTGCACGCAGTAGCCAAATTTGTAAAGCTTCTCCAGCCCAGCAACAGTTGCTACCAAAGAAAGATTTTCAGAGCGTAACAGTTACAGTATCTCTATGAACACTATTTAGTCCATAATGGTTATGATTTGTGGGCGGAGCAAGACAGTTACATTATTATTACAAACACTATTCAGTCCACATATGGTAAGAATTTGTGGGAGGAGCATGGATAGGTCTGTTTTCCAATGGAAGCAAGTGTTGTGTGAACCATATGCAAAGGAAGAAGGCAGTTTGTAACAGATCTGTAGATGTTTGATTTACTAGAAGAAAATAACTTGACCTGCTCCCAGCGGAGTGATGGCTTTGCAATGACTTTAGCTGTCCGGATAATAGTATTACCTGGAAACTGAGGCTAGCTTTCTCCTTTACCATCCTCATCTTAAAGATGCATTTGCTTTCATTTTTGGCATCATTGGTTCAGTCTTCATCGCCATACATGTAGGTACAGTATGTATGGATCCAGACTGAACACGACCTCAGCGTTTCTCAAACAAAATGTGTTTTTGTTTTGGTACAAATTCATCCCTATAAGCATTTTTACACGATTGTGACTTTTTAAAACATTGGTTCATTCATTTCCTGTTTCTTGATGCAGGTTATAAAGGTCTTTCATGAAAAGTTTAAATTATTTGCGCTATGAATGTCATGTCATGCTTATTTAGCTTCTTTAAATAGATTGCACACAAAAAAAAATCTCATCACAAACATGCAACAGTAAATTCTCTAAACCAGTCTGGCTGTAATGCTATGCAATGCAGAGTTCAATATTTTCAATATTACTAGGTACTTTGCAAAGTAGATTTGTTTGCGCTGGGAAAATATGGTCATTTAATTTGAGCTTCCCTTTAAATTCTGCCATGAAGTATGACGAGTGAAATCCCCATACCCACACATGTCCAATAGTAGAGTGTATCTTAACAGAAATGGGAATGGTTGCATCCATGGAGGTGTTGACTCTAGAAATTTGCTCTTTCGTCAGAACTCTTACCTGGGAACTCTTATACCAAAGTAATCGTGGTTGTTCTTTTCTCTCTTTGGTTGTGATGTGTATGTGTGTGTTTAAAAAAAAAAAACAGAAAGAAAGAAACAAAAAAACATGGCTTTGCTTCCTCCCCCCCTTTTTTGCGAGCCTGTGAGTTTTTTCATTCAGTATTGGAATTGGTTGTGATGTGTACGCTCAGGGGGTTTAGAGATGTACCGCAGGGCAAAAGCTACTATTGCAGTAGTCTGAAATATATTCAATGAGCAAAAATGTTGGAAGTGTAAACTTAACAATAGTTTAGAGGTTGTAATATGTGAATTTATTTAAATGCTCTTACCTTTGTGTCCTATTTATTCTTAAGCCAAATACATTCTGTTATCTCTGAATAAACACCCAAACAGTATAGCTAGGCATTGAAGAAAAACTACTGTTACTGTTCTCATGTCTTAGTAATGCAACCCAACCACTTCATTGTCAAATCATGCATTTTCCCATTACTCAGTAAAACTGTGGCTTTAGGTTTGTTTCAAACATGACGTTCGGGGAATAATACTCCATGTTTGGCAGCAACCACCGCAGCTTTCAAGAGCAATATGGGTTTGTCATTAGATGCAAGTTGTTTTTGTAGACCTGTCAATAACAGGATTATATGCAATACTCATTTTCTCTCACTTAAGCAGAATAGTCTTCACCATCGTCACAGTCATCAGAAAGAATATACCGTATTTCTCCATGATGTGTGTTTTAATCCCACTAGGTCTAATAAGGTAAGCTGACCACTGCGTGAAACTTTAGTGGTGCCTCCAGCTTAAATAAGCTGTTGATGTTTATTTTGGGTTATCGGCTGAAGCAGTGTCACTTTGGGTTTTGAATTTTGCATCGAGGCATTGTTCAAGGCAGTTATTTAAAAAGCTGGGTCATCACTGGTGGATGGCAATGTTATAATCCAAGAATCATGTCAGAGATGAAGTTTCCTCATATGGGAAGGATTTCTGTTCCTTGAATTCTGTTATCACAGTGTCATGGCCTCAAGCGATGTGGAAAAAAAACTCTGCTGTTCCATCAGTGTGTTCACTCTTCACCTATCTAGAAGTGAAAAGCCTTGTTTTTGTATTATTACAAATAAAAAGGTTTGGAATTTATCATACACTTGTGTCATTTTGTTTCATTTATAAGATAAATTAAGAACGTGGTGGTAGACATTTGTGGTTGTGCTTGTTTTTATTCAAAAGTAACCAGATTTACTGGTTTTCAGCTCAGTAATGGGCTAAAATTGGCCTGGTTCACTATAAAGTAGCCCAAGCTGTAGCCAAATAAATGTGACAAAATAAATACAGCTGTGGATTTTAAAGGGGACCTATTATGTTTATGTTTTCTTTAGTGTGTTATGTAGCATTTTGGGCATACAAACAGCCTGCAAAGTCAAAAAGTCTGAAGTACATGCCGGAGGGAAAAACTCTCAACCACAGAAACTTTCTCAGCTGCCTGAAACGCCTTGCTGGAATTCCAAGCTTTATCTCTGTTACAATGTGATTTCATCTCATAGCACAATCCTTATTGGGTACCTGTGGAGGCCGAACTTGTAGCAGGATGTTTTTCAAGTGATTGACCAATAAGAACAGAGCATATGAGCTGACCATTTAGGACACACAGACAGAGGATGAAGACAGATGTACTACATATATACAGTGTACAATATATACTGTAATTGAAGCAAGTAAATCTATTCTAGTGGTCCCAAAAATACAATTATGAACACTGAAAATTAGTATAATAGGTCCCCTTTTAATTATAATAATTTTGTGTGCAGAAACATGGTATGGAGTTATAAGGGTAAAGGGCCGCATGATTCACAGGACACAAAAAAAAATCGGCACATCAGTAAATATCTTAGAACATCAAAGCTCATGTTTTATATTATTCTTCCATTTATTTTCTTCTTTAAGGTCCATTTAAGACATTTGTGTCTTCTTTTTGTACACAAACATACATATTATTTTATATTTAAGAATTAAGAATATTCATTTGAATTTATTAACTAATTAATTAATCTATGGGAATAACCTCTTTGATTGTAGTTATACACTGCCCAGTACTGTGCCTAATTTAACAAGCTGTCAGGCCACAACATTGTGCATAATGTAAATGTAAATGAGCAGGGCTAAATTGATGTATAGCCAGAATATGTGTCTGTTTTCATTGCATTAATATTGGCTGAATTTTGCTGCTTAGTTTCTGGACTGTGTGGGTTGTGAACAGCCGCTGGAGTTTTCAAACACTGTGTCCACTCACTGTCCACTCTTATTAGACACTCCTACCTTGCCGGTCCACCTTGTACATATAAAGTCAGAGCTACACAGTTTGTATTGGCCATTCTCTGATCCTTCATCAGTGGTTACAGGACGCTGTTGGCTGGATAGTTTTGCTTGGTGGTCTATTCTCAGTCCAGCAGTGACACTGAGGTGTTGAAAACTCCAGCAGCACTGCCGTTTCTGATCCACTCACATCAGCACAACACACACTATCACACCAGCACCACGTCAATGTCACTGCAGTGCTGAGAATGATCCACCACCCAAATAATACCTGCTCTGTGGTGGTCCTGAATTTGAAGAACAGGGTGAAAGGGGATTAAGAAAGTATGCAGAGGAACAGGTGGACTACAGTCTGTAATTATAGAACCTCAAAATGCACCTAGTGTATGAAGCATAGCAGTGTGCGGTTTTGGACGCAGCTTCAGATCATATTACGTCTAGTCTGCGCAGCCTCGGCGCAACCTTAACCTTCTTTAACAAGCCGGTGACTTTACATGCGCAGGACCAGTGGACGTCATTCACGCGCCAACAGCAGTGCAGCTCCAAAAATGGACTGTTTTTATTTTGCTGCGGAGTTTCTGCTCCGATATTAGAGTTGTTCGTGCAATTTGGAGAAGCTACGGACAATGTAATAGAGTTTTAACACCCGATCAGTGCTGGGAAAAATGTATTCTAATTTTAGGAGGAAATCGGGAGCGAAGACTTGCAAGAAGTCGAGCACCCAGACGACTATTAGCAGGTTCTTCGGCGGTACAGCAGCTAATGATGGTCAATCCGGGATTAACTGCGATGGTCGTAGTCAGGAAGGCAGAGGAAAGGTGAGAGTGTTCCTTAGTTGTTTAGACCGTAGTTCGAGGGTGAGCAGATTGCTGGCATTGTAGTAGAAACTAGTATCAATAAACAAATGTCATATGCTTTGTTGATGAAGAAGAGACTAACGACGGATAGAGGAGAGTCCTCGGAGAAACGGGCTAAACTCTGGCATGATGGGGAAGAAGTGGAGAAGGAGCGGAATGAAGAGGAGGGCTTGGAGAGCTTCAACAGCAGCAGCAGCATCAAAAGTAAGAGCAGAGGCGAATAGAGGCCAGTCACGTGTAGTCTGTTCCATGTTCATCCAGGAGCTTTACATACAAGAGACAGAAAAGAATACTCGAGTTCTGGGCTCATAGGAGCTGATTTAGGGCTGACATTACAACTTGGAAGGAGTGCAAATTTCAAATCACAAGAGCTGCAGTTTTAATTATAGCCCATGTCGTTATCATCAGCACTATCTTAACAACTTTCAGGCACCATTTAACCTTATAACCCAGAGTAGACTGTCTGTGGAGAACCGTAACAGATTAGCCCAACTCCTTGTTTCTGCACTCAGTGTCTCCACATACTCCACGTACCATATAGGAGCACTTAGTTCTACAATTACAGACTGTAGTTTGTCTGCTTCTCTGTATACTTTGTTAACCCCTTTTGCCCTGCTCATCAGTGGTCAGCAACCCCACAGATCCACCACAGAGCCTGTCCAGCCTGTTGATGTAAAGCCAGAGATGATAGCTCGTCTGTTACTACACAATGTGTGTTGCTCATCCTCTAGTCCTTCATCAGTGGTCACAGGACACTGTTGGCTGGATAGTTTATTTGGTGGACTATTCTTAGTCCAGCAGTGACACTGAGGTGTGTCTAATCCACTCACACCAGCACAACTAGTGCTGAACGATTTGGGAAGAATAATTGCATTTTTTTCTGGTCAATATTGCGACTGCGATTTAAATCGCAATTATTTTTGGGGAACTGAAGTCCGGACCTGTTATTTGGTTAAAAAGACCAGGGCATCCCCTTTCTCAGTTAGCTGTGGTTGTTGGTTTTGTAGACCCTGACTGGTCTAACTCATCTACAGGCAGTTTACAAGCCAAATAAGACACAGTTTTGATAAAATAACCTATAATTAAAATTGCGATTTGAATATTGCACTCTTTTGAATTACGATTTCAGTATAAAATCAATTAAACCTTTAGCCCTAGACACAACACACACTAACACACCACTAACACCACCACTAATAACACCTTCTTTGCATTATTCTTTCTTTGAAATTCTTTGAAGTAGCCTACATAACACCATCACCAAAATCTGTCAGATTTACTTTATTGAACTTTATTTTTCCTCATAGACAATAGAGAAATCAGTTGTGCAGTTTAGACAGCTTTGCATTCTGTGCAACATTTAAGACGACAACACTACACGTAACACTTCACTACGCAACATGACAGCCCCCAACCACAACCCATAGAAGGTAAGGTTTGTGCAACGAGCTAATGGCTGTAGAGACAAAAATAAAAGCCTTGTTGTTCTTGGTTCTTCCAGTAGGTACTTTAATGCACAGACCTGATGGCAGTAATTAAACTCTGGTAGCAAGGGGTGATCCGGACAGGCAGAGGCTGCGCTAGCTTTCTTTATGAACCACTTGTACAGTCTAAAAATGCTAAAATGTGCCCAATGTGACTTCAGTTCATCATGTTTCTTGTTGAAGATGAGAGGGCATCAACCTCTAAGGGTCTCTCCTGCTCCACTCTGGAGAAACTGCGAGGCTTCAGCTGCCAAGGGCCCAGTGAGAGCAGAGCTTCAGAGCCAACTGTGAAGAAGGAGGTGGAGGAATTAGACATGGTACAGCAGCAAGTTAAGATGGAGGAGGACACAGAAGAAGATTCAAGCCAGGGCAAAAAGGTTTGATACTAACTTTAAAAAAAAATTCCAATTCATTTCCAAACCCCAGTGGTCAGCCCCTCAGGACTTTTAGATAAGTAATAATGTTTGCTGGAAAAGTCAGTTTGTAGTCTTGCCACTCTTAATTGTTTATGGTCTTTTCAGGGTTTCAACTTCAGCAAGTTTGCTAAGGCCGGTAGTAGCGGTGGTGGCGCTGATACTAAAAAAAGTCCGCCAGAACCTGCAGGCCCTAACAGGAGAACCAAAAGCATCTACACTCCTTTAGAGCAACAGTACATGGAGATTAAGGAGCAGTACAAAGACACAATCCTCTGTGTGGAATGTGGCTACAAGTATAGGTTCTTTGGAGAGGATGCAGAGGTGAGATATGAAGCCGTCTATTTAGATACTTTCATGTGCAGTGGTTTTAATATGTAATATTGATTGTTATTTTGTCTTTCATTTTTATGTTATTTATTATATATGTTATTTTATTATATGTACTAAATTAGTATTAATTTATTCTACTGTTATTTTCAAATGTAAAAGTCTCCAACTAAGAAGCTCAGTATATAGTCTTTATTGTCTATATGCTGCTACAGTGTAAATATCCCTGTCATGTCCCAATGTTTGGGATTTTACAATGTATTAATGATGTATTACATTAATTTCTGAATAATCCTAATCCGATTATGAGATCAGAGAATTGGACTTGGCCAAAGTACTGTTACTCTATAAACTCTATATGTACATGTGAGGATTCAAATTCCAGTTGTAAACCACATGAACTATATGTCTGAAAGTATTCAGACACTACTTTCTATTTTGTGCCTTCCGTTAACACTGGTATGAGGGTTCACATTGTTTGTAGAATCTCCATAGAAGAGCATTGCCAATACAATGGAATGCTTTGGGGGAGCATAAAGTAACCATTCCCAATGCCAAGTGTCAGATAGAGGCATTGGGTGATGGAATAGTGGAATTGTGTTCTCTGGAGTGATTGAGCTTTGTTTAGTATCTTGTGAGATGAGTTGACTAGGCATTTGTGTTCCGGAACTGATAATCTAACATCAGTACCTGGCCTCACTAATGTGCCTGTGACTGAATGCCATGAAATCCTCACAGCAGTGTTCCGATAGCTAGTGTAAAGACTTTACAGAGGAGTAGATACTGTTACTGCAGCAAAGGGGAGACAAATTCACTATTAATGTCCTTGACATGGTTGGAACCTGCCTTCAAGCTTTTGGAAATCTAGTGTACATAGTAATATTTGAGTGCAGTGTTATGGGCGTATGAATGCTGTTACAGTTTGGTTACTGTGCTTGTGTGGACAGGTTGCCTCAAAGGAGCTGAACATCTTCTGTCACCTGGATCATAACTTCATGACAGCCAGCATCCCTACTCACCGCCTCTTTGTCCATGTCCGTCGCCTCGTCTCTCAGGGCTATAAAGTCAGTGGGTACCCTTCAAGCTCAGTTGTGCTGTGAATTTGGTGCAGAAATATCTATAAGGAGACTGTTTTACTTGTGTTAGCCATGATTAATTGCATTACTGTGAGTTACTTCTTTCATTTTGTCTAGTGCTTCTCAGGGGAAAGCAGTGATTTACTGTTTTTCTCCCTTTTATGACCACTTTTATAGGTTGGAGTTGTGAAGCAGACAGAAACATCAGCAATCAAAGCCTCAAGTGCCAACAAAAGCTCCCTCTTCACCCGGCAACTAAGTGCACTTTACACCAAGTCTACACTGGTCGGGGAAGGTAGGCTAGCAGCTTTTTTATAGCTCAGGCTTTTTAGTTTGGTAAAAGGAACACAATGTTTCCCTTACTCAAATATAGTCAGTCAGCCAGGGCTATGTTTGAGGCCTGTTCTCTGAAAATGACCTATTGAGGTTCATACTAGAGCTACTGAGCTAGTGTAACTAACAAGCAGCTGAGGATTCTATGTGCAAACTGCATGCCACAATTATTACATCTGCCTCATGCTGTAGCGAGTGGTTAAAAGGCACTTTGACCAACCTGAAAGCACAAACCATGCCTGCTTATGTCTTACTGTCGTGTCGCAGTAGTTTTTAGAGCCAGAATCGAAAACCCCTTCTGATGATGATCTTGAAGGTTGTCAATGTATTAAAATTACTTTTTTAAACAGAGTGAGTTATGTAGTTTGAAATACTGTATAGCAGCTGCTTTAAAGTCTGAATTTTGTCTGTTTACATTAATAACGTGCAGTAAGTAGAAGTGATATTTGGACTCTGTAAATTGCTGTAATCCCAAATGTACTATTAAGAGTAGCCCAAGGTTACACCCAGTCCTGCAGAACCATCTTTAGTAATGAGTTAATTTAGTCCAAGTGTGTCCTGAACAGTAATTCTCAAGGGTCAAGAATTTATTGTCTGGGCAAGACTGATTAAGCCCTGAAATACTAAAGGTAAACACATCAGCTTCTCACTTTCCAACTTTTAGTTACATTTAGTTGAATAATATTTGTAGTATTTTCTGAATAGTAGTAAATATGATGAATACCAGGACGGTGCGTGTGCGTGTGTGTGCGTGTGTGTGCGTGTGTGTGCGTGTGTGTCGGCGGGCGGGACGTTTCAAGTGTTTATAGAGAGCTGTAAATGTAAGTTTGTTTACTCTGTTTCAGATGTGAATCCTTTGTTGACCCTGGGTGACTTGGAGCAGGCTGAAGATGTTGTGCAGGACCTTCCCAACAGCTACTTAATGTGTGTGAGTGAGAACTGGGACAAGCAGAGCAAAGAGCTGACCGTTGGCTTGGTGGTAAGCTTCCTCTGAACTTATGCAGAACAGGTTTCTGAAAGGTTCTTGGCTTGGACATTTGGTCATAGGAGGTTTAGAATCTTTACGTTATGTGGAGGTCTCTTACATTTTCGAAAGGTTCTTCATACATACACGTCACATTTACAAAAATGGTTCTTAAAGGAAATATAAGGTTCTGCAAAGAGCTCCTTTTGACTACTCTAGTTATTGGAATGTGGTACGCCAGGTTGGGCTTTCAGGTGTTTTGCTGTAATTGGAAAATTATCTTTCCTGTTTTAATTGACTCATATCCAGTGGGACGGTTTAAAGCAAGGCAAATTAAGTTCTGTATTAATCCTTCATATTCCAGCACTGATAACTGTGACCAGGTCAAAACGAATTCATCATGACTGTGTGGTTATCTGTCTTGAGTGCAGGTGGTACAGCCCAGCACTGGAGATGTGATGGTGGACTGTTTTAAGGACAACACTTCTCGCTCAGAATTGGAGGCCAGAGTTCTGAAGGTCCAGCCTGTAGAGATCCTGGTGCCCTCCGACCTGTCTGAGCCTACGGAGCGTCTACTGCGCACCATCGCTCTGTCCAGGTCAGGCATCCGTACTTTTACATTTACGTTCATGTAGAGATGTTTCAGTTTGATCTGAAAATTTAGTATCAGAGCCAGTCAAGGCATTTTCGGTGGATCGATATCACTTATAGTGACCCTGATCCAATATTGGGTGTTTGATATGGCTGTGCCTGATTTGTAATGTGTGATGTAATCAGAGATTTTCCTGACTTGTGACAGTCAGGTTTTCCCACCCCCTCCCCCGGAACACCTGCGCTGTATGTTGTGATTCTACCCAGATTCTCATAGGGCTGGTTATCTTCTGCAGAAGTCATGATAGGAAATGGCGGCAACACATCATACTTTCCTCTGTCGTCTGTATTGTTGTGTATTCTACTTTCCACAACTGTCTGTCTGACTGAAGGCTACAAGATGTGGTGTTCACATGGTTGGCTGCTAATTTAAGATAATTTAAGATGGTGCTAAAAAAAAAAATCGTAATTCTGCTGTAACATTTTGAAGTAACTGACAGAGTAGAATATTTGACCTAAATGATATTTGTTTTAATGTACATGAAGATTGCACATTGCAGCTTTATTATCTTTAAAAAAACAGGTATAAGAGAGTGTTGTCGACTGAATGTTGTCAGATGCTTAATATTAAATTGAAGGGATATTCTGACTGAATAAATAAAGGATGAGCAGCAAGTCAACTTGATTGAGACATTGCTGAACATAATTAATTCCTCACTTAACACTGTGTATTGGCTAGTTAGAGGGATGTGTAGGAATTTACTTCAGTGCACTTTCAGACCTTCTCGAGGAGAATGTATGTTTTAAATGTATTCAATAGTGATTAATACATTGCTAATTGTAACTAGTTGCTAATTGCTAAAATGTAACTAGTTCAAAGTTTTGAACCAAGCTCAAAATTGTTCTTATTTTATGTTTCACAAATCATATATCATATACTTATGAGGATCCTATGGTCAACAGTCAGGCAGTTACAGCCAGCAACCATAAGAGGTCAGTAAATAACTTCAAATGGGTTGAGGCATCCAATGGTAGAACCGTGTATAGAGGCAGGATGTTTTTCCATTTGCATTTTGATCATAATTATGTTTATTTGACCTTGCTTTGGCTGTGTTTATTATTTTTAACCAGTATTAGTATATGCACAGAAGGTCAGCATATCCTTTCAGAGTAGTTATGATAGATATAGTTTTTCTAGTTACGTTTGATTTCTATAAATAGTCAGGAGGATGATCAGTAGACGTATTTAAGAGTTCATGATGATCTCACAGAATGTTTGACAAGTAATATTGCTTTTATCAGAAGCATTTTCAGCATTTTGCACTTAATATATGGTACTGTGCAAAAGTATCTTTCATTTATTTAATTTTCAGACAAGTTATTTGATAGATGTAGTCAAATATAAGGTAATCCACTTGCATAACAGGAAAGTCCAAGAGAAAAAATGTAAAGAAAGAAAAAGAAGTTAAAAACATTGTTGCAAGATATAGGGATAACTGGGCTCAACCACGGAAGACCTGGTAGATCACCAAATCTGTTACCAGAAGCCAGCTTTCATCTTTGTTTGAGGAGCAAAATCAGATCTGTAAAAATCCAAAAGTGTTTCTGTCCATCCTTACACTGTGAGAAGTAAACGCTACACTATGAGTCTGAAAAGGTTGCGTAGCAGTCAAGAGGCTGTTACTGAGGAATGAACATTGCAAAACAAAGAAGCTGCTGGTGTTCTCAGAACAAGGAACTGGCCACGCCAGAGTGCAGACCTCAACATCACTGAATGTGCTGGAGATTGTCTGGAAAGATACTTGAAAAAGCAAGTCTGTACAATGAAGGCAAATGGTGGACACACTGAATACTGAATACGCACAGGCAGATGATCTGTGTGCTCTACTCCTCAGCGTTCTTGCTGTATATCCTGGCCTCGTTTTTCAGCGCTGTCAGTGATGGAGCTACATGGTGAATTGTGATGGATGCAGTGAAGGAGCATGTCTAGCCATGTCTTCCTTTCAGTTTGACCAGAGCCTTTGTCACACATACAGTGAGACTTTGTGGACTGCTCTGTGGCCTCAGGGTCTAAAGAGAAAAGGTTAGTCTGTGGAGAAAAAGGAGAATGGATGGCCTTCATTATGGTTCAGCCCTGCAGAAGTGTTTCATCGCCCTGTAAAATGCTCTGGGTTAGGGATCTAGCATGTAGCATCGTGTCTGGCATCCATCTCCAGCTTGCTGTGGACGAACACTTGAGCAACATTTTTTCTTTTTTCCTTTTACTTTAGTTTGGCTATGAGTAGACTGATCTTTAGAAGGTGATTGAGTTTCTCCTGAACTGGGTTAACACCCTTCATATGGTTTTAAAGAAGAAAGAGCTTGGTAGGGTGGTGTGGTTGGGCAGATCTAGCTTACAGTTTTGCAGAATTGGCAGTTACAAAATTAAGGAGGACAGTTGGGTAAAACTTAAATCAATAAATGAATGAATGAATGAATGAATGAATGAATAAATAAACAAATAAATACTGACTTAACTGACTCAGTAGGTCTGCACGCTATGTTATTTGTCAATCACTAATATGATATTGATAAATAATACTATAATAAATACTCAGGATACTGTAATGTGTAAATATGCCCTCAAAATGCTGTTTTATATATACACTAATTGTCATATAAATAGTTGCACCCAGAAAGAAGTGTCGCATTGGGAAGGAAGAATGCAGGTTATCAGGAACCATAAATGATGATAAATTTAGACTGACATGGGCAATATTTATTGAGCTACACATACAGAAGTAGTCTCTCTCAGTATGGCTTTGGGCCACCTTATTCAGACGTCTCGGCATGGAGTTGTAGAGGTTCTTAATGGTGTCCTGTGATAATCCATCCCATGCAGCTTGAATATTCTCACACAGTTTCTGCAGATTGTCCGGTGGAGGTGGAGTGACACCAGAATTTCTGGACGTGTGACGCGTGACAACAAACTGTGCATCATGACGTTGACCACGGTGCCTCTACACACGGATTCATTGGTTGTCTCCACCAAGACAAAAGCAGGGCGCATCACTAATGACCCACTGCCATTCAGAGTCATTCCATGACACCACTCCAGTCACTGGCAACATTGACGTGGTGTTAAGGGCAGTTGTCGAAACGGTCTGCGTGCATGTAGTCATGTTTTCTGCAGCCGTTTGTCAATGGTGCTGGCAAACGGATGACTCATTGACGGCATCACTGCTCGCTGAATGTCCGCAGTCATGGCTTTTGGGTTATTCAGGTGCAGCGATAAAGGCCGTCCTTGCTTATGTCACATGTGTGTCCAAGTGTGAAACTTGTTTCATTTGCATGCCTCATAATGTCAGACCTACCCAACATGCTTCATTCGTCTTGGTTGATTCCTTCTAGGTGCAACTATTTATTTGTTCTGTTGATGAGTGTAGATATTTATAATGTTTGTTTTAAACTAGGAGCTGTGACTGTCTTGACCAGTCAAAAGTTCCACTTCTGCTGTTCTGTTCTGATAAAAAGCTGTTTCTGTAGTCCAGTAAAAGATGATAATTGTGGTAAAGGTATTTCTGGCCAATCATTAATAATATATTGCTAGTGATTAAGCAGTGCATTTTATACATAACATATTGAAAGTTGTATTGCAGTTCCTATTGCATAGTAGTCTAATCACAATGGGTTTTTGTCTTTATTGTGCAGTTACACAGTGAAGGCATTTATATGGGAAAGATGGAGCAAGTGCTCATTTCCTGTCATATGATGTTAGATATGTTGCATTTGTATGGTAGCACAGAAAGAGTAAGTGGATCACACTTGTGGGGGACTATCTTAGATTTCCCAGTGGATCCTCTTCTTAAAGGTGGGCTCGAAACAGTGGAGCCTAGGGTCATTTAGGCATTAATCTGCTCTCACCTGAAGAAAACCTAAAGCTGGATGTTGTGTCTGTCCTCTACTCCCTGCAGGATTGGCAGGAAGATTTCATTTGACAGGTGAACTGGGTTTTTAATAACCTAGAAGAACCTAGAAGATTTGTGTTATCTGGAACACTGGAATTCAGTGGAATGACCAAATACCTTTTCAGCTTTTTAAGAAGTGAGATTGACCAGAGTATGTGAGCAAAATAAGTACACAAGTAAAAACCTTTAACATGTGAAGAAATAGTCAGAAGATTGTCTCCTGTCTTTAGTGATAAGTTCATACAGTCTGAAGCTCTGTGCTTATTTCTGTTATGAAGTCTTTTTATTCTAGAGTTCATTAATAGTAATTCTTTTGTATGATGGAAAGGAAATGGATGTTTTGAGTTCATGGTAAAGAGATGCCTACCAAACGGCTAATCGTGACTTCATTTATTAGTGTTGATTGATGTAACGTATAGACAAAGAAACACCTGTGACTTGTCAGGGTGGGTGTGATTTTAACAAAAGACTGCTAGAGCGCTAATTACTGAGGACCAGCAAGATCGGTGTGGTAAGTATACCAGTTCAGTGGTTATGTTAGCACACACAACAAATGGTTTGTGACGGAATTGTTGTTCTGTACCAGTTGTTGTGGCTAAAGTTAGATTTCAGTAAATGTATAATTATGAAGCCCTAAATGCCAGCTTTATCGAGCTCACCATATCGCTCATAATTTTTATCTCTTTTCAAAGACGTGCAGTACTGCACAGAAGTCAGAAGCCACACTTCCTTTAATTCAATTCCAGTGAAACGTCAAAATGGCGGTTAAGTTTAAGCAAAAGGAAGGAGAAAGTCAAAGCATGACTGGAATGCAAAGTACAGTATTATTAAAAGCTATAGAGAAAATGGGACTCACAACTAACAACCGTGCAAGACCTGGTAGATCCACCAAAACCGCCCCATCAGATAAACAGTACTTCAGGATTTCATCTGTGAGAAAGAGGAGAAACTAAACTCCTTTCTTTGGCTTCAGGTCTAAAAAAAAAAATCCACAGGTGTTTCTATCCATCCTTCCACTTTGAGGAGACAACGTAATGCTGTGGATGTGTAGCTGTAGCTGTTACTGGAAAAAAGAAGGAAATCTGTGTCATCACAGAATGTAAAATTGTTTGCGTCAAAGAAAGCAGAATGTGCAACCAGCAATTAAAGGGTGAACACATTAAATAGTGTGATGTTTGGTTGTTGAGGCTTCTGTGTAATTTTCGGCTTCTGTAAATATTTATTCTCCTGAAAAATGAATAACTTACTCTTAACGGCCATTTTGACTGGATGTGTATAAAAATGAAGCACGGCCTCTGTACTTTGCACAACACTGTAAGTGTCTGTGTTATTCAGCCATGGTTTCCCACACTGTAAAATAATTTCTAATTTTTTTATTTGACTCTTTCAAAAATGATTTTATTAACTGAACATAAGACACTGATTATTGTTCTGTGAAATTACTACTCAGTGTTCAGTAAAACCAGTAAAACCAGTGTTTAGCGCAACTTAATCACTTAGCTTTAGTTATCTTTTACAGTGTTAGAGCTCAGAGAGACCAAGGGTTTAGATTAATAACCTTTTCTCTTTTTTTGTTTTTGTACAATTTTTAAAAAATAATAAATTCATCATTAATTGCTCACCGCAGGGTCATGTACATGCCTGCTTTATATTCTGTATATTTTAGTGTTTTTTATGCTTTCTAGTATTGTATGAGTTATTTACATAGAAGTACAGAGCGCAGCACATCTCCGGGTTTGGAGACCAAAGAACCACAAACTCCTGCTTTACGTAAGCTCAAAGAAAGAGTTGGATTTGCATAAAGCATATCATGTGAACAAATGTGTCTTTTGGTTCTCATTCCTCAGCATGTGATGCGGTTACAGCTGTAGGCTGTACATAGTAGTGCTGGAATCACTGGCTCTGGCTGCCAAGCTGCTCCTGTTCTTATCTGTTTGAGTGGCACTCTTTGTGTCAGCATGCTGCGTCTGCGTGCAGAGGGCTAATTAGTTGTGCTTGTGGTGCTGTGTAACATTGTGCAACATGGTGAGAGGATGGTTCTCTAATATGCTGATCACTCCAGAGTAGCATAAAGAGGGGCTTCGATTAGATTAGCTGGGGGCCAAACACTTTCTGCAGAAGTAATGTTTGCCTCTCTGTGTCTTTCTTTCACTCCTGCTGTCTTCCTCTCAAGCAGTCTCAGCTTGTTGCTTATGCTTGTCGGTTTTCTGCTTTGAGAGAATTTTCTTTAGCTCCATTCCTCTTTTGTTTGTTTATCTGCCTTTCTCTTTTTTCTCACGTTTGCAAGCTGTCCCTGCACTGCACTTAGGTTTATTCTCCATCTGTTTTTGACATGTCCTGCGCTGTAGCTTTTGCCACATGGTCAGTTCCTGTCTGTCTCCTGTGGCTTAATGACTTCCTTCGCCATTACCAAAGCCCTGCACACCCATCAGCCGTAGCTGAATGTCACTAGTACTGGTGAGTGCAGTGGGGGAGCAATGAGAGGCCAGCGCTTAGCTCTGTAATGCCTCTTCCTAAACCTCACCTCCTATTTCACAGCATGGCCACTGATGCATGCTGGACCTTTAAGCCAAGAGAAGATGAGGGAGAGGGAGAACTTGTTGCTTCAACCTACAGCCACCTCAGTCTCTTTTAAAACTGGACTACAACCAGTGTGCTCTGGGGGCCATCCGCTTGTCCTTGCAGCATTTGTGATTCTGAACTAGCAGAACCTCATGCACTAGAGCCTGATAGATGTATCGATATATCAATACTTGGGTCTCACAAATATAGCACCGATAATTAGTGACTCATTTTATATTTTGAGGGAAAATAAAGGGATGGAAAATCTTTCTGGATGCGTGACGTGTGACAGTAAACCAGTCATCTTGGCGCTGACCACGGTGCCTCCACATTGGGACGTTGGTCGTCTCCACCAAGAAAAAAAACGGGACTCGTCACTGAAGATGACCCGCTGCCACTCTGACTCCCTCCATGTCACTCTAGTTTGGCACGACACCATTGCAGTCTTTGCCGATGTTAATGTAATGTAGTGTTAAGGGTAGTCGGTGTAACGGTCTGCGTGCATGTAGTCCTGCAGCTGTCTGCCAATGGTGCTGGCACTAACAGGAAGACTCATGGAGGAAATCACTGCTTGCTGCAATCGTGGCCGTTGGAACATTCAAGTACAGCGATAAGGGCCACCCTTGCTTACTTTACATGTGCAGCCTAGCGTGAAATGTGAATCATTCGCATGTCTCAGAAAACCTACACACCTAGTTTCATTCCTGTCAGTTGATTCCTTCTGGGTGCAACTATTTGTACTGTTCTTTGATGATCAGCGTATATTCCTAGAGAAGCTGAGGACCCCCAACGCCCTCTTTTTATTTTCAATTCCGATGTTTCCTCAAGAACCTGTGGGTGTAAAAGGTTACGCTCCCAAAGCTAAAATCGGTGTCAGAGTGTCGGATCATAAGCGTAACAGTGCCAGCAAGTCGGAACATAATCACAGCCTCATTTGCCTGATGTAAGTGAAGGGAAGTTCAGGGTTTCTGAGCCTTTCACTTGAACAGCTGTCGAATCAGCGCGTAGGCATCTCTACATCCGCATCCGCTCTTTAAAGGCCACCCCAATTATGCAGCTCGGTACTGAGGCTTGTTGAGCATTAGCTATCTAGTCATGC
This sequence comes from Semaprochilodus insignis, assembly GCA_034552555.1. Taxonomy (NCBI): domain Eukaryota; kingdom Metazoa; phylum Chordata; class Actinopteri; order Characiformes; family Prochilodontidae; genus Semaprochilodus; species Semaprochilodus insignis. The sequence goes on along the minus strand of CM067499.1, from coordinate 16,602,195 downwards.
TACTGAACTGCGTCTGTTTGCTTGTGTGTTTGACTCTGTTGCTGGCAGGTATTGGTTTATGCTCGCCTGTATTTACCCACTGTGTGAGTTACTGTTCTGTTTGCTAGAGAGACGGTTCCTTAGAGAGAAATGTGGAAATTGGAAAGCAGCTGAAATTCCTCGGTTCACTACCTCTGTTTTAGTTTAGGCAGAAGTGAACTGAACCGCAAACCACTCAGCTGTGTTTTGTACAGGATTTTGAAAGAACTTCTTTTCTAATATGTTACAGATCTTATTGAGTTTTGATACTCCTCCACCGACACTCTAATAAATGAATATTTCCACATTTTCCTCATACAGGGTTTTTTTTTTTGTGTGTGGGTTATTAGGCAACATATTCATAATCATTTCATGTTATTATTTTTTGAGGGAGTTTTAAAAGACATTAAATGCTTCGCTTGTCTGATTCATATATAAGTCACAAACAATTCTGACAGATCACTGTACTTAATGATTGCTTAATAATTAAATTCTGAAGAATTTTCAAAAAATCACCCCAAACTGTTTAGCATCGTAAATAATTATATAACTATGTAAAAACACACGGGGGAGTCGGGGTACTTTAACTACACCATCACAACCACAACAGCATGGATTTTATGATCCACAGTTCATCTTAATTAGTAATTAACTTCATATTCAATAATAACTTGACTTTGTGTTGATGTCGAGATTCATTTTGTTTTCTTGCTTGTTTCTGTTGTAACATGTTGCTTCTAAACCAGCCAATCAGAGCAGAGCTTTTTAAATTATTCATGAGCTCACCATAAAAGACAAAACGGCATGTTTCATTCTAGGACCAAATCATCTGCATCTGGATATTTTTCGCCCTGACCGAAGTCTCACACCTTCTGTGTAGAACATCAGACAACTATTAAAATAGTGAGAACGGTGCATTCTGGGGCTCATTTTAATAGGTTGATTTCATGTAGACTAGGGGTCTGCGATGCTTGCGCTTCACTCTTCTCCTGGGCACCCAGGGGTAGCCAAGGTGGCTATCATAGCAACCGTTGCCTAGTGGTTGCTGTGGTGTGTGTAATGTAGCTCTCAAGGGGGTTCTAGGTGCTGTGTCACAGGTACCTTAGTGCAAACTAGTTAGTGTTCATCAAATCAGAGTGCTCCTCGGGACAGAACATTATTGTCTAAACTGTTCTACCAGCAAGGCTTTAGATGTGGTGCGGGAAGAGAGCACAGGTTAAGAAGGGGCCTGGTTCAGGAGCTCATGACTTGGCAGGTGGTGGTGTTTGTAAGGAAGGAGGTAGGGGTGAAAAATCCCATTTATTTACTCCTGTCCCGAATGTGAGGCTGGAAACACAGTACAGAATGCCCAGTGCATACCAGCACAAGTAACTGACACTGTGATCCAGTGTGATCTTATTAGTCTCCCGACCAAAATAACTACATACTGGTATCTATCAGTGGCTTAAAGGGGAGCATTCGTGTTAGACTATTTTTTCAAATGTCAGAAATTGCTTCATGATGCCATTTGTTCAAAAAAGTGGAGTCTTTACTGTCCTGGATAAAGGACAAGAAATGGACCAGTGATGTCTTCAGTCAAACTGAGAAAGAATTCAGTTTCCAAGGATAACTTCTTTTTAGCTGCTTTAAGCAGAGATTGCTCATTTATTCTGAACTGACTGTATCAGGATTTCTCATTCCGTGGGCCGCAGACCACCAGTGGGGCGTTAGGCAGTTTCTAGTGGTCTGAAGGCCCATCCTTGGGGGAGGCAGTAGTCCATATTAAGCTAAAGAACCAAAGATGGAGCCGTTGCTTAAACAAAGCTAGAATGTCCACACAGTTTCTCAGAAGAGCAAAACAATCGTACAGCCCAGACTACATCAAACATGGATTTGTGCAGGGCGAGGTGATGATGCTAACCTAAAAGCCCAGTGTGTGGAGTAGGATTTGACTCTTTCAAATGATGCAATAAAATTATGACGTTACAATCCAAGTGTGCCCTGAAAGCTAGCTACATGCTAGCCAGACTGGTTGCATGGCTAAAAAAGCTTTTATGATTGCTGAGGAATTGGTGCTGCCGGCTGCTGTAGATATGTGCCACGAGATGATCGGCGAAGCCACAGCAAAAAACCCTGCTGAAAGAACCACTGTCAAATGATAGCATAAGTAGATTGACTGTTGAGAGCAAGCTTTTAGACAGGATTAAAGAAAGTCCACATTTTGCTCTGCAACTAGTCGAGTCAACTTATATTAGTTCTTGAGAAATGAAAGACATTAAAAAAGACATTAAAAAATAGGTTTTGTGTTCTTATGGGCTGTTATGTTTTGTTGCCATAAACAAAAGGTTTGAGGACCCCTGGTCTATGCTGGTTTCTAAAGTCCAACCTTTAACTCCTTCTTGAAATCTTCTGTCTTGACACATTGTGAATACACCAAAATGTTTCTCAGAAACAAATGACATGTTACATTACGGTTCATGTTATTTATAATAGTAGCAACTTAAGATTGTGTAAACCTGCTCAGGCACCTTGTTGCTTCAGCCAATGAAGATTGTATCAGCCATTAAATCCTACAGAACAAGAAAAAGACTTACATCTGTCGCATTCTGCAGCTTTTAAATGGTGAGTTCTGTTCTGATGGTTCTCCTGATAAAACCTGAGTTATTACCAGTCACTGCTGTAATGAATTTGTATCGTTGAGGCATACAGGGTCTTAACAGTTAATTACACTGGAGGATTCCTTCTGCAGACTGCATGTGACTGTGCTCATGGGAAAACTGCGTTGAAGTCAGCGTCCAGTAAGCTAACAAAAGCAATAGCAGAGTGGAAAGCAACAGTTTCCCCAGTTGATCTTGAAACGTAACTAAGTAGTCTGAGAGCAGATGGATCCAATTGCTAAGGAATCGGGCCCACTGACTGCATATAAAATACACACTCACTGAGCACTTTATTAGGTACTTGTGTTAGCGTTCATTGTCAATGTCCATTTTATCAGCTCTGCTTGCCAAATAGGAACACTTTGTAGTTCTACAATTACAGATTGTAGTCCGTTAGTTTGTCTGCACTGACGTGATGGTGGTGTGTTTGTGTTGTGCTGGTGGATCAGAAACAGAAGGAACGCATAGTGGGGAATTAATTAAGGTCTTATACTTTGTGCAGTAAAGCTAAAAAATCCTTAATAATCACATTATCACATTATTCATTATAATAATGATCAATAAACATTTTGTTCAGCCCTTGTTATGCAAATTATTGAGCATGAATTATCTTAGAAAAGTTCAAATGGACGGCATTTTGTTTTTATAGGGTCTAGCTAGCTCAAGTAATTCCTGGAGTTTATAGCATTACAGTTAATTAGAGTTATTTAAAGGTGCTTTCACACCTGCCTTCAGAATTTTCATTGTGGTGCGAATCAAAATAGCAGGCTTGGAAGTTTCCTCATTGTGGAAGTTGCCTGACTGAGAGGATATGACAGGACAGGAGAGAAATGCAGTAAATACAGCGAAGGCGCATGCACCAAAAATGATGCGGCACGGTGGCCGTGCACCTCCAAATTTGAAGGCAGCAGTTTTTACAAAGCGCATATGAGTGTTCTATTGTCATATCACAGTAAATACTGCAACGACGGAAGCGACAACAAATTGCAAGATCTTGATAAAGTACCAATGTGTGGTATTATATTATATATAGTACACTCATCGTCAAAAAAAAATAGTTGCACCCCGAAGGAAGCATCAGATTGCACTGCTATATGGAAGGAAGATAAAGATAAAGGTAAATGATGATAAATTTAGGCTGATATGGGCAGTATTTACTGAGCTACACATACAGAAGTAGCGTCTCTCAGTATGGTGTCGGGCCGCCGTGCTTGCTAATGCAACATGCCAGATGTCTTGGCATGGAGTTGTAGCGGTCCCTAATGGTGTCCTGCAATAATCCATTCCATGCTGCTTAAATATTCTCACACAGTTCCAGTAGATGGTGACATGTTCATCTGCTCTTCTGGACATGTGACGTGTGACAACAAACCAGTTATCTTGGCACTGAACACGGTGCCCCACAGACACGGATTCGTTGGTTGTCTCCACCAAGACAAAAGCGGGACTCGTCACTGAAAATGACCTGCTGCCATTCTGATTCACTCCATGACAGTCTGGCATGACACCATTGCAGTCTTTGGTGATGTTGACAGCGGTAACAATTTGCACGCATGTAGTCCTGCATCGTGCAGTTGGCTGGCAATGGTGCTGGCACATACAGGATGACTCATGGAGGGCATCACTGCTTGCTGAATGTCCGCAATCATGGCTGTTGGGTCAGTCAGGTACAGCGATAAGGCCCGTCCATGCTTATGTCACATGAGTGGCACATGAGTGTGAAACTTCATTTGCATGTCTCATGATGTCAAACCTACCCACCAAGTTTCATTCCCGTTGGTTGATTCCTTCTGGGTGCAACTATTTGAGCAACTATATGAGTGTGTAGTGAAGCAAAAATGTTTAGACGACTGCTGTAATGAACGATTCCCAAGTCTACCTTACCCCGTTTTGAGACAAAATGATGCTTTAGTACTGCAACACTACGCTAGAAATGAATCTTTCTGTGAGTTGTAGATGCACAATTTTGTCAGTATGCTTAATGATCCTTCTGCTCTTCCAGTAGTTACACCACTAACACAGTGAGACACAGTTAACTGTGACAGGCAGCCTATAGCTTTATAGTTTGTCTTCTGCATTTTTAATCCTTCATTGTTAGTTTGGGTTAATTTTTTGAGATCTGTTTTTGCGGAAATTAGTGTATCCTAATGGAACAGCAGGCATTTGGTATTTAGAGAATGATACATGCCAGCAACTCGCATCTCATTTGCTCCTGGGATATCTCGAGCCAGTATCTCCAAACTCAACTACAGTCTTAATTTGTCACTAAACAATGTGAAATGAGCCTACTACTGAGCATCGTCCAAGAACATTTGTTACAATATGTAGCGATGAAGGAGCCCACCTGCTGACTACTCTCCTCAATGTGTGTAGAGGAGGCTACTGCTGATTTGACTCAGTATCATTTTTGAACTATTTCACATTAGAAAGTCTACACATATAACACCTGTTTGAACCAAATTGTCTTTACTGTTTTAAAAATAATTGTTTTAAATTTCAAACCATGCTGTTTTCCTCAGTCCATACACATCATATGGGATAGCGAAGCTGTCTTGTGTTTGAATTATGTTGTGATATCACAGCCATTAGGATTTTTTAGCCTACCATTCAGAAGTAATAATGACGTTCTTTCTTTCTGCTTTGTTTTTTTTTTTTTTTTTTAAGATTTTTAGTGAATAGTGAAGATTACTATATGATAAATAATAGACTGTAATTTATATATTTCTGGTACCTTTCTTGAAGCTGTCTGCCTTGAGATCTGATCAGCACTTTTCAAATATGAGTTAGTTTAGGATGTCCATTTTGTTGGAACTTAATTTTGGATGTTCTATGCCTTTCTTACTCTTGAACTATTGTATTCTATTACATCTTTTTATTTTTGATTTTTTTTAATATATATTTTATTTTATGTATTTTTTTATCTGTTTTTGCTTTATTATTTTTGTAGCTTCTACAAACCCTGGGATCAGTAAAGTGTTATCTTATCCTGTCTTCACAACGTTCAAAGTACAGTGGGGTTCTGGCGTGAATGTCCCCCTGAATGTCTCAGAATTACAAGTGTGGGGTGCATTTTTACCTAATGCTTTTCTTTAGGGAGAAAATTCTATGCTCAAATGCATTTACTACTTCACCCCTAAAACTGCAAACTTCTGGTAGTTGATGTTCTTAACTACGGGTGCACCTCTGGTCCGCCTCAGATTGGTTCACCCATCTGTCCTGTCATAGCCTACTAACTCCAACTTTGCCTAGGAAACTTAAAAAAAAAAAAGTTACAGTGTTCTGCAGCAATTTCCCAAGAGATTGGTGGAAAGAGTGAATTGTTGCTCATTTTGTCTAACTAACACAAAGTAATGCATTAGTTAACATGAAGTGAAAGATTAACAGTGGTTACAATGCTTAACTAATGTTAACTAAACATGTAACATAACTACACTTTTACATGTTAAGTAAACATGCCAGTTGTTAAATGTTTACTAGACATTAGTTAACCTTTGTTAATGTATCACTTCATGTTAACTAATGCGTTAGTTCATGTTAGTTAGTCAACACTTAATGTAAAGTGTTACTGGTGCCTCTTTGTGCCACCAGCCCAGCGGTGGCATGCAGCTGGGTTATCTGTCCCATGATGATTGCATCCACTTAAAGAATATGGTAGTTAAAGAAGAGCTTTGTCGATCTCTTTAAACTATTAAAGGTTTAAAAAGTCGTAAGGAAACATTTTGTAATCTTTTCGCTGGTGTCAAAATACTTCTTCTTTTTTTTTTTTTTTTTTTATCGTTAAGAGATCTGGGGGCTTGACTGCAGCTCTGTCCCTGATGGAAACTAAAGACACAAAAAAAAGTGACACAGGCATTAAAACTTCCTGGAAAAAAGCAGTTCTTTCTCACACAGAGCTGAAAAGAACAATATACTCAGCAGAGCAATAAATGTCAGCACTGCATGTCAAGATAAGTGTAGCGGGGAAGAAGCTCCAATGTGAGATTGTATTGATGTTTTCTATTGACCTGGGGATGGCTTTCTTATCTCTTATTGCTTTACCGGGAAAACGTTGATGAGCTGGGACAGGTGCGTTGAGCTGATCAGAGAACGGCAATAAAACCAGTGTCATAAAGACTGATTCAGAGGAATGGCAGCGATATTGGCCAGCTAGCCTTTGGATTGATGACCATAAATAAAAGTTACATGGGGGACTGTATGTTTTATAGGGCACTAAAGGGGTGTGTATGCATGCTGGTTGGTTGTGATTTTTCTACTTGCTTTGGTTTTGAAAGGCCTGTAGACATCTTATTACTCTTGTGCATTTTTTTTTTCTAATGTGTTCAGATGATGTCCCCTCTGAGATCGTTTGCTTGAAGCCGTCAGGGAATGTGGCGTTTAGGTTGTCAGGATGTTGTGTACGTGGGGTTCATCTTCCCACATATTTGGAGTGGAAATGTTTGTGAGTACTTGGGTACTTGGTTAACGGTTCAAGGTGGCATTATTGGAATACTGAAATCACTATTCAGTGAATTATTCAGGTACTCGTTTTGTTTCAACACAGGAACGCAAAGAGGATATGTAGACTTAATTCAGTGAAGCACAAAAGTGTAGCTAGAACTTTTTGAATGGGGTTGCCAGGTAAGCACCACTAGAAATAAAATAATAATAAATCTGTTCATTGTTTCCACATTAATGAAATACAGGACATGAACACAGTTGTTGTTGAATGTAAATACATTTTAGTCTTTCATCAGGAAATTACATATTTACATAAAGTTAGTTGAATAACTGCATGACAGGTGATGCATGAGTGTGATGGTCAGCTGTCCAGACAGTGCTGTGTAAAGTAATCTGTAAGACATGCCCTTATTCTACTGGAAAATCCATGTAGTTAGCATGATAAATGGTTGTAGCTGACTAAATTTTGGTAATTAACTCATCTTACCACCACATGGCCTACTTCATAATGAAGCACTGTTCAAGGCACACTTGTAAACGTCAAAAAGCCAAGAAAATACTGTTATGGTATTGCAGCTTTGTCGCTAAGTAAGCTAACTACTCTAGCCAATGTTATGTCTAGAAATTTTGTAGCAAGAGTAGTTGTTTCAAGGTAGTTTGTTCTACAGAATCTATTCACTGCTTAATGTAGGAAAACAACAATAAAAGCATGCATCTCCTTAAACAGTGGTGAACAATACAACATACAACATACACTGCCTCACTTGCAATAAACAAACAAATAGCAAATACTTCAGAGCCTTTGATTGGATAATAACTGCGGGCTCATATATTTGCAGTCAGCTGGCAACAGTTCTTTCGTGCGTAGAATGTGACGACAACTCGCCGGATTAAACGAGAACCTGGAAAAAAGGCTTCAGTTTGCTAGAGGGCATAAATATATAACATATGGACTCTGGAGCAATGATCATGTGGTCTGATGAGACCATATTTACCCTATTTCACAGTGATGGGCTCATCAGGGTAAGAAGGAAAGTGCATGAAGTGATGCACCCATCATGAATAGTAGTGCCCACTGTACAACCGTGTTATGATCTGGGGTTGCTTCAGTTGGTCAGGTAGAGGCTCAGCAGCGTTATGTGGCAATAAACCTGATAACCACCTGGGTATACTGAATGACCAGCTTATCCTGTCAGTGGAGGTATTTTTTTATTTTTTTATTTTTTTATTTTATTATTATTTATTTTTTAATTCCCTGATGGCTTGGGCATATTCCAGGACGACAATGCCTAGACTCATTTGATTTCAAGAGTGGTTCAGGGAGCATGAGGGATCATATCCACACATGCGTCGGCCACCGCAGACTCCTGACCTTAACCGCATTAAAGTTTGGGATGTACTGTAGAAGACTTTATAGAGTGGTTCATCTCTCCTGTCGTCAGCACAAGATCTCGGCCAAAAATGAATGCAGCTGTGGGTGGAAATAAATGTTGTGAGGTCGCATGAGATTGTATAAACAATGTTATGGCAACTGCGCCAAAAGTTAAAGGCAGTTGTTTCTTTGCCAAACTTGTTGATAGATCATCCACTGAGGAGAAAAGATCTTGTCTAAGGCGACCAGGAAGAGGGAGCTTCTTGTGCTCACCCAACATCAAACCTGCTGATTTTCCATTGCTTTTTTTAGTAAGCGTCTTTTATTGAATGCATCTCAAATGTATTCCTCTGTTTGCTGCTGAATAACTCTATCACCAGCGCTTTCACCTAGGCAAGTAGACCTTCAGCCCTACGCCAGGTTCAGCCAGTGCCCCCCCCCCCCAGTTAATCTGATATGTTCATTAATTCTTTTGGCTACTTGAATATCACTATTAGTCAGGATGTAGCACGTTTATTATTGGTTTCAGAGAAGTTGAACTTGCTGGTGTGGAGGGGAAAAAAGGAATCTTAAGAGATGCTCGCACAGATCACGTGCATGTGCACGCTTTGGTTGCCCCAGCAACTGCAAAGAGACGACAAAAGACAGCGAGAGTCCTTGAGATTGTGGCAGTGCTGAATGGAAGGGGAGCACGACTGAATGGAGGGATGGCAGCACGCCTGTTATTGGCATGCAGCTGTTATTTTCTAAGAGAAACACGCAGCAGCTTCAAGTCAGTGATACGGAAGCTGTTTGACGAAATACTGAAGCTATTTAACAGTTTTGACAGACGTCAGCGTTACTCAACACCAAAAATCAGTCAAGATGTTAATAAAGGTAATACATCAATGTACATACCAGAGATATGTCATGAAGCGTGCCATTCATATATATATATATATATATATATATATATATATATATATATATATATATGAATGGCTTTATTGTCCCAAGAATGCCCCAGTCTTTTGGGTTTTTGTGAATTAAATGATCTTGTGAGATTATCATTTGCTCTTGATCCCTGTGCACTCCATATGCTTGCACACTAGATCATGGGAACGCATTAATCCTAGGTTAAAAGACCCGCACTGGCTCCCGGTCCAATACCTTGTACAGTATACAATTTTGCTCCTGGTCTTTACATGGTTTGGCCCCTGATTAACTGTCAGGGGTTGTTGTCCAGATAACATCTGTCACATTTGCTCTGGTCAGCCTCTTCTCATTTATTTATATATATATATATATAATATAAAGTATCTCGTTTAGAGTTGCTTGCTTTCAAAACAATATCTCCACTTTTTATTGGCTGAACTTTTAATGAGCTACAAGTGAGTGATAAAGTGATAAAAGAAAGAAAAGAAGAAGCTTGGAACTTTTTGATTATTGAGAGTTGTTTTGTGTTCTGTTCCTTTGTCTCCTTTCATGACTAAATCGCCCTGACCTTCAGTGTCCAGGCAGACGATCGCATTCGTATGGAAAAGCGAGAAAGCACCCAGTTTGAGTATCCCACTGCCATGATGACTGTCAAAGAATTCTACAGCAGCATGTCCGCTCAGATGCTGGAAAGTCGCGAAAAGGGTAATCTTTATTGTGTCTTGTTCCTCCGTTGTCTCTGTGTGTGTGTGTGTGTGTGTGTGTGTGTGTGTGTGTGTGTGTGTGTGTGTGTGTGTGTGTGTTCAGGCTACCTTATATAATAAACGTCAGTGCTGAACTGTGACTGTAAGAGCTAGCTGTTCAGTTCGGACCATAAATGTTAAAAATAAACATAAAAAACGGCACATCTCTTTAATAATGTTAATTTCAACTAGTGCTTTTGTGGGAATTTAGGAGCTTGTTGGTGCTAAGATAACAGTGATTCATAGTGAGAGTGTTTACATGCACTTAATAATCCCAATAATTACAGAAAATCAGATTTTGTCAGTAATCCGATCAGCACCTTTACCTTAGTATCACTCTCACGTTTGCTGTTTTTAAATGTTGCTTGCTTTTTTCTCAAACATATATATCTCAAGAAAAGTACAATATAAATGCCTTGAACAATACAGTCTAAACTGTTAAACAAGGTGTAGTCTATTAGCCCTTCCTTAAATTAGAGTGTGTTGTTTCATGTCCACTTGAATAATCAGGTAATATTGATATATACAGTACAGTAACTTGCCCTGTCATCGAGCTGCCTTTGTTCTGAAACGCTCTCAGGTGACCGCTCAAGAAAAGAAGTCACTAGGCCCTATCTGAACATCGCTTTGTACAGGGTTTATCAGCACGTATTCCTATTACAAAGGCCAGTACTATGATGGCAGTTGCCACACCCACCTTGCACCTACACTCACTGACGATTTAATTGAAATTTTAATTTTAATTTTAATTCACATTTACTGTTCATTCGCTGATCTTAACATGCTGAGGGGAAAATGATCATAACGTGGACTATGCAAAAGAAAATATCATATTTAAGTTTGTTAACTGCAAAGGATGTTTTAACTTAGAAAATCATGGGGTGTACTATAACTTTTGACCGTCTTTATCCTAAAAAAAAAATCACACTCATGAATTTGGTCATGCATCGCAGCCTATTCATTTATATCAACAACTGCTCAAAAACCTGCTGTTCTCTCAGCAAATCTATCAAGAAGAAAATGAGTTCCTGAGTGCTGTGAAAATCACACAAGGGGAAGCTTCTAAGCTCAGATCTAAGGAGAGGTTTCGCACCACAGTTGAGTATAGTTTTAGAGACTCCTGGGCCAGATGAAAAACGATGGCCTCAGGCTGATGTCAACACATTTTTATTACAGAGTCGAAGTCATGCCAGAGAGAAAGCGGGCACCATCAGAGAGCGTATCAGAGGTGGTGACAGAGAGAGGTAATGAGTGCTGTCTGGAGGATGGAGAAAAGGCCAAAGCAGAGTGATTTAGACCTGGTTCTGACAGGGACAGGCACCCCAACTCATCCTCCACGCCTCTTCCCTAAAGACAGCAGCCATTGATCTCCTTGCTGCCTGTCCCTCGGGGAATGATTTTTCAATTACAGGACAAAGCCCACACACTGAAGCCCACAGCAGGTCAGCCTCCACAACTCCACATTCAGACAACCAGCCAGACGGACAAGCTGGATGACATGGAGGTCGCAGTCGGCTACCAAAAATGTAGACGTGAAAACTGAGTCACTAATTTACTGGTTATACCTGCTGTTCTCAGTTGTGTGCACAGATCGTTTGCATACAACACATTCCATACAGGATGTGACCCAATCATGGCATTTCTCTGCTACTTTAGGTTAACTTTTTCTATTAATGTGCTGTGTTTGACATGCTAGAAGTTGTATATACAGCACAATATATAAACAAATTGTGCTTTAACCTTTGAACAGGCCATATTTTATGTTTAGTTTTTTCCATTGCATTAAATTTAGCAGTAACAGTGCATTAAAATGTGTAGAGGTTTGTTCCCTAAATTCTTTGGGGCTTATTTTTGTCTTGTTTTGCTTGCTTGCAGGTATTTTGTCTTTTATCAAGCTGATCTGTGTAGTGTTGTGGACACTCCTAATGTTTCAGTTCAAGAGTTCAATTTTGTTAACAGCCGTATAAAATTTGCCACAAGTCAGTTTGTGAAGTTTCTGATAGAAAGTAGCGCATGGCCTAGCTTGTCTCACTGCAAAGATCTAGATTGCCTCTGGATGGGACATCAGCACAAGAACCGTACATCACAAAATGGCTTCATGTCCTTGGATGCTGCACACAAACCTAAGATCGCTGTGCAATGCCAAGAGTTGGCTGGAGTGGTGTAAAGCATGCCGCCTTTGTACTCTGGAGCACAAAATGCGCTTTCTTTGAAGTATTGAATCACTATCTGGCAATATATCTGGACAAATCTGGTTTTTGCAGATGCCAGGACAATGCTGCCTAACAGTCTAGGGCTTTTTTCAGGGTTTGGGCCCCTTAGTTTCAGTGAAGGGTGATGTTAATGCTACAGAAGACATTTTAGACTATTAAATGCTTTCAGCATTGTGACAACGTTTTCAGGAAGGCCCTCTCCTATTCCAGCATGACTGTTTCGCTATGCACAAAGCAGGTCCACGGAAAGATCCAAAGGACATGCAACTCCAGCGGTCCGTACGGACTTGACCTCAACTCCACCAGGCACCTTTTGTAATGAACTGGAACCTCAAACATTAGTGGCTGGAAAATACTGTTTTCCCTGAATGGGCACACATTCATGCACCTCTTATTCTGAACTATGAGAATGAGAATCACCCAAACTGGTCTTAGATCAGTGCAAACAAACCCATTCACAAGCAGGCAGGCAGGAATTGCGTATGTTGGGGCTGGCAGATTGATGTCATGTCTGGGTTGGCGCTGATTCTAATGGTTAATGGCTGACGTCAATAGGGAAGCTTCATGGCGTAGTTCTGTGGGAGATGAATGCAAGGCCAAAATGACTGCAGCCGGATCTGTTGCTTTGTGTGTTCATGGACGTTTAGGCCACACATCTCTCTTATGTGGGCTAATTACAGATCACTGCTAGCATCTCTATGGGACTGCCTGCTGTGTCTCCAGGTCATTTAAGTTTAATTCATTTGTCATTGCACCTGCACTGCCTGTCAAATGTTTGGTGATTTATGACTGTTCAGTGTAGTTTTACACCATACACATTTTAGGGGGATCACAACATTATTGAACACTGTTTAAAACAAGCGCAGTGCTGCTAGCAAATCCAGCTGAACTTAAAAAAGGCCACGTTTTGTTTGTGTCATTCTAATTTTGATCTCTGAATACGTAGGGTTCATTTTGATCCTATTGGTCGATTATTGCTTGGGCTGCTTTCCAACATTTTTCTATTACACCACTTTCAGCGTTTTTATATAAACCACTTTTCTATCAACAACAAAAGTAATACTATAACCCTTATCCTGCATTTACACTAGCAGGTGACAGAGTGACAAGGGACCAGCCATTTCCAATGGGAGTGTGCCACCATTTAGTGACAAGCAGCAAGCGACAAATTGAGTTGAGATTTTGTGCAAATGAATAATGATGCGATGAAGTGACATTTGTAACTTTGCAAACAATTGGCTCCAACAAATTCTTTGGACTAACCATAGACATTGGGCTCTGAGGTCCTCAGCTTCTGCTCTTTGAGCTTTTTGGTCCTACTGGCATTTCTTTACAGTTCTCCACATTGTAGTGGTAAACGTTGAAGAGAAGCTCATAACCGCTGTTTCTTCTTTTCCCAGTTTATGTGATGCGTCTTTGCACGTATCCATTTGAAGAAAAATGAAGTGTGGAAGAAAGTAGCAGTTAGCATTGTGTCTCTGGTGGGTTAGGTTCATTCAACAGCTAGGTGGGTTAGCCAGCAAGCTAACCGGCCAATAAAGCTAGCCATGAATGCGAGCAGTTCCCATACACATTCAGTACATATATGTGCTTTTAAAACTAGCTAGCTTTCTTGGACAACGCGTGGACAATGCGAGTGTCCTCGGATACACCCACAAGAGACGAACTTGGACTTGGACTTGAACGTAAGCGACTTGTTGCCTGCTGGTGTAAACATAGTGTCAGGCCTAATTAATAGAATGTCCATTGTTCATGATGCCTTGTCACATGTCCACAATGCACACTGTTGCAGTTTTGCATTCGGATCATGATGTCAAGGTTGCTTTGTTACACTCCAACATAGAAGTAAAGTATTTTTGTCATCATTTATTTCATCCCTGTAAAAAGCCCCAGCTAAAGTGTCCCCAGACTTGTCAGGCACTGATTATAAAATGTGCAACAAAAAAGCATTTCTGAAATTGACACTAGTTATCTAGTATGTGAAATTCTGTTTGCTTGACACATTTTCTTGTACCTGCACAGGTTCTGGTTTGTTCTACTTGAGTTTGGAGAGCCCAGTGATCTGCTGCCTGGGCCCTGTGATCCGGTATCTGACAGAGTTTAAGCTGGAGAGAGTTCTACTGTGTACCAGGTACCTCTATAAGGATCTAGACTTTCTTTCACCAACAGTGGTGGATAGTAACAAAGTGATTTTAATTAGTTACTGTACTTAAACAGTTTTTCCGTGTATCTGTACTTTACTGGAGTATTTCCATTTTGGATGACTTGTACTTTAACTCCACTACGTTTCAAACTCAAATATCTTACTTTTTACTCCACTACATTATGTGAACTTTGGAGCTCCTTTCGGCTTATGTGTGCATAATACGCAGCGTCAAAATGAAACAATCTTATTTATGGATTCTTGGCGTCCATGGAAATGTCCATTTCAGACCTGGACTACATCAAGGACCACCTTGAGGAAGGCAGGTAAAGCAGGATGGGGTTAGTAAACAGATCAAACCTACTGTTCCTGACTTTGTGGGTAAATAGAACACAATATAGAAATATGTACACATGCGCTTGTGACTGGCGAGTGTCTTTTTCTGCATTTATACAAACACTATTTCCTTTATAATAAATTTGTTTTGGCTAGGTTATGTTTATGAACAGAGACCTACAGATGCAATATAGTAAAGGAAAACTCATTTGTGATTCAGTTTAAAGCAAGTTTTTATTAAACTTGGACTTGTAACTTGCAAATAAATCTTAAACCGAAACTTTACTTGTTTGCAAAAAGTTATTTTATAGTTCTAACTAACGGAACCTGTTCTCCTTCAGGGTTCTGTGCTTATGATCATTTGAATAGACATCAGCGTCAGAATAATTAATGACCTGCTGTTAAAGACTGGTGGACTGAGAGAGACAGTGAGTTGATTAAGAGTTGTGTTCCAGAAATGATAATAGAACATTAGAGCCATAATAAATCATGGTACATTTGCTTTCCATACTTACGTATATTTGAAGGTAAATACTTTTACTCAAGTGGAGGTCTAAAGGGAGGACTTTTACTTTTACTGGAGGAATATTTTACCTTGGGTATTTGTACTTTAACTCAAGTACATGGTTTGTATACTTCGTCCACCGCTGATCACCAATACATTGAAACTACAGCCTTTCCAACAGATTCTCCTCTAAGGCACAGAAGACTTGCATCTTGGTTTAGACTCCTTGTGCGTCACTCACCTTCTATGAAAGTGGATCCAATTTGCAGAATCTTATTTAAAAACAGGAAATATGTTCATGTTCTATTATATAGAAATCCTTTCAAAACCCATTTAATGACCTTAAGTATCATCCTTTTATCCCTCATGTTTCAACAAGGTGCTAATTAGGAAGTCGTTACGTGCAAATATCCCCTTTTATTAGTCATTTTCTCCATCACTACCAAAGCTCAGCCGCCACGCTTTGAAGCATAATGTGTCTGATTAGTCCTCTTTGATTCGCTGTGTTCCCCTCGTAATGCGTTCATGTAGCTCACAGCTGTTTCAGTAAAGTTGCCGCATATAGGCTGAAACCAAGACCGCTTCTTTAAGCCAGATGAGGCTACAGGAGGGAGGGAAGGCTGATTCATGGTTTGTGTGGCAGTGTAGGGTGTTGAGAAAGTTGTCTGAAACATGCTATAATTAAGGATTGATTAGGGCCATTGTTTAACAAGAAATAACAGGTTCCTGACCTCACAGCCTACCAGAAAGAGCCTTAATTAGCATGCATCACAGTCAGAAGTGAAAGCCTTGTAGTGTGCAGTCTGTCTTCACCATGTATTACAGCTTGCCTTAGGGATTCAGGTTTTATTCAGTTTGATCCAGTGCTCTATGAAACAAATACAGTGGCTTGCTAATTTTGGAAGAGCTATGATGAAACATTTAAAAAAACATTTTTGAGTCATGAGTCATCTTGTGTGTTTAACGCGGTAGTAAGATGGCGTTGCACGAGGATGGTGGGGCTAGGAATACATGCGGGGTGTGAGTGACGGGGTTCATAGATTGAGAAGAGGTGGTACAGTGCAGCGAATGTCTCGTTTGATGTGTGGAAAATGGGACTCAAAGCAGATGATAATGATTGGTAAAAAGGAGTGATTGCATTTGGGCATGCCAAAGGCTGTAGTGTAAAAGACGTAGCTGAATTTGCAGGTGGATGGAAGCATATGGTCATACGGGTCAACCAGCAGTGGATAAAATTCCAGTCTACAGGAAATTCTCATCAGAATTGAGCTAGGGAAGGCATTCTGGATTGGAGTGGCTGAACATTTGATGTCTCCTACATCCAATCCATATATATATACCCTGCCTTAAGACAGGGTTCTAATCCATTTGGACAAAATGGACCAGGAAAATGGTACATTTAAAAAAAAAAAAAAATGTGGAAAAACAGAATGGATAATAATTATTCTTAAATTCATTGCAGATTGCATAATCTTTGTATAATGGAGTACACATTCAACTAATTACTTCTTACTGTGCTCTTTAAACAATGTACTAGTTGTTGTTATTAATTGGTCACAGTACATGTACAGTACATGTGCCTGTCCCAACTTGTTAAGCTGCTCATGAATTTTTTTTTTTCTTTTCTAGTTCATTTAAAAGGCTGTCAAGTGATGCTGACCATATGGTGTTCAGTGCCACCACAGTGAAGAACCTGGAGATCTTTTGCAATCAGGTAAAGTATCGCTAACACCTGGGGGGCAGGCTCTAATGCACCTAAATAATATTCCACCATGCAGCACAAGTCTGCACAGACTTTCTCACATTGCAACTTGTTTATATTCATATTTGTTCTCCCCAGCGATGGAATGACCACACGCATGCAAAACATAGTGCTGTGTGTTTTTCCCCCCAACTCATCTCAGTGTGACTCACTTAATTAGCACTGCTGCTGTGGAATCATAACAATCTTTTCCTTGTTGCAGGCATTTGTATAATGTCAGAGCGGGTGCTGTCAGTTTAATGACCTCCTGCTCTTTTCTCTCAGACCACAGGCTCAGTGAAGGGCAGTCTGCTCTGGGTTCTGGACCATACGCACACTCCATTCGGCAAGAGGCTGCTGAAGAAATGGGTCAGCCAGCCCCTGAAGTCTGCATCGTGAGTCTCTGCAGCCTTCAAAACACATATCTCCACTTTCAACTGTGGAAAATCTCTGCTATTCTGGGCTTTGTTCCCATTCAGTTTCCTGAGGTCCCTAAGATGTCACTAGTGTCAGTGTGGGGCTGGATGTTAATGTGTGTTGGTGCTAGTTAAGAATGCTAGTAAACACCAGTGCATTATAGAATCCTTTTACAGTTGGATTCCTTGTAAATATGGTTCTGTCAAAAGTTCTTATTTATTATTAATAAACATGAAAAAAGACCCTAAAGAAAGACAGGCACAAAGCAACACCTTAGATAGATCATTGTGCTCCTGGTCATGCAATTATTCAGGGGGGAGATGACTGTCAGGTTGGGGCGTTAAACACTGTATGATGGGGCAAAATATTTAAAGTGGGTGGGAGGCCTTTTAAACGAATCAGGATGGGCAGATCTGAAGCGAGTACGCAGCTTCAGGTGTGGAACTTTCTGTTTTACTCCGTTTCCTTTATCATTCCCCTTCCTTATAGTTTGTCTCAAATCTAAACTCTTCCAAACATCCCCTTAAAAATTGTACAGTGTTGTTTTGTTACATTGTGGTTTCTACTGGAAGTCAAATGAACAGTAGTCTTTGACTTTAGCATAGTACAGTCTGCCTGTGATTCCCAGTCCTGGCTCTGGAAGCACACTGCCCTGTTGTAGAGTTTTCTCTTCTCCCAATATTAGGTACCCTTACTGAGTTAAAGTAAGTGTTTTAAAGCAGGAAAAACATTCAAATGTGCAGGGCAGACCGCCTCAAGGTGTAGGCCTAATAAACATTGCTGTATTTAGCCCTAAATCGTTTGAACTGTAAACTCATTTTGTTGTTGGTCGACTTGGAATAAAAATGGACCATTTTTACTTGGTTAGATCTCGTACCTTGTCATGTTAGGCAGCTATCATATCATTTAAAAGACAACATTCTTGTTTTTCAGTGGACTCGTCCATCAGAATGTAAATATTTTGTAAACGTCATCAGAGTTTTTCATTTTCACTGTGCACTGTGTGAGACCTTTTACTTTTCCATCAATTTAGATTGTCATTTATTATATATTTATGTGTTCTAGACTGCAAAAGGGAAATATGTAATGTGTAATGTTTCTTTCCCCTGAGCTAATGTTTGGCTTTTGTCTGTAAGGAATGACCAGTCTAATGCCAGAGGATTTCGGTGGTTATTTTTTTTGTAAATCTGTTGCTGTTTTGAGCCAAAAATCCTGTATCAGCCTGAAACCTGCTTCCAGAAAATTTAGAAGTCATGGAGAAAATACATTATGAGCCAAGAAATATGATAAACACGTACAAGTAAATTGTGTTCTTGATTGCTTACTAATGATGTGTGTGTGTGTGTGGTCAGTTTAGTACATTTAACATTCTCATTTAACATCACTCTTGAGGTGTCCTAGCATGACCTGCTCTCTTCCTTGCACAGCGAGATCCACTCTCGTCAGGATGCGGTGGCCGAGATCCTGTCCTCAGAATCCAACGTGTTACCCTCCATCCAAGCCCTGCTCACTCGCCTACCAGACCTTGAGAGGGGTCTCTGCAGCATCTACCATAAGAAGGTAAATTCAAATGAGTCATTTCCATATGAGTCATTTGAGTCATTTCCAACACTGATGCCACCTTCTGATGTCCCTTGTGTTTATAGGCTGTAAATTATAGCACCAGGAGATGGCTAACCTGTTATTGAAGCTCTGCTGTTGGTAAAATGAACTGGAGCTTCAAGTGTCTCACATCTGTCTAAATGGTCAGCTGTTAATGTTATAATTTATGGCTTACGATATAAGAATAAGAAGCACTATAACTGTCACCAGGGTGGTCCATCAGTAGTTCACACAATGCCAAACAACTAAAACTAGGCTGAATCAATACAAGTATCTCTCATTTGCCATAATGAGCAAAAAAAAAACATTTTAGGGCTGTTTAAAAATGTTTCTGCATAATTCAGTCATTAAGATATAAGCAGTTAGTCAGAGTGGTTTAATTTGAAATGCTTCGTTCTGTAGAAACTTACAGAATCTGAATTGTTCACAGGAGTGGGGACAAAAACCGGATGTATGTATTCAATCCTTCTAAAAGCGACATCACAGAAATCTATTAAATAAACAAATAACCAAAAATATTTATTTAAGACCCACACAGGGCAGAGAAGTGCATGCATGGTGTTATAAGGCAAAGTATTTTCTAAATAAAACTTTTTATTTTTAGATTTATCATTTTTAGTGTTCTCACTATTGCATATCGTCGCTGTCCAATGAAAAACATGTATCTCCACTTTTGTCCATTTTTACTTTCATGCATCATTTGAACACATGAGCTGCTGTTTACACTAAGTGAGAATCTCATGATGAATGGACCAGCAGAAATGGCTGAAAACTGTTTGGAAAGATGTCTGCTTCCATTGACTTACATTCAAGTTAAATGAGATTTTTGGCCTCTCCTGTAAAGTTGCCATTTTGGAGATACTTGTTTTTCTTTGGACAGCAACGATATACAAGCTTATAATACACATGTCTATGTTAACTTCTCATTTTTGATGATAAATAAATTTTCTATTTTCACTGTACACATCATTATCCCTATGACTTCATATACGCATTACTGATTGAATTGTAGAGATCTTCTTGCATTTCTGGAATTTGCCTTTAATGCTTGTTGGACATAAGAAGATCAGTCATTTTTAATTTGAAGGTTGATGTCTTGGTTATGTCTTGGTGATCAGGTTAGATGGTAGATTTTTCTGTGTCTTGTGGAGGCTTGTGGAGATGAATGTATTTTTGCCTGGGGCACGTGATGTGCCTGGGGCATTTGACTGGAATATGTCAGCCCTGGGGCGAAGGGGCCCTGGGAATACCAACTAAAGCAACTAAACCTGCTCTAAACCGAGTCCTGTGTAAAAACAGCCAGTTCCCATGCAACAAGCTTCAAAGCCTTGTTCCAAATTCACCGTTCACTCCTGATTTCTCCACTGACATCGGAAGCACCTGTTCAATAAGATTAGGCTGCTGAAGCTACAAACTGCTCGGGCATAGTGAACTGGAGTAGAGGTGTTTCATTAAAACATCTGTTCACAGTTCTAGAAGAGGTGCTCTGGGACTGTAATGGCTTTCTGAGACTGAATTATTTATGGAGCACCTGTAGCGGCCTATGCTTGATGACTGACTGCAGGCATAGCTGTTTCTGACAACTTGACCAAGTGTCAAGTTGTTGAGCTTCCATCATTCAGTTTGTTGCTACTGTTCAGAGATTTGATTAAGTATGTGCAGTTTTTATTGTGGTGGTATTTAGTGACGTTTGTACTTGTGTGGGGTTTAGCTGCACTGCAACATGCAGTTTTCCTGCTCTGCAAGCAATAATATCTTGGTGAAATCCTCTTAAATCTAGTGTAATATTACAGCACACTGCTAGGCATGGTTCATGTTTTAAAGGGTCTATATCATTGGAAAAAAAAGCTTATTTCACCTTTGTAATTTTTTAAGAATGTAAACATGGTTGAAGTTTCAAAACAAACTGTTCACTCCCCGGTCTATGCTGTCCATATGTGGAAACTAAAGCTGCTTTTCCACTGCATGGTACCGTCTCGAATCTTGCGTGCCTTTTTTGGTTGTTCAATAGGCAAACCTCAGTTACATAGAGGTTCTAAACGTGCTGAGCCAATACCAAGAGGTGAAGTAAAAACTACTGATTGGTCAGAGAGCATTGTCACTTTTATTGCCTTTCCATCCTGAACCCATATCCTAACACTGGCTACCAGGTAGTGGTACCCTCTTGCGTTGCCTTTTAGCCACCAGAATCATCTTGTTGTCTGGTCTCTCATATAGTATTCCCAAATTAAAATTTTCAGCAGTCCTTTTCTTACTTGCTGCTAGTAAAATTTGTCTCCTTTACACCACGGCAATTTCATGTGTCCTCACTAGAATGACCAGCTACATTGAGGTGGTACTATATCTGCAGTGGTAAATGAAGAAGCTGGACCCAAAAACAAGTGGACTCGAGCCAGGGTCAAAAATACCTTAAGTAGCCCATTTTAAATTAATCGTACATTGATAAAATAGAGCCTGAACATGCAAGAAAAATGCAGGATATTTTATCAGGTGAAAGTGTGATTTTAATGATCACATTCTTTCTGATTTTAAGGAATAATACGCAGGATTGCATGTTTTAAGAAACAAATGATTGATCTCATAATGAGAGACACTACAAATATTGGCTGGGTTTAAGATGAGTTTACTCGCCAAGTTAACATTTAATGCATGTGTTTTATTGGATACAGCAGTGATATTTGAGGGTGTAATGGATCAGCCTAAAAACCCAGTCTTTCACATGTAAACATGCACATAGAGTAGAACTGGAAGTTGAATATCTTCATCCTTAATGGATACAAGCACTAAGTTTCGGCTGCACCTCAGTGGCCTCCAGGTTTAAGAAATGAAAAGCCGTTTGCTGCTTTGTCTCAGCATCTAACTCCTACGCTCCCTTTAGCCTGTCAGAGGCTCCTTGTCCTCATAATTAGAAAGCCATAATTTCTTTCCCTTTGAATGTCTCATTCGATGCATTCGTTTCCAGAATCAGGCGGGTGGACTAAGGGGACGGTGCTCAATGGTGTGTTTCCTTTGAATTGCCCCATTAGCATAATGAAAAGCGGGCGAACCGGATGGTCATTGTTTGGTGGTGTGCTGGATGCTGCGGAAGCAGTCAAGGAGAAAGGCCGTTCTTATTAACCTGGCTTCACCTGCCTCTTTCTGCTGCGGTGTTCAACAACCTGCGACCAGATGCCATTTTATATGTCCATTTTATATCCCCAAGAAATATGAAGAATAGCAGTGAGACTTAGGCCTTGTTTTAGTGCTTAATCAAAGGCTAACTTCTAGCCACACTATTATGATGCTATTACACCTCACTATTACTCTATGTGCATGTTTACATGTTCTGGAAGTGTCCCTTACGGTAGTTTTCCCAAGAAGCCATTAACCTGGTCTTAGTGGTGTACCCAAAGGGGAACAAAAAGGAAATTGAAGTTTGACCGGATAGTCAGTGGTGGAATGAAGGGTGTGGGTTTTTTTTATTATTAGTATTTTTTATTATACTTTTGACAAAATGTACTAAACATAAAATCTTCAAGTTGATGAAAAGAAATGAAATTGTATAATTAAATAATTCTGCTTTCAGCAGAGCAAAACCGAGCTGACAAACTGTTACAGTACTGTTTACAGTATACAATTTGTCTATGAAATCCAGTTTTCTCAACTTCAGAGAATATGTTTTTGTTTTTGCGTCTGTAATTATGCTGTAGTTGGGTGTCATGTTTTTAAGTGGTATCAAAGTTGAGTTGAGCAGTGATTATAAATTGCTTGTCTAATGTCACTCTTAGGAACCATGAAACAGTTCCATGCAGCTGGCTTTTTTCGTGGTGGTGGTGTTCTGCTGCTGCTCCAACTGTTTAAATGCAGAAGAGCACAGGAGACAAACAGCATTACTATTCCTTGTTTCTCGGTTTCATTACCATTTAAAGTGAACTACCTTTAAAGGTGTTGATCATTTTTTGTAGTCAAGTCAGCATTTATTTATTTATATAACAGATGTTGTCACAAAGCAGCTTTACAAAGAATCTGGTGTCCGAGCCCCCAGTGAGCAAGCCAAGGGCGACAGAGGCAAAGCAAAACTTCCTCAGTTCAAAAGGAAGAAACCTCGAGAGGAACCAAGACTGAAAAGGGGGACCCATCTTCCTTGCGTCAACACCAGATAGCAGGACAAGCAAAGGAAAGGAGCGTTCAGTGTTTAGTCCTTTTTAGTCTTTTGGGGCTTTTTTTCTTGCTTTTTTTTCCCTCGGTCTTTTGTCTGAAAAACCCTTGCGCATCGCTGGTCTGTGTGCCCTACTGTGTAATGTTCTTAAATAAAACCGTTTCAGTGCCTCCCATGCCAGCCTTCTTTTGATCTTTCTGATTTTTTTTATGTTTCTTTTTGATTTTTTTTTTTTTTAAATCCATAGTGATTTCCACAAAAGGCATCAAATGAAAGACCCTCTGAGGAGAATGAGAGGCGTATCAGCGTCACAGTCTTATTTCATACTGTTTTCAACATTCGTTTTTGTCGTTAGCAGTACCGAACAGTTATGGCAGAAATAGCTGCTTTTTATTTTTTTCTCGGAAGTTATGAAAGTAGAAGTCGTTGTCCTGCGCACCCCTGCTGGAAGTCTAATCATGGCTTTTGTGCTCCTTTTCCTGTTGACTTCATCATATTCTTGTTGCAGCAGCATTACTTGCATGATTGCATATAATGGAGGGAGCAAAACAGGCTTTTCTGTAATCCGGTGTATTAGACTCCTGAAGTCATTCCATTGGGCATGGTCTCAGCCCGTTTTCCTGCAGGCTCTGTGATTTACCACACTCTTGAATTTTAATGAACACACGGAGGGAGTATTCCTCCCTCATCATTATGATTAGTTGGGCTGACTAGCAGTGAGCTAGATGTACCTTTGGGAAATAGGCTACATGTTTGTAAACAGCTCCAAAGTTCAACCAAAGCTTTAATTGGCTCTTGAGGTAGTTGGCTAGCATCAAATATGTAGGAGAGTAGTTTGCATATTTATTGTAAAGAGTTCGCGCTTGATGGGGTTTGATTAATACACCCAAGTACATGCTGGGAGTAAACACATTTAGTTATGTGCACGAGTTTGTTTCTTATGCTTGACGTGTTGTTTTCATGCTATGTACCAGTGTTCCACTCAGGAGTTCTACCTCATCAGCAGCACGCTGTCCCGCCTGAGCGCAGAGCTTCAAGCCCTCATTCCCGCTGTCCAATCACAGCTTAGATCCACTTTCTTAAAGAGCATGCTTCTGGACACGCCCCAACTCCTCAGCCCTGCCCACAACTTCCTGAAAGTGCTCAATGAGAAGGCTGCCAAGTGAGTATGCATTCGGCTAAGAAAACTGAGTTTCCAGACTTTCCAGAATTTCTAATAATAGTGTTATTTGGATTTTTATTATTATTATTATTATTATTATTATTATTATTATTATTTTACCATGCCACTGACTATAATATCTCTATTTGCTTAAATACACTTGCCAAAAAAAATTGCACCCAGAAGGACTCAACCGACAGGAATGAAACTTGGTAGGTGGGTTTGACATTGTGAGACATGCGAATGATTTAAGTTTCACTCTCTGCCATGCATGTGATGTAAGCAAGGACGGGTCATATCGCTATACCTGGCTGACCCAACATTCAGCGAGCAGTGATGCTCTTCTGTTCCTCTGCCAGCACCTTTGACAGATGGACAATGCCGGACTACATGCACGCAGTTACGACAGCTGCCCTTAACACCACATCAATGTCGCCAAGGACTGCAACGGTGTTGTGCCAGACTGTCATGGAGTGAATCAGAATGGCACTGGGTCATCTTCAGTGATGAGTCCTGCTTTTATCTTGGTGGAGATCACCAGCACATACATGTGTGGAGGCACCGTGGTCAGCACCAAGATGAACGGTTTGATGTCACGTGTCCAAAAGGCCTGGTGTCACTCCACCTCCACCCCTCCCTCAAAATCTGCAGGAACTGTGTGAGAATATTCAAGCTGCATGGGATGGATTATCACAGGACACCATTAGGAACCTCTACATCTCCATACTGACACATGGGACATGTTGCATTAGCAAACATGGCACCAGAATGCTGTCCTGAGAGACACTAATTCTGAATGTGTAGCTCAATAGATATTTTTCATCATTTGTTGTTCTTGTTAGCCTTTATCTTCCTTCCGAATTGCAATCTGACACGTCCTTCTGGGTGCAGCTATTCTTTTGGCATGGTGATTGTAGAAGCCATGTGGCAGCTACCAAATTATATGAGGAAACAATACGTAATTGTTTTATATAAACATATAGATTGTGAATATGAAAGTGAACAGCCATTACAACGTAACAATATATGTCTCAGGAAGAAGCTGAGATGAGAGGAGTTGAAGTAGTTGTTGAGTATGTTGTATCTTCAAAATAATAGCTAGAAAATTATTTTGATTATTTTTGAGACTGAAGGTATATGAGTATATAGTTGTATTAGATTATTATTTATATCAAAATAGTAATGTAATGTAATATAATTATTAGTTTTTCCTTTAACAGCATTTCTGTCCTTATGCACTTGGTCTTGTTCAGACTCATTTCTCTGTTCACGTTTTGAACATGTTTAAATACCTTTCTTCAGGACGGGGAATAAGACAGAGTTGTTTGCAGACCTGACGGATTTTCCCATAATTCGAGAGAGGAAAGACGAGATTCAGGCTGTCCTTTCAGACATCACAGAGCATCGGCGAGAGCTTCGTCTCATCCTTCGTAACCCGTCACTGGACTACGTCACTGTGTCCGGACAAGAGGTACAGAAAGAAGGCCATCTGAGAGATCGCTTTTCTTTCATCTCTTCTCCTTTCTGTCCTCTCTCTCTCTTTTCATCTCTCCCCTTCTCCTGAAAATAAACATCAAAGCTGTGTGCATGTGGACGGCCCCTGAAGTGAGAATGTGAAAAGAGCAAACACGAAGCTGTGTTATCTTTTTTTAAAAGTGTACAGACGTTGCTGTAAAGCGAAAGACAGCAATTCTGAGTGACAGCATGACTGTGTAATACTATACTCAGTGTTCGGTGTCATATCTGACATGAATATTGCCTTGTACAATGGCTTTCTTGCACATAGTTTAACCCTTAGGAGTCTTGCTAAGTCAGAGCTATTACTATTATTTTTTCGGTACTGTTGAATTGTAATTGCATGAATACATACGTTCCTCATCAAAAAACAGTTGCACCCAGAAGGAAGTGTCATCTGCTGCTGCCATGACAGTCTGGCACAACACCAGGCTGACGACATTGACGTGGTGTTAAGGGCAGTCGTTGTGGTGGTCTGCATGCATGTACTCCTGCGTCGTGCTGGCACTAAAAGGATGTCTCATGGAGGGCATCACTGCTTGCTGAATGTCTGCAGTCGTGGCTGTCACTCTGTGCATGTCAGACAATTCATTGGGTCACCCTCTACATGGTTCGTGTAGGTCTCCCAGATCTATGATGTTGCTGGTACGTGCCTCCTTCTATTCACTGCCGCCAACAGCATGCTATGGTAGTATGGTGCGCAATATGTCAATAAGACCATCCCACTTCCTGGAGCCCTGCGATGCGACCAGTCTCGAACTCTCCAACTGCTCAAATTACTTTAGAACTCTTCTCTGAGGCATACTTCACCTACAAAGGATGCTACCAACACACCAGCAGAGTCAGAATAGAAAGCATGCACACAGGACGACCTTATGTAGTCATTTAGGTGCAGCGATAAGGCCCCTCCTTGCACAGCTGAGCGTGAATCGTTCACTTGTCTCATGATGCCAAACCTACCCACCTACAAGTTTCATTCCTGTCGGTTGATTTCTTCTAGTTTGCATCCTGTGCTGACAGGCTCGGCCCTTAGCTTTGGATATTTGTGTTTTTGTGTCGATGTCAACAAATAAATATTAAACATATGCTACGCTACATGGCCAAAAGTATATGGACACCTGGCAATTGTTTCAGAGAGCTGCAAGCCAGAAATAATTAGTATCAAATTACAGTGCAGAAGGTAAAAGGACAGTCTCTGAAATGTCACGGTTTGTATGCAATCCCAAGCCTGCATCTCCATCTGTTCCCTCTACTTACCAGTCATGCATAAACAACGGGTTTTTCTTCTCCCGCAGTGTGCTGACACTCACTGCTTTCTCGTCACTGTCTCTCACCAGTACAAATCATTCTTGCTTGACCGGTTGCCCATTTTTCTCTTTGGCCACTTCAGTCCTGCTTGGTGCCCGTATGTTTGCGTCAGCATGCACAGTTTAAGAGCTGCGACCCTCACTGTCCTCATCAAATGAGTCGCGGTGCTTCAGTGAAGGAGCTCACATTATGACACAGCAATCAGCAATCAGAATTTCACCATGTGGTGAAACAGTGGATGACATTATTTGCAATCTGATATACAGCCTCATGCATACATACACAAGTCCTTCAGGGTCTGTTTGTGGTTCTTCAGAATAAGAAATCATTGTGAATTTCATTAATTATTAGTTTTTGCCTTTGGGTCAGTCAGGTACAGCGATAAGGCCCATCCTTGCTGATGTCACAAGCATGGCTGTGCGTGAAACTTGTCTCACAATGTCAAACCTACCCACCAAGTTTCATTCCTGTCGGTTGATTCTTTCTGGGTGCAACGATTTGTGCAACCAGTATTTTGGTAATGGCTGTATATTGTGCCTAATTCAAAGACGCTTGTTAGAAGTGAAATATGGTATTAAATTCCTGTAGGCTGAATAGGGGGATGTATGTACGTGAGTACATTTTTTTTGTGACATCACAGAAACGAGGAGTTTGAAATAGGCTGTTACTGCAGTTTAGTTTCCCTATATGATCTCTGTGGACTAAGTAGTGATGTCTACATTTTGACCAGTGTTTACTTATTACTTCAAACTCTTATATATAAAACATGAGGAACATTCAGTGGTTTTCATGATTTTGGACCCTTGAAGATTTCAGCATTGGTATCGGTACTGGAAGAAAAAAATGGCATCCTGTCGCTCTAGGTACACTGCATAATACAGATTGTGTAAATACGGTTTTGTCTGGGTAACATCTGATAACATCTGTATAGCATATGGTACACATGTGAAGGGATAAATGACCTTTGTTGACATTTGTTTACATTTTGTTTATTCATTTCTCCCTTGTAGTTCATTGTAACACGTTTAAAAATTTATTTCATACCACATGTATGTTCTGAGCAACAACGACAGTGTTTATCATTTAAAGCTGCGCTGTGTATGACTTTTTTATGATGTCTAAACACAGCAGTGCTAAGTGAGGAGAAGAAAAATATGGTGTGTGTGTGTGTGTGTGTGTGTGTGTGTGTGTGTGTGTGTGTGTGTGTGTGCTGCTGTCAAAGGCGAAACCCTCAGAGTCAAAAAGAAGGTCTGGCTTGATCTTTTTTTTTTATGTCAGTACTGTATCAACGTGCTTGCAGTCATCAGATTCATCTGGAAAGGGGCCCGAAGCACAACCTACATTACAAAACGTTCTTCTGCATGTTGCATGCAATTATGCTTTCCCAAAAGAGAGTGTCTCTAAACTCACAGAACTTACATGGTCTAACTTTAAAGCTAATGGAAAGTTGAAAAAGCGTTTGTTGCCACAATTTGTCATTGCTTTACATTGAAGAAATAGAGAAATCTGACACGCAGATTTGAACCTGTCAGTTTCTTAGTTACATATTTATATAATAACTAAGTAATTATTTAAGCAGATAAATAATTTTATTTGTCTGTCATATGTATAGCAGTATTGACTGATTAACGTGGCACAGAGCATTTTTAATACCTACATGCAGCTATCAGATATCACAAGAGATGCCATTTAAACTAATGGCTTAACTGACATCAGAGGCTCATCAGGCAGGCCAGAAGGAAGAATATTGCATAATTATAACTATGACCTATAGCCCTATTACACCTGCGTGAAAGCACCATCTATTAGGAGGATATTCAGCTGTGTTTGGAATGTAAATGTCTCAGGATGTGTCCTTTATTGCACTAAAGCTCGGTCACTGCCCTGGCTCCCAACCTGTGTGTCTTGCTTTGGTATTTAAGATGAGAGGTAATGGATACTTGCATGCGGTGAGCCAGTAATCCTTAATCTGTCTGGGTGGGTTCATTCATCTGTCACAGTAGACAGAGAGAGAAACACAACAGTGGATTTGATAAGAGGGTTCTGTTTTGCAAACTCTTTAAGATGTTTAGAGGTTTTTGTCAAACTACATAATCATACTGAGCCCGAGGAGACACATTTTACATCTTTGTTCTGTCTCTCCCTCTGTCTCTTTCACTCTTTCTTTCACTCTCACGCCTTCGTGCTCTCACTTTCTCTCTGTCTCCCTCTCTCTCTAATATCCAGTTCCTTATTGAAGTGAAGAACAGCATGTCCTCAACTGTCCCGCCAGACTGGGTCAAAATCAACAGGTGGGCAGTCTGATTCACTGATATACAGCAACATGCATTCACCTCACCGCCATCAGCTAATGTCATCTGAATGCAGTTTAAATCCTTTGATCTCCTTTCAGTTCAGAGTTCTGTTCATCCACGTTCCTTTAGTAATGACACATAGTAGGCGTTAGAAACAGTACAAGGACCAAAAGCCACAACTGGAAATTAGCAATGTTTCATAAAGAACGTAATTGTAAATAGGAACAAAACTTGAGTGAGAACTTCAGCTAATTCAGAATGTGGTTCACCAATTAATCCACCAGTTAATTACAATGACAAATCAGTCACAGTGCATTTATTTAATGTTTAATCCAAATGATCGCATCTAAAAATGTCTTTTGTTTTTAGATTTCAGGTTCCTTGCTAAAGTTTTCTTATATCATACACAAACTATTTAAAATAAGGTGGTGAAAAACCACTTTTTTGGAACATAAGTAAATAAATACAAGTAGCTGCAGCACACAGCAAACACACAGGTACATAAATACAAGTAGCTGCAGCACACTGCAAACAAACAAGTACATAAATACAAGTAGCTGCAGCACACAGCAAACAAACAGGTACATAATACAAGTAGCTGCAGCACATAGCAAACAAACAGGTACATAAATACAAGTAGCTGCAGCACACAACAAACAGTAAATAAGTAAATAAATGCTTTGTATATATGTGCCCTCGAGATCATCAGGTCTGCATCCCAGTCACTTTTGACTGTTCCACGATCTCGTCTCAAGCTAAAAGGGTATGGTGCTTTTTCTGTCGCTGCACCAAAACTCTGTAGTTGTCTCCCAAGTGACATTAGACACACCTCATCTGTGACTAAATCAAAACTAAAAAGACATTTTCATCAGTTAGCATTCAGCAGCTCTTTAAACTGTTGAAAAGTGTACCGAGGACTGTGTTAATGTGTGTATGTATTGTGTGTGCAAGTAGTGAACAGAGGGTGGGAATCTTTGACCTGTAAAGCACTTTGGTTTTAATTGTGCTATATAAATAAAATGTACTTATTTATTTTAGTAGACATGTCTGAGCAGATTAGACGTAAGATGATCCGCTCTCAAAGGAAAATAACTGAAGAAATTGTGTCCATCAGATAAACAGCACTTATGGCTTTCATCTTTGAAAGAGAGAGAGAGGGGAGAAAATCAAGCTCCACACTTGCTTTAGATCTGAAAACGTCCCCAGGTGTCTGAAAGGATGTGTAGCTGTTAAGATGCCATTTTTGAGAAAATGAAAAGAACAACAGAACCAACTTCCAGGTCTGAACTGGAGGTATGAAATAGCTGTAATAAAGGAAAAGTCTGGACATACTTAATAGTGAGGCGTTCCGTGTTCTGTATATTGGTTGTAGCTTTTGTGTCATTTTTACATATAAATTCTACTTTTTTCATGATGTTGAAAATGGCTTCACACTGGAATTTATATAAATGAAGGATGAGCTCTGACTTGTGCTGTACTTATACTTTTGTTGTTTTCATGTGTCACTCCAGCACCAAGGTGGTGGGCCGCTATCACTCCCCTTTCATTGTGGAGAGACACCGGCGTCTGCTGCAGCTGCGAGAACAGCTAGTTATCGACTGTGGCAGAGAGTGGACTAACTTCCTCCAGTGCGTACTGTATGAACTCTCAGTCACTTTAGACGAAGAAGTTCTTTCCTGGCTAGAACAAGTCCTCTTCCACTCCTTCATTCACGCACTCTCTCACTCATCTTCTAAGACACTTATCCTTCTGGGTCACGGGAGTGCCAGAGCCTATCCCAGCGCTCGTTGGGCGGAAGGCCTTTTTCATTCAAAGTCTATTTAAACAGCTTTGAAATTCATAGTCCAGGTTCTCTAATTGCTTTGCTATTGTTTGTCTGCAGGATGCTGCATTATCTTTAAATGTCACCTAATGGGCATGTGGTCTCTACGGAGAGTCTGACCAGGGTTTTTTCACCTCCTGCTCCTTGTTCTTGTAGGCTATTTGGGGAGCATTACTACATCCTGAGGAAAGCAGTGGGTCACCTAGCAACTATGGACTGTCTCTTCTCGCTGGCCCAGGTCGCTAAAGAGAACAATTACTGCAGGTATGAAAATGAGTCCAGATAACTTTGTCATCTTTCATATCATGCTCTCATCATTCACACACTTCATATTCTCACATTAGCATTGTGTCGGGGGTTTTGAGATTGATCGGTGCTGTGGAGGCCATGAAAGGCAGTACAGACAGATGATGGTCGTGCTTTTGTGCTCAGTGGTCCATGTGACTCGATAAACCTTCAGTATCTGCTGATATTGATTATGGTGCAATTTGGTTTCCTTTAAAGAGCACTAGGCTTTACAATGAGCTGTTCTTAATCAAAGTGCTTCAGATAAGAAGGCAAAACAACTGATCTGAAAGTGCCACATTCAGGAAATATACAACCAGTGTTGCCTTATAAGCTCACTGTACAAAATAAAAAAATTTGTCACCTTGAGTATTTAAGGTAGTAGTAACTTCAGGCTCCTGCAGATGGCGCTGCATGAGGATGATGGGGCTA
Organism: Semaprochilodus insignis; assembly: GCA_034552555.1. NCBI lineage: Eukaryota > Metazoa > Chordata > Actinopteri > Characiformes > Prochilodontidae > Semaprochilodus > Semaprochilodus insignis. The sequence continues at coordinate 16,570,161 of CM067499.1, read as the reverse complement.
TGAATACTGCAGGGTGTACTATGGGATTCATAGATTGAGAAGAGGTGGTACAGTGCAGTAAATGTCTCATTCGATGTGTGGACAATGGGTCCAAAGCAGATGTAAAAGGAGCGATTGCATTTGGACGTGCCAAAGACCATAGTGTGAAGGAAGTAGCTGAGTTTGCAGGTGTATGGAAGTGTACGGTCATACAGGTTTACCAGCAGTGGCAAAAATCCCAGCCTACAGGGAATTCTCCTCAGAATTGTGCCAGAGAAGGTATCCACCAAATCTGGCCCAACTGCGCAATTCTTTGATGCAAGAGTGTCTGAACATTGATGTGGCCTACATCCAGAAACAGTTCATGCCAGCTGTTATTCATGCTCATGGAGGTATTACACACAAGTTTCACGCTGGGCTGTGCAAGCATGTAAGCAAGGATGGTGTCAATCTACCTCCACCCCTACCTCAAAATCTGTAGGAACTTTGTGAGAATATACGAGCTGCATGGGATGGATTATCGCAGGACACCATTAGGAACCTCTTCATCTCTAGCAACCATGCATTAGCAAACATGGCGGACTGACGAAATACTGAGAGACACTACTTCTGTATGTGTAGCTCAATAAATATTGCCCATATTAGTCTAAATTTATCATCATTTATTGTTCCTGGTAGCCTTTATCTTCCTTCCCAACAACATTGCAATCTAACACTTCCTTCCAAGTTTAAAAAATGGGCTGTTTTGGTTATGTTGGAGTATGTTTAATATTAGCAGTGTTTATGTAGTGCTTCAAACTATTTTTAAAAATCAAGGAAATTTTGATGCTTCATTATATGGAACACTTAAAATAGAATATCAGCATTATTTTATCATAATATAAAAAAAAACCCTATACTGCTAATAATCATAATTATTATAATGTTGTAATAATCTAACAGATCTATGGTGAGTGGTAGGATTAGCACCATCGTTTAAGATTAGGTTTAGTATAGAATTTAAGGACAGTGTTAGAGTGACTGTTAAACTAATGCTGTTACCTAATGCTTAACTTTCCAGTCATTCTTGCATTCGGGTCTATATGAGGTTACTGCCATCACCTTACTTGCTTATCCTTATATGTCACTACAAGGAATTATGTGGTATTTGTTATCTGGATTTGTTATACAACTGGATCAGATCTGTTATATTTTTTTCCTCTCTGATCCAGTCCAACATGTTCTGTTTATCAATACTGGTGTCATCTCTACTCAGTGAGGTTCTTTGTTAGGACGATGGTTGTGATGCCGTAAAAAGCGCATTTTCGCACCTCCGATCGGGTCTGCTTTTCTCTGTTGTGTTTTGCGGGAGGTGTTTGAAGCTCCTTACATAAGCTCTGATGGAGGATCGAGAGTGGGGGGACCCCAGAGGGCCCTCGCTTCGACTCTCCCTGGCCAGCAGTAGGCTCCAGCCCGCCCCCGGAGCGCACGGAGCCCACTCCCTCTGCTGCTCACAGGCTGTGTGGGGGAGTGGATTTGACTTTGAAGGCCGAGGTTTACGCCAACTACACCCCCTCCGCTCCGCTCCTCCACCCCCTCCCTCCTGTTCCACAGAGCGCCAGAGACGCTCCTTACACTGCACTTCCAAACCTATATATTATATTTAGCCAGCTCTGTGAAATCTAAGTCTCCTATAGCATTCTCCTTTGGTTTCTTTGTTGCCGTCTGTTTCATAAGAATGTCGAGTTGTACGGCTGGTCACACGCTTTTAGACACAAACTGTCGCAGTCCATAGATATTAAACGCAAAAATGAAATCTCATGTAAACCTCATGTAGATCTCAAATGTTTCATTGCCTTATTCAGTAGTGTGTAAAGCTTTATATGGAGATTGGAAATGGTGCAGCAGCAAAAATGGAAACTGTTTTTTTCCTTTCCCAAATGCCATAAAAAACTGGACTGAAATGAAAACTGTGGTTATTTTTTAACATATTGACCAATTGATAATGCTATTTTTTGTTCCAGTTAATGTCTGTAGTACGAACGATTAGAAACAGAGCTTTTTTCCTGTTTTATCATTTGAGCATTATGTATGGCTGTATGCAGAAGTTTGAACATCCCCAGTCAAGTTTTGGTGATTTAAGTTAAGGAAACAATACGCCATTTGTATTTTTAGTGCACAGTTTCTGAGTTTGCTGTGGTTAATATTTTGGAGACAAATAAAACAAAAGCAAAAACAAAAATATGAAATGCATAACTTTAGCACAGACCAAATTTTATGATGTTTTCCAGTATGCCAAATTTGACAAAAATAGTAATCATGGTCATTAAAATGTGGAAAAGTGTGTCAGGGATTTGTATTTTTTATTTCTTTTAAATTTAGAACATCAATACACATCAGGTGCCCAAACTTTTACTCACAATTAGTCTAAAATGTTTTTTCCTTGTCCAGCAATTCATACTCCTTCCTGAAGCTGCATGTTCTGTGTACAGCAGTTGCAAAGAAGCCTGGACTGCTTTTTAGAGTATGCGATGTGGCTGTTTTTGGTACACTAACCCATAGAAATAATTAATGGGCCTCACAGATTAAAAAAAATACAAGAAATGCAGAATATGCCCCTTTTAGCTATTTAAATTAGCACCAAACAAGGCAATACTGCATTCATTAAAATGATCACCACATCATTCAGTGTTACCAAGCTGGGTGAGGAAGCATGCACTTTGGCTCACTTAACGTCATTGAACTGCTTAACAATGAACTGTGTAATTCTGTTATGTCAGTTAACAGATGTCCATTTGGGCTAGCATCACACTAGGGGTAGGCTGCAAAGTGGGCAGAGTTGGGCCATCCCAGCAAGGCCAGTTATGCACTCCTAGACTCCTGGCAGGACCAGGGAATTAAACTTGTAATCACTTTAAAGTGAAGTTTTTATTCAGGTGCCCTGTTATTGATTAGGTGCTGTTAAGACGTATTGTAACACTATTTTCATTTTCATTCGCTCTTAGCCATTTCTAATCTCTGGTTTTTGTTTCTGAATGTGCTGCATGCAGGCCGGAGGTTCTGGAGCATGAACGTCACATAGTGATCAAGGAAGGCAGGCACCCAGTTATCGACATGCTGATGGGTGAACAGGACCAGTATGTGCCCAATGACACTGAACTCCAGGTAAGAACTAATCATAGGACTAGACCCTTAGAGGGACACTTGCTCAGACTAATAAACTGGCATCCCCTCCTCTCTGTGTGGCTGACCTCAGACCACAAGCACCATTGCAGTTTCTTTCTTCTGGTCGTATCTTTGAAGTTTAAAAAAATTGAATAAATAAATCATTTAATTTACTCCATTTAATTTACTCTACCAATAGGTTCCTAATTCTGGGGTTAGTGCTACACTTTTTTTTTTTTGGTTGCAACATCTGTTTTTCCAGTTTTCCAGACTTGAAAATATTTTGAATAACTCCTTGTAACAAATTAAAGTTTCTGAGTCAGACATTGACTCAGGAAAGAACATTCGGTAGGCTCGGAAAAAACGAATCAGAATGAAAGAATTTGTAGTATTTCAAAATGTTGCTGCAGGTGTGCTTACAGTCCTGGATCCAGCTGCACTGAGTGGATCTCTCTTTGGCAGTCTCTCTAAGTGCCCCATTAGCACTTGTTTTACTGCAATGTGCAGTGTGTAATGTTAGCTTGTTTAGTGCCATTGAACTGTGACAGCTCATCTGATGAATTGCTTTTACCAATGTTCATTATTAACTGTCATAAATCTTATACGGTTTTCATATGAAACATTACAATAACTTGCCAAGTCAACAATTCTGAACAACAGTAGTGTTTGCCCAGTGATCAAACTACTGTATCATTGCTAGCCCTATATCTGACTTAACAATATAACACTTTTGTCTCTTGGCATCTTTAATACATGCAATATACTGCTGTTTATCGTTTAAAAACTGTAATATTTTGATTACAACAAACTTAAAGAAAAGATAAAAGAAGTAAACATACTTAAAAAAAAAAAAGATAATTATAAGGTGCTAATAATTTTAGGTGTTTGATAACTAGAAAGTACTTACAGTTCTCACAAACTCCCTCCATAATGATATGTCCACTGCTTAGGGAGCTGCTCTGTTCAAATCTGAAGCTGAACAGAGAAACAGATGCCTGTAAACAAAGAATTATTAATGTCCAGAGTTTTACACCGTTATCATACTGGCATGGCCCAGCCTGTGATTAAGCTGCAATAAGTGTCTTTCTTAGCCTGCCTTTCTGCATCACTCTACACTGTTGTTTAGTGTACAGTCCAGTCCAGTAGTCCAGATGAGTTTAGCAATGACTCTGAAAAGAACTTTGTCTTGCTTTGGAGTAGAATGTTGCCGAATCAAATTGGAAAAAAGTTAATGGTTTGCTCAGATTTGATTCAGAAACTAGACATGTCTCTGGCTGGTAGAGGACAGTCGTAGTAACTTCATGGGTCCAGTACGGGGCTGCATGCAATGCACAAAATATCTGTACTGTGGTTGAAATGCTGCATATAGTGTTTGTGATATGCCTTTCAGTATATAAAAATTAAAATCTCTATTTCACCATGTTACACATGCAAGGAATTAGTTTGGTGAGTGCACATGTGTTATGTGGCATAGTAAACAGGCCAGACAAGTACACAAACTATCATCAGGTATTTAACTAATGGAGAAATGAAATAAAATACAGTAAACAGAATAAAGGATAAAAACAGATAAAGTCCCAGCATGGAAGGTGCTGAAGAGATGTGTGAATATCTGAACATATGCAGATAAGAACATATGCAGGTCTGGGAAGACGGTGTGGTATTATATTTGTTATGTACAGTGTGTTACAGAATTAAATGGAGATTTGTACCTTGTTGGCTTCAGTTTAAGTTTGAAGTGCAAGGTGTCCATTGGGGTCGATGAGCACTACAGCTCTGGGGACACGATGGTTAATCAGTGACATGTGACAAAATAACAAACATTTGTTGCACCATAGATGCCTCGATTTATGCTAACTTCCATTCCTCCGGGCCTGTAATTGGTCAGGATGCTCACAGCACCCAGTGAAAGACTGTTATAGGTTAGAGGGCATTTGCATATTACAGCTTTCTGTGATATCAGTATAAAGACAAATTCATCAAGGTTAAAAAAAAAAAGATGAACTAGCTATATATCGCCCAGCCTGCAGTACTGCCTTTCTCACAGATGCTATTAAATGCTCATCAGTCCTTTTGAGTTGTTTAAATCTGTTTTCTTTTCGGGTGTCGTGGTCAATGTCTGCATTGGGCTAAAAGCCTCTTTGAAATCTTGCTGCCTGTAGATGTGGGGGAAGTTGTGAAGCTTGATTATTGCTGAGGCATTTAGATATAGTGAATAGAAGGCTGTGGGTGGCTGCGCTGATGTCAGAGGCTGCCCTCTGTTTTTTACAGCAGGTTAATCCTTTTTTTGCCAGCCAGGAAATGCGACTGAAACATGGGCCAACCTTTTGAATTGCAGCAGTGTGCTTCTCTGTCAGTCTCTCTTGCTCTCTCTCGCTCTCTCCTGCTCTCTCTCTCTTGCTCTCTCTATCACTTGTGCTTTTTCTCTCACTCTCTCTCACTTGTGCATTCTCTGTCTCGTGCACGCTTTCTCTCACTCTCTTGCTCTTGCTCTCTCTCGCTCTCGCTCTCTCGCTCTCGCTCTCTCGCTCTCGCTCTCTCGCTCTCTCTCTCAGTACCAGTGGATTGTTTCCACTCAAAACTAGATGAAATGAAAATGAAATGAAGATGAAATTCATCTGCTTCCTGAAATAATGCTCGTTAGCCCATTTGTGCACGCCCTCATTATCCTGGCAACAATACAATCAGATAAAAGATTAGATCCTTCCAAAAAGTCTGACTTTTCTTTTCATCTTAAGTAGGCAGAACTATTTAAAAATGCACCTTTTCTCTGTTTTGAGCTTTATTTTTAAAAATTCAATAAAGAAAAATAATAAAAAAATGCCTCATTCATCTCTTTGCGCACATTGTGTTGGTGTTCCACCACTGGGCGATACTCTTAATTCAGTATAATTTCTTTAGGGGATATAAAAATGATTGAGAGAGAAAATAAAAAATGAATGTTGTTCTCCATCAGCTGTACAATGCATCTCAGGCTAGCACTAAATTTGCAAACAAAGTACCTGATTTTTCAAATTTTTAAAAAGTGGTTCGCCTTCAGGTGATGGGGTAACTAAAAAAACAAATGTGATGTTGTAAACACAAACCACTCTAGAACGCACAGACTATGATGTATTCGTTCATTCATTCGTTACAGATTTATGTAATTTACTCCAGTCCATTTATTATAACTCCTGTGTAAGCATCCAACAATCACAGATTCAGTATCTCTGACAAGAAGCATGATGCAGAATCACTCTGTCACAGTTCAACATGACTAAAGTGACTTAATCTCACTTAGTTTACAAGCTACTCTTGCTGTTAAGTAAACTTATATGTCTACCGTCTTAATTAGAACCTGCCTGACCTTATTGATATGAAGATATTGGTATGTCTCCAAGCTTTTCGGAGTACTTACAGCTTCTCCGTCACCGGCTGTTGGTTCAAGAAAATATGTAAAATATTTCCATAAGCCACAAATTTCAGTATAATAACAAAGAAGACTGACTATGTGTTCTCCTTAAGGATGCTGTGCTTTGAGACAGACTGACACTGGTGAAAGACAGGCAGAAGAACATGAATTTCCTTGTTAGAGTCTCTGGGCACATACACAATGTGCCAAACAGCATGGACCAGTATAGCAAGAAGTGTGATGCCTGTTATTGTGGAACCTCAATATGCAGGTTGACAGATTCCAAGATTGACAAGTGTGGCAGTTGAGACTTCAGTTGAAGTCTGTGGGAGAAATCACAGTTTATATTCCATTAATTTGACCTTTACTCTTATGATCTCTACCTGTATTACTAGAATGATCTATGTTTTCTATCTTTTCTCTCTGTGAAATATTGTTTCCATCTGTTTTTGTGTACATGTCCAAAAAAATGAACCTTTAAAACTTTGCAACTACACTTTCCCACTGTTTGTTTTAATAACATAACAGTCACTTACATTATATTAACATTTCATTATGAAATATTCAGTTTAAAATGACCCAGAATATTACCTATGCTAAAACGTTTATTACTATACATCAACGTTACTATTTGACAGAGATGTAATCCAGTGTTACTGCAATAATATGGTGTACTGGCATTTGATTGACAGCGTGTACAGTCAAAGCTTTCAGTACAATACATTATTGAATAGGCCAGACAGTAGATTTATGACAGCTGCTTAACTGTATCTACTTTTAATGACTTTTGTTTTTCCTCAGGGTGATGGCAAGCGAACCATGATTATCACTGGGCCCAATATGGGGGGTAAAAGCTCGTACATTCGTCAGGTCGCTTTGATCACCATCATGGCCCAACTGGGGTCCTTTGTACCAGCCGCAGAGGCATCACTCGGTATTGTGGATGGCATATTTACCAGGTACAGACTTTACCCTTTTACAACTTGTAATTTCCTTTCAGGTATATTCAATATTATAGTTACTTGTATATGGATATGTGAATGGAACTGCAGAGGCCCATATGTGAACCTACTGTTCAGATCCTCACACTCATAACTTGCATATTATTCATGAGTAATTAATAATATTAATAACTGTTAATAAGATTAATGAGCCTGTGGTTTAGGGGGTTCCAGGTGCCAGTATTCAAATACTGAAATTACTATTCAGATGTTCATGATGTTGCGTCACTGGGAGTGAGGAACAGAACGTACAGATCAACAATGTTAAACAGTTTTGCTCATATTTATTATTGTGTACAGTGCTGTGCAAGAGGCCTCCATTTTATACTGTCCAGTCCAAAAAACAGCCATTAAGCTGTTACTCATTTACATGTTTCTGGGAACATGAGATGCAAGGTAATCCAGTTGCATTAGTTAATCCAGTAGGGTTAGGTGCAGCAAAAACTAGACTTTCCGTATCTGGAGTTAAACAATATATAGGAAATGGGACTCATGACAAACAAGGAGAAAGATGGGAGGAAAACAAGACCCACTTTTACTTCAGGTCTGAAAAATCCACAGTTGCTCCTGTCGACCCTTCAACTGTGAGAAGATGACTCGACAGTCTGAAAGGATGTCTAGCTTTTTAGAAGCTGTTACTGAGAAACTGAAATAGCAAATTACAAAAAATAAATAAATAAATAAATGAAGTTGCTGGTGCTCTCGGAACAATTAACTGGCCTCCCCGAGTGCAGAGCTCAACATCACTGAATGTGTTTGGGATTTCTTGTATTATGAACTGTAAAAATGCAATGTGTTTCTAAGACTGAACTTAGAGGTATGGAAAAGTATTCGTGCAGGTTTCTTCGGAAACTTGAAGCAAATTGATCAGAAGATGTAATAAAGGCAATAGGTGGACACACTAAATACTAAAACAGATATATTTAGTTGTTGAGTCTTCAGTGTAATTTCAGTTAATTGTTGCTTTTTTGTGTCACTAGAAAATAAATAATGTGTTCTTAATGACCATTTTGGTTGAACAGAAGGTACATGTATTTTGCATAGAACTTACATTAAGTTGCTTTGCAGCTACAAAACACAGGTGCCTTAACCAGAGTGAAGTGACACATTGTTAAGAATATAACTGAGAAGTCTGAGTTTGCATGGCTGTATCTTGAGCTAAGCTAATTGTGGTAGCTGATGTTTCCTAGCTATATCTCTGTTCTCAGTGTTACCCAGGCCCCCAGGTTTATTTGACAGGACTAGAGGTCTATTTCACAGTAGCTCTCTATTCACTTTTGTACATTTTTCAAAAACTAGGCACATCCAAAAGGCACCTCTGAGGCTTTTTTAAATTGTCATATGGCCCTGCCCTTTTCTATAGAGACTGGACTGTTTGCCATTTTATCCACAAGTTCAATGATCACTTTAACACTTTAAAAGTGATGCTTTTATGTGATGGAAAAGAAAATAACACCATAGCAGCCCCTTGGGATACCATAGTTTCCACATGGCACCTTATATACCATTAGCAACCTATATCAACCTTGTAGCAAACATGCTGGCACCCACCTAGGAATACATTAGCAACCACCTGGGATGCCACAGTGACTTCATAACAACCTTCCTAGCATACCTTTGCAATCGCTTTGCAACGTCATAGCAAACCTAAGCTTCATAATCACACTGCATTTTCTTCAGGAAATGCACTTTTCTAGTTATATGTTACTAATATTGATTTTATTATATATTTATAAGCCTTTAGCCTTCATCCTTCAAACCTGCTCTTTGTGTAATTTCAAAATTACTGATTTAACCCAGCATGCGTGAAAAGATTCATCTTGCACTCCTCTGGGTAACCGATTACCTGTTCATTAATTCATACAGCTCAATTAAATGTCACAATCATGCAGAATGCACATTCCTACTACATATCAGTAGTTTATTTCTCAGCAGTTGAAAATATGTTCGTAAGTATCTGACCCATTCGGTTCTCTACTGAGTGTTGCAATGCACCACTCCAATCTGCGTGTTACATAATCATATCTTCTAATAAAAGATTCCCAGATCCCTCACTCTCTCCCACCTTCAGTCTTCAGTTTAGACTTCCCCATTAAACGCTCTCCTCTCAGGGTGCGAGATCTGTTTCAAAGAACATCGATCATTTCCACCCACCTGCTCTCCACTAATGGAGAACAACGTCTTGCTCCTAATGGCACCCATATTGGGTAATAAAGCGCTCAAACAGAGGGGCCGTGATGAAGCATGCTCTAATGAGTGCATTGAAATGCTCCTCCTCCGACCATCTACTTGCCGTTCCCCTTGAATAATCAGATGCGTATGGCGCCATTGTTCCCTCATTTCCTAGTCGTTAAATGGGCGGGTCGAGGCAGGACAGCTGACAGTTCGAGCTCCAGTGGCCATGACAACACTTAAGAGGCCGAGCAGACTTCAGGCTGCTGTTGGAATAGTGTGGAGATGGAGGAAAGGAAACCATGGTCACCAGTGCAGCAGGCTGAGCTCACTGTAATTGGCCTGGATGCTGAAGGTTCAGGGAAAGAAAGAATGCGAGGAAGGTTTAGGAGGGATGCCCTTTCCAGAGTGGCATCCAAATGGGCTAAAAACTTTACATTAACCACAGCAGTCATGGGTTTGATACAAATCGACCTGTCCGTGCTACACCCAGACACTTGTTGCCAGGTTGGACAAGCTTTTCAGAAGACTGAGACTTTCTGCAGTGCTATATGTGAGATGACAGCTATAGGCTGCTAAAGCCTTAAATGCCTATATTAGGACTAGAGACTAGTTGCCTTTACTGCTCGCTGATGATGCTTCAAGTTTGATGTTGACTAGACGCCGACTGTGTGTTTGACACTTACAACCACACCTCAGAGAAGACGACAGGTGAAGAGCCTGGTGATTTAAGGGTCCATAGATCCAGTTTTCTTAAGGCTCTGGTTTTCAGTGTGCTCCAGGTCAGTCAGTCTGCGTGTTTCTAACATGATGAACATGTCATTAGCGATGCCCTATAATCCTGTGACGTTTGAATCTGTAACTCTTATTTTCAATTAGTTATGACCCTCTACATTTTTTGGGCTCTCTGGATTTTCACAGTGGGCATGCTTCTTGGCAAGGATGCCTAAGATGCGCCTAAGTCGGATAAAACTGGCAAAATCTCTTTTTCCCTGAAGGCTATCGGTGTGATCCAGGGCTCACTGGAAGGGGTTTGTCACACTGTACTGAACTTTGAAGTTTGGCTTCATCACGAATTATTAAGTCAATTATATGGCAAAGTATTCCCATCTCCTGTGGTGTTACTCATCATCAGTGATTAGTCAACGTAAGAGCCTCTAAAATGCCTCAATTCGAGGTTTTGTGATGGTATTATGATGTCAGTGCATTGTGCAGTTGTTAGCTTGTAAGTAGTAATATTCATATTTTCACTCCCTAGAATTCAGAGTATAAATGATATTCAGGGGAAAAATTCTGTGTACATTTACATTTTACGTGTTAGTTCACTGCAGGGCTCGAAAGCAACACTTCCCATAGAGGAATCTAACTGGAACTGGAATTCCTAATATGGGCATAAAGCCCACTACAGAATGACATGACATGACTTCAACAAGAGTCACAGAAAGGCTGGATGTGGAGGGAGGAAGAGACATAACGTTAATTTGTCAGGGAAATCAGATTGTAAATCTGAACACCATTCAGGCGTGGACGTAAACAGAACTATGGGTGGACTGCCAAACTAACTGCCAACTAAGAACCTATTAGTGTGGATGCCATCATAGTTACTATTAAGATAAATTTAATGTTAGTTTAATAGTTTTTTGTGTAGCTTATTATAGTACACAAAAGCCATTTCCAGTGTACCTTTTTTGGTGCAACCACATAGTTTAACTCTAGTCTAGCGTACATTTTAAGCTCTAGCTGTGCATGGAAGCATGGTGTCTACATGAGAACATTGTAAGATTTTAGATTATTAAATGTGAGCAACATCTAAAGCTAACAGTGGGCTCCTTCAGTTTGGGATAGACGAAAATATATTTGCTGTTAAAGTTTGCTGAGTATGTTGTGTAGTATTTGCTCAAAATCCATCTTGATGATGTATCAGTGGTGATGGGCACATTGTATGCTGCATGGAGAAGCAGCAGAAGCATTTTGTGTGCTTATTTTTAAATAAGTGTCATTGTTTATGCTATTTTACGTTTTCAGTGAACTCCTTTTTCCGTTTTGTTAATTAGCTGTAGAAGGAGCTTTCCTCTAGAAGGCATTTAAACAGATCGGTATATTCACAACCATGTTTCCTCTGATTGCTCTTACCGTTCGGAGGCAAATAGGAAAAACATCTTTAGCCTTATTCGGCTGATTTATTTGGTTGATCAAATCAAGCTCATCTAATCTGTTTTGTATTACTGATGCACAGTTATTCATTCATTTTTTTTTTTTTGTGCCTAGAATAATAATCTACTGTATTCGTTGAATGTTCCCTCTGGAGATGATGTCTCTTTGCCCCTCTGTGCTGTTTTAAGAATGATTATGCTCTCATGGTTTAGCACCTTGCCATGTGTTTACACTCAGACGCAGCGTTTGCAAGCATTAAAGACATTTGTTAAAGACATTGGACGTGTGTTTCCTCGTTTCTGCCAGCGCACAATTATAAAATTGTATATAGCATGATCTGGCAGTGGCTTGTTTATTGGTAGACTTTAGTATGTTTCTGCTGACAGCACGCTGCCATAATTAGGCCTACAAAAACATGCCCACAGTGATCCGCTAATTGGTATCAGGTGTGACGTGCTTTGCTTAGCATGTTTTTGCCAGACCCAAATGCTGATGGAGAGACAAGACAAATAACGTGTGCATTTTACAGTATCACAGAGAAGGTGCATCCCACTAATAGATGGATAATAATTTAGATGATCATTAAAGTTCTAAATGTTTGACTTTGACCAATAATTAACATGCATTATTAACAGCTTCACCAGTTGTGTTTAACCTGAGTACCGATGCCGCTACAACTCCACTGGATATGTTAAATATGGCACCGGACATTTGGAACCAACACACTGCCTGGCTTGTTTTAAATTGGAATTTGAATTCCTTCGTTGCTTTTTAAATAGGGAAAGTTTTGTTGAACTATAACCTGCAGCCTTATTCAAGCTGGAGGAGTAATGCCAGAGGAAGTCCTATGATGAAATTTGTCAGGGATGTGACTAGCTGATTCATATGGGATAAAGAATCTGTACCCAAATTGCCTCAGATCCTCTGGATCGGAACCACATAGCCTGGATGTTCACTTCAGCATGAAGATTAGAATTAAATGATCCAGTCAAGCAACAAAAACAAACAAATGTATATGCGTGCGTGTGTGTGTGTGTACAAGGTAGCTATCAAACAAGTCATGTCCATTTGTATTATAGCCATTTTGAAAAGCTAATTTTGCCCAAGTATTTGACAGGCGGTGATGTTCACAAGTTGGAGGGATGACGAGCAGGGTGACGATCTTACCACAGAACTTTGCATTTGGTCCTGTTTCTCAGGCCTTGTCCATTCTCCAGCCTGCTGCCCAGTGCATTGTTCTTGATGCTGAACACATCGAAGACTAATTGCCTTCTTTCCCTAGAGATTTGTCAGTTTGTTCTAATTAACAGGTGAAAATCATGTTCAAACACCAGCCAATTAAGCTTGAAGGGTGCATCGGCCCGTGGTGCACTCTGGACCCGACCAGGCAGATGCTAATTGCATTTATGCCATGGAACGCTAGCGTGAGGGTACACTGCCCAACTTCAGGTGATGTAAGATGTTCAACCGTTCTGTTTTAACCAATCTCAGGATAATCACACAGTTTATGAAAAGCAGACCACACATTATCAGTGAGGTAGTTTGTGGCCTTCTGAGTGTGATGGTGCAAATTGGCTGTGAACCAGAATTTGGAAATGAAAATTATTATCATGAGAGTTCAGTGCTGTAAGAGTCACTAAATGAATTCTACAAGAGGTGAGAGAGTTTAAATCTATCTATAAATATAGCTTCTGTTTTCATGCGTGCTTTCTTCATGTCTTCAGGGCCAGTGCCATCATCTAGCTGCAGTATCTGCTGCCATTGATAAAGGCCTCACAAAAAGGCCTCACTTTTATGTTTGGTTATGACGTGGAGAAAACTCCACACAAAACTGTTTTGCTCATTGCTCAAACGTATTAATAAACTGATCAGAATATGCTCTGTGAACAGGGTGAGCATAGCCTTGCAGTGAATTTAAAGAACTTTGAAGAACCAGTTTTGTAAATCAGACATGTGAGTGTGATGAACCTTGTCGGAGTTCAATAAACCGACACATAATGTGTAGGTTCTATACCTATTCAGATTTGTTTCTTTTTTTGTAGAACCATAATTGAAAACCAGGAACCCCATAGGAAGCTTTGGAAGTACATTAACATGTTCTGTGAGATCCTCCTTCAAGTAAAGACACTCATCATCAAAAGAATAGTTGCACCAATATTTGCACCCAGAAGGAATCAACCGACAGGAATGAAACTTGGTGGGCAAGTCTTCGGCCATGCATGCCACTGAACAGCCACGAGGAGTGATGCCCTCCATGAGTCATCCTGTTAGTGCCAGCGCCATTGGCAGACGGCTGCACAGCGCAGAACTACATGCATGCAGACCATTACGACAACTGCTCTTAACACTACGTCAGCCTTGCCAAAGACTGCAATGGTGTTGTGTCAGACTGTCATGGAGCAACTCAGAATGACAGCAGGTCATCTTCAGTGACGAGTCTCGCTTTTGTTTTGGTGGAGAGGACCAACGAATCCGTGTGTAGAGGCACTTTGGCCAGCGCCAAGATGAACGGTTTGTTGTCACACATCACATGTCCAGAAGGCCTGGTGTCACTCCACCTCCACCCGTACCACACAATCTACAGGAATTGTGTGAGAATATTCAAGCTGCATGGGATGGATTATCACAGGACACCATTAGGAACCTCTACAACTCCTTGCCGGGACGTGGTGGCCCAACGCCATACTGAGAGACACTATTCTGTAGGTGTAAATAACTAAATAATGCCCATGTGTAAATTTATCATTATTTATTGTTCCTGGTAACCTTTATCTTCCCTCCCAATAGCAATGCAATCCCACACTTCCCTCTGGGTGCAACTATTCTTTTGATGATGAGTGTATGTATATGAGGACAGTTCTGTGTTTATCTTGTTATTGGTATTCCAATCTTCATGCACAGCTCGCATACTGTTTTCGACAGAAGGTGCCAAATGGCCCTGTCTGTGTTTAGGCTTTGACGTAGGTAAGACTTCAGAGTGTGACCACTTGGTCTGAAGAAAATGTATTCATCCAAACTTTCCATTTTGAGATCAGCACTTTCTGAGATGTTCTCAGTTGCCCACATTTTAGCGTGTCCTTGGTTCGGAAGTTGCCACCCATTCTGCGCTGATGGTATGTGAACACTGATGGACTTTTATTGAATTATCAGCAAGGTTACCAAGCACTCCTTCGCTCATCGTTTTCTGGTAGCTATGGAAACAGGAAATGAAGCGGAATGCAAAAAAAATTAAAAAGCCTTAAAAGAGTGAAGCCATTCAAACCGATGATCCGTTAGTCCCTTCCCCCAGGGCTTTGTTGACGCAGATTCCTTACTTGTGAATTACCTTTATTTGTTGCCAGCCACTATTTGAGAGTAGATTAATGCTTCCACGGTGTTTTAGGTTTCGTGGTAAGCACTGCTGACCTCAGTAAAAAGGAAGGGTTTTTTGAATGGAGGGCTGTCGTCGAGCTGTCCCTGCAATGTAGAATCATGCACAAATGAAAACATCCTGCCCTTAACTGACCAAATGCGAGCAATGTTACAAGAGCAATGATGATGTACAAGCTGATTAGTCTTAGCGAGATCAGTCTAAAGTAAGTCACCGGTTGTCAAAATCCCATCGTAAAAATGCATTTGTTCTAAATTGGCCTTGATTGTCAAAAGAACAGTTAAATATAAATAAATATATAATTGTGTCAGTCTTAAGACTGGGTGGAAAAGTGGCTGTCAGAGTAACTCAGCAGGGTGGTTTTAGATATGTGTACTCTGGGTATAAGCTGTGGATAGCTGTAATTATTGAAAATTACTGGAACTTAAGTAGCCAGTAACACCAACATCATCTTCTGGTACGTGAGAAATTATCATTTTAGGCAAGATAATCTTATGCCAATGTTTAAATTAGAGTTGGCCACAGAATTTGATTCACCTGATCAGACTAAATTTTCAAACTGACTACAATTTTAGTCCAACAAAATTCTGCCCCAACACAGACACCCTTGTACGGAAACTAAATCAAACTCCACATTTCTGTTGATAGCATCTCTTAAGTTACCCGATCTTCATTACATGTAAAAAATAATAATTCAATTAATGTAATGTAATCCACTTTTTAATATCTGCAATTAACAGAATTTTTAGGGACGATCTGTATATTAGACGATCTGTATATTACCAAAATGACTGAGAAGAAGCAGTTGTGCATTCACAGTTTTATTTTTGTGAACAGTTGTTTTGTTGGCATATAAGTTATCACACCACACCCCCATTCCAGCTCCACCCAAGATTCACCTTCCTGTCCCCCCCAGCCTTCTTGTTACGGACAGGACACAAAAGACAGTACACTAATACAAAGATTCATAAAAAGAAAAGAAAAAAAAATACACAGTTGTATATGTAGGTAAATAGGTGGGTGTTTGTTTCATAACAGTAAAAATAATCATATAAATAATAGCAGGAGTCTTAACTAGTGCTTAGTATACACTCTACAGATTAGAACACCCTCTTCTAAGCATAGGTAGTTCTCAAGTGAGCACTATGTATACAAGCAACTGAAAATAATATCTAGTGCAGATAGAATCTTTTGTGCTTTTAATGTGAATGTGTGGGTTCAAGCCAAATGGGACATGGTCTGCATTAGTGCATCTATATGTATATATCAGAAAATAAAAGCTGAAATTGTAGTGGATCAGCATTAGCAAACATGTTTCTAAAAATGAAACTGACAGTGGAAAACATATTAAGACACCACAGATGAATAGTATTGGTTGGAGTAATCTGTGGTTTAGAGCAATTTTTAGGTTTTTAGATTTCATTTGGGCCCGTTCCTCTTCCCAAACCATCTCAAGTTTCCCAGGATCACAGGGGCACCACTGATGAATTTAAAAAACTTCATAAAGTGAGTATTTATAAATAATATTCAAGTCAGGAGAATGGCTCAGCAGGCGAATCACCTTTACCTTCTATTTTTAGAAACCAGTACTGAGTGGTTTTGCGGTTGTTGCCCTGTTGAAACAACCATCTTCTCCCCAGATTCAGTTTATTGGCCAATGAGATTAAATTCTCCCCTAACACGTCCTGATACATCACTATTTTCTTTATAACATGCAGATGCAGTGGACTGGTACCATTTGAGAGAAGCTTGCCCATATCATGATCCTCCCACCGTACGGAACATACTTCCATTGTGGATATGGAGTTCTTGGGATCACATGTACAGCTCTTCTTTCTCTTAACATGATGAACTAAATTTTTCTCTGGCAATAATAAGTTCACCGTCCCAAAAGAGTTCTGATTTATTTAAATGCTGGTGTGCAAATTATAGACACGCATCTCTGTGCTCCTGAGTTTTGTTTGAGGTGTAGGACAATTACGATGAAGTTCATTACTTACTGTTCTCTGTGGACCTGTTATTGTTCCTCCTGCTTTTAGGCCGTTCTGCAAATCTTTCCTGATGACTGCTTGCTTCTTTCTTACCTTCCTCATTATTGGTCTAGGAGCACACTGTGAATTGCTGTGTAGTGGGTCTGTCCGGAGACGATTAGTTTTAGATAGAATGTTAAAGGTCTTTGCAATTGCTATGTAGCTTATTCCGTTCATGTTGTTTAATGATGATGTTACTACAGAAAGCTCCATGGATTTTTCCGTAATTACTGCTTGTTGCACGAAAGCTTCCAAAATCTTTTCAACCAATAGCCTTATTGTTTAAAATGGACATCAGGAGCTATTTGCATTTGTTTGAAGCATTAATATCTATACTTCATTTGAACTGTTTTGTCTTAATATTTTTTTTTCTCTATCAGTTGCATTTAAAACTTGTCTGCATGCCAATGACGTGCAAGTTCAAAAACATTGCTTGTAAATTGAGGTAGGTAAATGCACTAGGGGTATATTAAATAACAAACAAAGCAACAGCAAAAATATTTTCCATAACTGGTATGTTGGTACCAAGCGTTGTTACAGGAAAGGTGGGAAATCAGTTAGCTGGACTTGGGCCTGGTGTAGGAAATGGTAGTTAAACACCATTGTTTTGCTTCTGGATTCTGTTCAAACATGTGAAAGGCATTTCTGGTTGCTGAATTGAAGTCTGGTGATATCTCTCATCATTAGGGCGAGGTGGCGGAAAGACTTCAATAATCATGTTAATACATATGTTAACACAATTATGTTCACAACATTAAGACGTTGTGTAATCAAGGGCTTGTGGTATCTGATTTTGAGTGGACCACAAATGACTGGCTTGCACTTTTCTTGGTTTAGAGCCACTTTTAAAGTTGTATATATGAGGAAACGTTTGTTTTTGGACTAAAAGTGCATGCGCACGCCAGAGCACATCAGCTTAATAATTTAGGAGGAGCGTTGGCATTTTTTCCATTTGCATTTACGATTATTAATTACTGTGTTGTTGAGCTTTATGATTAATGAGACTAATTCATTAATGAGAGAAACTTTATTTCAGTGGTCTGAAAATATCTGCTGTAGATGGGGGATGCTGTCAGACACACGACATGGGGGATTTCTCTGAATTCTCTGAGTAATTTTGGCCTTGGCGATGTTCGGTGTAGCCTAATACATTTGCATTTGTTTGTACACTTGCTCAACATTATTTCCTTATTCATAATGGATGAGCTAATTTGGTCTCCACTCCACATTTTGCCCTTAATCACGCAGTTTCCCTTGTTCAGTTTGATGTATTTGGAACTGGAAAGTGTGTTGCATGAATTTGCAGTCATTTTTTCCCTCATTATCTTCCTCAGCTGTTGAGGTTAAATCATTGCTGAGACCAACATTATTAACCAACTCTGCCATCTGACTTTTGTAATATCATGCTTGTCTGTGCTACCTCTGAACTGAAGCCTCTGCAATGCTCCTAAAGTGCTTTAATTAGAGTTATTAAGCAGCACTCTTTTCTTCCCCAGCCAAGGAAACCGGTTACACTGGTTGAGTTGGAAAAGCCCTCAGCACAGTGAGAAGAGCAAGCAATACGTGATTTATTACCATTTAAGCATATTTCATTTGATGGTTGAATTAGCAGTATGATGACTGCGCCAGCTGATAATGTCTCTGAAGGCCTGTTGTGTTGCAGATCTGCAGCATTATGTGTGTTTCATTAGTCATAATCTCTCAGCTTGTAGCATTAAATATGTTTCTTGCCAGGATGGGAGCCTCTGACAACATCTCAAGGGGAAGGAGCACGTTCATGGAGGAGCTACTGGAGGCCTCAGAGATCCTGTCCCGTGCCACACCCCGCTCTCTGGTCATCCTGGACGAACTGGGTAGGGGTACCAGCACACATGATGGGATCGCCATCGCCTATGCTACCCTGGAGTTCTTCATCAGAGACGTAAGTCACTGTACAAGCACAGGTGAGGAACCTGTCCTCTGTTCGTAATGCTGTTTCTAAATATGCTCTCGCAAAGGGACAAGGATCCGTAACATTTGAGTGGATAAGCTTGTAGGATTAGCCTTTAAGTAACACTCAGACACATTTAAAAACAGATTATGGTGTTCATATATATTTAAGGGATGGTTTTCATGTTGGCATGTCTACATGTTGGATGAGTAATGGAGGCTGCCTCCACCAATAAACGCATGTGCCACCTCGTCATCTCTCAGAATTAGAATCAGAACCTGAATCAGGTTTATTGGCCAAGTATGTTGGCACACACAAGGAATTTGGTTTCTGCAGTTCGTGTCTCTCTAGTACTGTACCAATATACACATAACTGACTGACAGTCCACGATATACACGACTCCACATCTACACAGTAAATACAGACACTGTACAACATACACTCTACACAGTATACACAATATACACAACGACTCCACATATACACAATACATACAGACACTGTACAATATACACTCTACACGGTATACACCATATACACAACGACTCCACACATACACAATACATACAGACACAGTACAATATACACTCTACACAGTATACACAACGACTCCACATGTACACAATACATACAGACACCGTACAATATACACTCTACACAGTATACACGATATACACAACGACTCCACACATACAGACACCGTACAATATACACTCTACACAGTATACACAATACATACAGACACTGTACAATATACACTCTACACAGTATACACAATATACACAACGACTCCACATATACACAATACATACAGACACCGTACAATATACACTCTACACAGTATACACAATATACACAACGACTCCACGTATACACAATACATACAGACACCGTACAATATACACTCTACACTGTATACACAATATACACAACAACTCCACATATACACAATATAATATAATATATATATACAGGTGATCTCTTCTCGTCAGTGGATGATGCTGCAAACATATTTGTTTGTCAGAGAAATAGTTTTTCACTGATTTGGGTACAGCGGATAGCAATGTGGAAGTGATATAAAAGTCTATATATGCTTACTCGCGTAAAGTCATCACAGCTTTCAGTCCTAATAAAGCCTAAAATTGGCACTTCACTGATGTTTTATTTAAATGTAACAAATACCTGAACACTGATTTTACTATTCACAGAGTGCTCTATCACACATCGCTAGAGCTAAATGGCTACAATAAATAAATAAATAAATAAATAAATAAATAAATAACCAACCAACCAAGAAGTCTTACCAATATCCCTTGATTTTCTATAAAAAGAAAGGGTTGGGGCCTTATGATGCTAGCTTTAATGTTGCTGAGAGCTGATTGGTCGGTGATCTAATTAGAAGGTTTGGAATTGCATCTGATGATGTTATCTGAGCGGCTCCTGCTGCTCAAGCTTATATTTGACTGAAGTCTATCTACAATGACATTTTTCACCTTTTCTAGTGGTCACCTAACAAACATCACTTGAGTTCACTTCATAGTAATGGAATGGCCTTTAAAATGTCAGGGAGGTTTCCTTAAACTCAGTATGAATCAGAAATCACTCTTCCCTTCATAAAGGAACACATTTCTGAGTGAAGTGCGGGGTCACGGAGGGTCTTTGAGCTAGCTGATCAGAATATATTTTTTTTCACACCACGTTAAAACATCAGCCCTTTACATTGTGAACAGTTTGAAAAGTAACCCTACCATTTGTTTTGTCACGTATACATGTTAAATTTGTGTCTTTGTTTCAGAGAGGCATGAATTTCTTGTAACAGCAGGATTTTTTAAAAGACATACTATTTAGCATAATCCTTAACTTAAAAGTCATATGGCTGTTTACTGAACATTTAAGGAATTTAAAGGACATCTAGAGGATCAGAGAGATGGTTTATTTAAACCATTCCTTTCAAGGATGAATATCATGGAGCTTCTTGCTGTCTGGGCCTGTGGTGTGAAAAATTCACCTTTTCATTAATATTTATTATAACTTTAATATGGAATTATTAGGACCTCCGTAGAGTCTTATGTCTAAGAGAAATGAAGTTCCTTTGGGGCAAAACCGTATGGAATATTCTCTTCCATGTCATTGTAGTGTGTTCAGAGATATTCATTTTCCTTTCCCTGAAGAAAAGGGAAATCTAAAATTCTGTTGGAGGTTAGATTTATTTTTTTGTTGAATGTTTTAAAATCTCGCATTGTAATCCGTATGCAGTGCAGTGTGTTTGAGTTGGATTGAAGCGCTAAGGATGGCACTGTACTTGTTGGCATCATATTAGGTAAACATTTTTTACATTTTTTTTATACATACGCGCCCACACACGGGCATCTACAATAGAAGGTAACATTAGAAGTCTAGCTTTGACACCCAAAATAGTGACTTTACATTGGTTGTGGTTCTTATTAAATTACTAGTTATTAATAAATTTTTCAATTTCTTGGCAGTAATGTTGACTGCCCATACAAGCCCATCATGTCCGAGGGGTCTGACTCCCAGGAGACTTGGATACGCCCTGAAACCGAATAAATAAAGAAAATAAAATAGCTGAATACATGGACACTATAAAACAAATGGCTGTGGATCAGGCCACAGCCATTTGTTTTATAGTGTCCATGTATCCACACATGAGAATTAACTCTCATAGTCCTGCAGGGAGACACACCGGTAGCCTAGATACACCATCTCCCTTTCAGTCTGGAGCACACTGCAGGGCAGCTGTTTGATTGCAGATTGAACATGGGTTTGTTAGCAGGCTTTGTTTGAGAATAAATAAGTGTGACATTGATTTGACACGCAGGTTATTTTTGGATTAGATTTGGAGCCTGAAATTCTGCATTTCACCAGGTTTGGTAAGTGTCAGTCCTGTCTGAAAGCCGGATATGCCCTTACTGGTCTGTGTGAAACTAATAACACCAAAGCTGAATCATTTTAAAGGGTAGAAGTGCTGATTAGGCAATAGTAATAACAAATCAGGTGCTGGAGTCACTGGTGGCAAAGCGCTGCTGTTGTGGCTGTTTCCTTTGGGTATTGCACAGTCTTGCGTGTGTTTTGGGAGAATACTCTGCTTGTGTGCCTGTGCTCTCTCTGTCTCTCTCTTTCTCTCTCTCTCTCTCTTTATTTATCTCTCTATATTTACATTATGTTAAATGTATGTTATATTTAAATGTAGGCACATATTTACATGCATCTTGTGCAGTGTATTGAGATTAGATGAAGCCGAAGTAGCTTACCACCTCCTTCTCTTATTTTCATTTTTCCTTCCGCCTTAAATGGCGTGACATTTACATTTAGATACCTGTACAGACACTTACTTGTAACTAATGCACGATTTAGGGTACAACAGAAGTTCAAGCAGTAAGCTAGCATCGTTTGCATGATTAGCACATCAGTTCAGTGCAACCTGAATCTGGTCTTTTTTTTGCATTACTGATGTAGCAATATTCGGTGTTAAGATGGACAGCAGGTGTAAGGGGAAAAGAAAGTGACACCAAAAAGAAAAGAATTTAAAAATGGCTTAAGGAGGATGAGGACAGATCCTGAGCAGGTGGACAGTGAGAAATGCTGAGCTTAACTTGAAAAGTTATTAATATTATTATATGTCATATGTGCCATTATTTATGTTCTCACTATCCCACATGGGTTATCTCAGTGTAGCATTTAAATAATGTATTATATATATATATATATATATATATATTCTCAATCTTAATCCCATTCTTAATATCCCTTAAAGTAGAATCAGACGCACCATATCAGCGGCAAATAATTCAAACATTTTGGAGGAGTCTGTGTTATTTAAACCCATCAAAGACATCAAACCGCAGTGATATCACCATGGCGAGACCGAAAGAGCTCTCTAAGGCCTTCAGGAAAAAGGTTGTAGGTGAATGTGTCTGCGTCTGAAGCGGGATTGAAAAAGATCTCAGAACAGATCTCAGAGCTATTCCACTGTTCAGAAATTAATTTTCAACTTCCAGCATGGCCAGGTCAGGCCATCCTACCAAGACTGCAAAAGTTTGGTTTTAATGGAAGTTGTGAAAGGAGGAAACTTTTGCAATAGGGAAAAAATCTGGGCACAGAAACTGAAAACATGTTATTGACCACAAGAACCTCATACAAACTGTACAGCGTGCAGGTGGAAATGTCATGGTTTGGTTATGCTTTGCTGTAGCAGGGCCTGGCATCTCCATCATAGAATCAACTAGGAAAGCCCTCAAACATTACACAGCTGAAAGAATTCTGCAAGAAGGAGTGGGGGGAAAACTTTCTCCCAGTTGGTGTCAGATACTGGTAGAAATTGGCTAATTGGGGATAATTCAGCCAAAAGGAGAACGACCAAGTATTGGAGCATTGATTTTTCTACCAGCTATTACAGCATTTTGTTTTCTTTCTCAGTAGGATTTGGCATCTTTTTCTTTCTTTCTTTTTTTCATTGAATAAATTCTAACAGTCAAATTTGCATTGTTTTTGCAAGGGGGATGCACAAACATCACCTTTGTCTATATTCATTATTTAAAAAGAGATCTTTCTTCTGCCAGAATCAGCAGCATTTATTATGGGCATATTGGTGACCTTGTTTACACCTGTGCAGCAGAGATCAAGCCCTGTGATTCTTCTGGTCTCCTTCTCTCTGCTTGCTGTTCCTGGTCTTTGCTTTTCTGTAGACTTGGGGATGCTGCAGTCAGGCACCGAGGGAAGCTTCTACCACCTGCTGCCATTGCGTGTACATGTGTAAAGGGTGTTATTACCCCGCATGTGTTTTGGAAGCTGTGTGACAGTGTACTGCTGCTGTAGGCCGCAGAGATCTTGCATAGAGTGGCGTACCTGCAATTTGGCTTTCAGTGTTGACAGGCGAACGACAAAGATGCTCCCACGTTTGCAAATTGAAGGTGCTGTGTATGCTGTGAGATGGCACACTTAAAGCTTTAATATGAAGCTGAAGTTTATCCAGGTAATACAGTATTGTTCAGGAGCTGATACGATGGAAAAGGGGACAGATATAAATTTGAGCTATGCGCAGGTGCTCAAGTACTTGGTTAACTTGTTCATGTGTCAGTAACTGAATACTGAAATGACTGTGTGGGTAGTTTTCTTTATGCTGCAAGTATTTAGGAGGCCAGTGAAGTGTGACAGGTTTGCTCATGCTTGCAACACATTGCTACTACAAAGCATAAGTGCATTAAAATGAGGTTGTTGCCAAAGACACATTGTTAAGGACGTGACTGGGTTGAGAGAGGTAGTGTGGCTGTGACTACTCTAACAGCTGTCAGAACTAAAGACAATAAAAACACACTTCTCTAAGTGTTACTCACACAAACGAACATGCTGGCATATCACCACTGAGGAGAAAACTTCTCATGTCTCAGGTTAAACCCCATGAGCCACCACCGTCTACCACTTAGCTCATTAGCTCTTTTAAATCTCGAGCTGTATGAGACATGAAAACTTAGAGGTTTAACCCCCAGTGACTGAAAGATTCCCCTTGGCTATTATGGAATAATAAAACATGTTTTCATATATATGCCCCTGTTTGTTGCTTAATCGTCCTTCATGCTGGATAGAACTACTGCACCAGTTAACCCTGTTTGTGTATTCTAAGTAAGAACTAGAAGAAGTGTGATACCTTAAGGGGCTCCAAATCAAGGAAAACTGAATTGCTGACTGTCTTGAGTATCAGGATTATGTCTTAAAAAAGCCAAACAGATTTTAGCATTTAAAACAGATACAAATCAGATCACTCCACTTCAGGAGGTGTTCTGAGACATGTTTGAGCCACATGTTCTAGCAGTGTAGACGTGTCAACAACCAAAATCCCTCTCCAGCACATCTAAACCTTTCCCAGTACAACAGAAACTCCGCACTATGCAGTATGCACTATGCAGAGTGTGTGATGAATCAAAATGCTTAATAGCAATATGGTCAGATGCTACTGTGCAGAACTAACTGCAGGTAGATGCTGAACGCATAAACAGTTAACTGGTTGCTGCGTAACAAGCAACTTTGTATATTTCTCTTGGACTAGAGAGGGATTTGACTACTAAGTGTGAAGACGTGTGGCTAAAATCTTATCAGTTTGCATTCCAGACGCTAGTCACATGAAATGACTAGGTGTAAACAGGGGAAGTCTGTATATGAAAGCTAAGCTGCAAAACACTGTTTTGTGATGTTGCACAAACCAAGACATTTCATATATCAACCTTTTCGGTTTAGCTCCACCCTATCAGAACAGAGCTCATTTACATATATCAGTCTTAAAGGCACAATAAAAAAAACAGTCTGTTATATTTGAAGGATAAAGAGAAGTTAGAAAATGATGTCAAAATTAATTATGGCCATTTCGGTACATTCAACCTTATAGATGTCAGAAGTGGAAATCAGGGGTCATAAATAAAATGAAAAATGTCGGATATCTGTGCTTGAATATCAGTAGCTGATCCCTTTTTCCCTTCCTTCTTCACAGTTTACTTTGTTACATTCACTCGTACGGACACTTAAATATTTAAAATTAATCCGAATGCACAGCTATACAATGGAATAAGATATTATTTCCACATACAATAACTTAAAAAGGTATAATGTTTAGAAATAATCTAGATAATAATTTGTGCAATAATCTCATAACGATGACTTTGCTAAAATACAGTTCTTTGCAGCGAATGACAACAGACAGACGTTTGAACTGTATACTGGGCTACAGAACCATTGTGTGTGTGTGTGTGTGTGTGTGTGTGTGTGTGTGTGTGTGTGTGTNTGTGTGTGTGTGTGTGTGTGTGTGTGTGTGTGTGTGTGTGTGTGTGTGTGTGTGTGTGTTGGTTGGCATGGCAACAAGGCCGGTCCTGCTCTCGTCCACTCACCTGTGCCATATCTGAGAATGTAAATGCGTTTGTTGTGTAACACTCCTGAATGCAGTGCTGTGGACTGGCTGCCTTCTTGTGCTGAGCATCGCTGCACTCTGGCTGCAGGAGAAAAGGCCGGTTGCCATAGCAAAGCGCTCCGCTTCCATGCAGGAAGCAAAGCTGGCCGGCTCTTTGCTGGCAAAGCTGTTCTTCCTCTATCTAGACCGAGCTGATCTAAGATGTTTATCTCTAAAAGGAGACAGAGCGAGGTGGAGGCTTGTAGTTGCTGTGAAAAGCAGCCATAGTAAGACCACCTGAATGCATGTAATCGAGTGGTTTACTTGTTATTGCTCTGTCTCTACCAAGTTGCTGCTCCAATGAAGGTTAATTGTTGCTCTTCTCTAAAAGGAACTGAAGATGCCAAACAGACTGCAGCTGTACTGATTAGAAATCATGATCATTTCCAAATGTATTATAGGTGATATTATAAAGATAAATTATATTGGTACATGTATTCTGTGATAAATAATTTTTTACAAGACATACTGACATTAGATTGTGTTTGTATTCTCTTGTTCATTCTCTTAAGATTACAACAAATGGAAATATTAACTTTGACCAGACAGCAAGCACATTTGTTCTGTTTTGATGTTAAACCATTTAAAGCACCCAGAATCCAAATCCTAATAAAACTGAAAAGCTGTTTTGTGATTTAAAACCAGTGCTGATTTATTGTTATGGATGTTCAGTGTTTTAGGCACCTACGCAACCAGTTAAAAAACATATATCTTGGCTGTTTTAAGAGTAACTACTCCACATAGTATTATTATAATAAATACAAAATATAAAAGTGAACACAAATACACCATAATGTATTGTTTAAAAAATTAATTGATATCTTGGGAGCTAGGTTGAAGAACAAAGTTTTCTCCTGAAAGTCTCCACCCATTGGAGTTAAATTCCTGATTTAATTTAATGAAGGAATGATTAGCCAAACAAGGTATTGGATGATGACTAAACCTAATACTTGGCTTCCTCAAGGATAGAGTTGCAACAACGTTTTTTTTTTATTGTTTGAATGTTATATGATTTTTTTTTTTACTCTTAATAACTAAACATGTCCTGATAGTTTTTGTTCAAATTTTCTCGGGTATCTTTTGCACAGTACTAAATATTGCCAGTCTGTAGCCAATAGCTGTCTTGGTTCTATATAGACAGTATGACCCTGTCTGTGCCCCATATTTCAAAACAGTATATAACAGTAGCATTGCCAGCAAAACAACGGAAACGGATAGCCTCCACTCGCATGGGCTCAGTAAACTTTGGCTGAGATACTCTGTATAGCCCATCATCTCAAAGCTTGACTTGCATGGTAGTCTTCAAACAGACACTTTTTGATAGTAAAATTCCAACTTAATGCTAGCTGCAGCATTGTGATATCCCTTCCATGCTTCTCCTATTCCCATACCCGCTCAGTGGTCCCATCAGCCCACCACTTAGACACACACACACACACACACACACACACACACACACACACACACACACACACGCATCAGTAACAGCACAAATGAACACATTCCTCTCTGGAGCCATATAGACACGGACATTAATGAGATGCGCGCACACACACAAACACACACACACACACAGACTCTCACAGACTCTCACAGTCTGCCAGGAGGCTGATTATGCCCATAAATTTAATAGATGAGGAGGAAGTGTCACTTTGCTCTTTGTAATGTCAGTTTACCCAGCGGACGGCTCCCGAGTAGATAAGACATGAAATAATCAAATATTTCAAACTGTAAACTGCCTCCATTCACCGTGCTTTTTAAAGCCATCATTTATTCTCCTTCTAGAAGACTATTTCAGTGTTTCTTGTGCCCTGTAGAATAGTAGGCAGATTATGACCATCCATTCACAAAAGGTGTGAGTATTAACACCTGTTGCTGAATAATGGTGTTAATCAGACATGCTAATAGAACCCAGTTTAAAAAAAAAAAAAGCTGCATCCTCATTTCTTTTTAATATTGAATTTTTTGCAGGTGAAGTGTCTGACCCTGTTTGTGACCCACTACCCTCCACTGTGTGAGCTGGAGAAGCTCTACCCCCAGCATGTTGGAAACTACCACATGGCCTTCCTGCTCAACGAGCCAGAGACTCCAGCTGATGGTACGCATGAGCAATGAAAGCAGTGGACAACAGGGATCATCAACAAAATGGTCCTGACTATGTTTTTAACCAAAGCTACATGTGCCATTTGTGTGAAATGGAATGGGCAGAGGTGCTCATATCATCATCATTATCATAATTATTATCATATCTTGCTTATATCATTAGTATGGAATAGTAATTCAGTTGCTCACAGCACAGCTGCACCAAATTCAAGCTGATACTATAGTGTAAAAATGTGAACTGTGAAAAGCACTCTCTATAGCCAGTGTATTATTTGTCTGTTACGGGCTACTGTATGAACACGGCAGCTCTGCGTGATGACCTTGACCAGCTAATGCTTGTTCTGAGCTAACGAAAGCACAACAGTTTGTAGTTACAAGTTATATTGTACACTAATGAAAACATAGCTTTGTATATTACATGCCCTTTCTGCTTATATGCCCCACCTAAATCTTACACACTGCTCCTTTAAAAATAGTTAGTTGACCATAGGCCTGTTCCAGTCCAACATATCAGTTGAGATCCATTATGCAAGTATGTCCTCTCATTCCTTAATTCTTTTGATGAACTTTAAGCTTCGCAGTTGATACAAGAATGAATACACTTAAGTAATATGACTGTTATGCCGTTATTGTTTAGTGTTATGTTGACATATGTAGTACATTGCTTTAAGCTTATATTAATATCTTCTTAAAACAGTTTATTTTGACAATGCATTTTTTGGGTTTGGTAAAATACAGCAATTACTAAAACAAAAACAGTAAATAGAAGCCAGAAAACACATGTATGGTAGTGAATACATAAAAAAGGGTAAATAAATAATTTGAAATACTGTAATAAACCATATTATAATTAGATGTCAGTCAGTTGAGACACAAAAACATCAAAGACAATTAAGGAGTACAATAAACAATGTAGCTCACTAAGGGATCTAAAAGAGGATACATTTTGACACACTCAGAAAAGGGTCCCAAATCTTATGAAATTTCCATATGGAGCCAGTTCTAATAGTTCTGATTTACTCCAGTTTCAGTGCACTGCACAATTCTTGAATCCACATGCTGTGAGAGGGAGGTATAGGAAATTTCCATTTTAGTAATATCAATCTTCTTGCAAGAAGATTGGCAAAAGAGACAAAACCAGCCTCCTCCGTAGAAAGGGAAACTGATGGGGGGGATTGCACTAAACAGGACAATAATGGCATTGGTCTCAATGGATTTACCAGTAATATGTGTTAGTGATTAGAAAATTTTAGACCAGTATAAGCACAAACAGGGGCAGGACCAAAACGTGTGTGCATGGTTCGGTAAATATACATGTCACATGTTGGATCAATGTTTTTTATCAATTTGTGAAAGTCTATCTTTAGTAAAATGAAACCAGTGTAATATTTTACATTGGGTAAGGCCATGTTTAGCGCAAACAGATGTTTTGTGAACCTTCTTTAACAAACTATCCCAGAATTTTTCAGGAATTTTCTACCCCAATTATTAAAACAGTTTCTAAGAGAAATAGAACTCTTAGACTCTTAGAAAATGTAAAATGTAAAGTCTGATTGCTGCATTAAATCTGCAGTATAGAATTGCCAAAAGAGAGAGCGACAGAAAACTCCTAATGCACATGCAGCAAGAGTGAGTTATGCATGGCCTTAAGACTCTTGCATAATAAATCTGTTCCTCCTCACCCACTGAACAGTGTGTGTATCCACTCAACAGCTGCTGACTCTGTTTTAAGTAGCCCTAAGGTGTATTAGCTGGTCCCAAAGCAACTTTGTGGTTGGAGGTGACATGAGAATGTGCATGAGAGTGGGCAACTTTAGAGCAACTTCCAAGCATTGTTTAAAATCTATGATGTTCTTTCAAGACAGAAATCACACACGAATGTAACAGATTTAAAATTCCAGTCGTCACAGTCACAGGTAGATAGTATCAAATATGTTCTCTGTCCCTTTGGATTCATTTCTATATGTGGACCTTTACTGCAGTGCTTCATGCTCATGACTACACTGCCTGGCCGAAAAAAAGATTTTGTGGAACCGCCTTTAATTTTGATTTATGTTGTGTATATGTTGTGCCATTGTTTTGACATCTCTATGCAACATTTATTTGCTTCCAGAGTGTTTTGTTTTTTATTTATTTATAACACAGTGGGAGGGGTCGAGCCACTCCATCACACTCCATCACAGTTCATGAGTAAAAATGATTCCTCATCCTGTCTGAACCAGACCTCTGTGAATCTCAGCATTTACATAGTGGAATATGCCTGTGTCATCATGGAAGAAAGAAATCCATTGATAGAATAAACTGGTCATTTCTTACATTCAGGGAGTCAGGCTGACTTTGACCCTATTGAAAGTGTTGTTTTTTTTTGTTTTTGTTTTTTTTGGCCACATAACGTCCCTGAGCCTCTACCTGACCAAATGAAACAACCCTAGACCATAACACTGCCTCCGGAGGCTTGTACAGGGGACACCATGCATGATTGGTCCATCGCTTCTTGCTCTTCCCTTCTGACCCTCACTCCTGCTCAACGTCTACCAAGCAATTAAGTGATCTTAAGTGTTTTTTGGCCACATTTCGTCTGTGACGTTGGCGGTTCACCAGTGTCCTTCCAGGTTTTAATAATCCGTTGGACAGTTCTGGACCCAATTCCAGTCATTTTAAATTTGCCTTTTTGTTTTCAATGCTTGATGCAGAAAAATAATTCAACCCTTCTAAACA
This sequence comes from Semaprochilodus insignis, assembly GCA_034552555.1. Taxonomy (NCBI): domain Eukaryota; kingdom Metazoa; phylum Chordata; class Actinopteri; order Characiformes; family Prochilodontidae; genus Semaprochilodus; species Semaprochilodus insignis. The sequence goes on along the minus strand of CM067499.1, from coordinate 16,539,213 downwards.
CGTTTTTTTCCATGGTCATAGGATACGTCTTCCCACGTGGTTGTTTTAAGAAACGAGGATCAGTTTGCTGAAACATAGTAATCACTGCAGTAATTATCTAATCAAAGCAAAAAAAAATTGCTTATTTAAATTTAAATGGCTACTTTTTTGCCAGACGTTGTTCATTACTTACATATCAGTGACGCAGAAATTACTAAATGATTTATAGTAATTATTAAATAAGTCTTAAAGTCTTAAGATGCTAAGCCTAGGCTTAAGTGTGTTAACCATAGTGCGTACATGACCTTTTAAAGGCATGCATTTCTCTCTTGTCTTGTATTTTTCTTGGAAAGCACTGTTCGTTATAGGATTAGCCCTTGTCCATTGTAGGAAAAGTTACACCTTCAGTTTCTAGAGTGCTAGCCTCTGAAATGATTTTATAACACTTTTTCATTTCTCTTTACTTTCGCCTTTTTCCATGCAGAGGAGGAGGTGCAGCCAGAGTTCATCACTTTCCTCTATCAGCTGACAGAGGGAGCAGCAGGCCGGAGCTACGGGCTGAATGTGGCACGGCTGGCCAACATCCCAGAGAGCATCCTCAGGACTGCTGCGCTCAAGTCCAAAGAGCTGGAGGCCATCGTCAACAGCCGCAGGTACAGTATGTGGGCTGTGTGGACTTACACAACTTTCTAAAGCGCTGTATGTACAGTGATTGAAGCCGTGGACCTGTGGCCTAACCTGTTATTTCAGCTCGGGCCAAATTTCTTTTCACTAGCCTTTCACTGCATATCGTCCAGCTCTCTGTTATAAGATCATCCTATTCGCTCATTCACAATACATGATTAATTAGTAACACTTTATTTGAAGTGCTCCTTGGTTTTGGATGATTATCAAATCATCAACAGAGTATCAGGAACACGTTCACAACACATCTGTGAAGTATCAGTAGTGAAACATCTGAAAACACAGAAGTACAAATCTTGAGAATGTACTGTTCATTCATAAATAACATGAATTGTTAATATGTTAAATTAAGTAGTCTTAATAAGGTCACCAGACAAAAATTAGTCACCTTGGGTGTTTATGGTGGGAGTAACTTCAGGCTCCTGGAGATGGTGTTGCACGAGGACGATGAGGCTATAAATACCTGCGGCGTGTGTGACGATATTCATAGACTGAGAAGAGGTGGGACAGTGCAGTGAACGTCTCGTTTCATGTGCGGAAAATGGGTCTAAAGCAGATGTTAATGATTGCCTACAAAAGGAGTGATTGCATTTGGCTGTGCCAAAGGCCATAGTGTGAAGGAAGTAGCTGAATTTGCAGGTGTATGGAAGCGTATGGTCATACAGGTCTACCAACAGTGGCTAAAATTCCAATCTACAGGACATTCTCCTCAGAACTGCCAAATCTGGTCAAATTGTGCAATTCTTTGAGGCAATAGTGGCTAAACATGGATGACGCCTATATCCAGAAACGTGTCCCATACATGCCAAATCGAATCGCAGCTGTTATTCATGCTTGTGAAGGTAATACACGCTATTAGATATGTTTCAGACACAGGTGAATTTTCTTTGTTGTCCGGTGAGCTTATGTTACTTCCATTAGACAAAACCTAACCCTGCCCTACCCTTACCCTAACCTTAACCTTGACCAAAACCCTAATCCGAACTGTCAGCCTGGCCCTAATCTTAACCATAAACTTAACCTCAACCAAAAACCTAACCATAACCCTCAGCCTGGCCCTAACCTTAAAATTTACCTCAACCCAAAACCTAATCATAACCCTCATTTTAAGCAGAACCAGAAACCACCCTCTCCCAAGCAGAACCAGAATCCGTGCTACATCATTGATGTGTTGTTCTTATGTTTCTGAGAGTCTATTGAGCATCTATTTCATCTAAAAAAGACAATATTATTGTTACCCAGGAGTTCTGAATCTACATGGTCTTAAAAATAAAAGCTCATAGTGTGGGCATATGGATCTATGAAAAAGCATGAAATTGTAACTAACAATTAATTACTAAATAAATAAACAAAATTAATTAATGAATTACTAAATAAATAAAAAACGCTTTTTCTACTGGCCTACATGCTAAAAACATAAAAAAATGAACTACATAGCTAACAAATACTACGCAAGCTGCCTTCTAAATGTATTACAGCGAGTTATAAATATGTATTGTTCTAACCTAAAGCACAAAATTCACGTTTTGCTTGTTGCAATATAATATTTTTGTATCCAGTGATTGTAAAAAATAATAACCTTTAAATAAAATAAAAATCTTAAGTAACTGCAATCAATTACCAAATAATTACATTTAGGCAATTTCAGTTGCACCAGGCCTCATTTTTACATTATGCTGATTTTGATCAACTCAACTTTTTGACACTCTCATGTTTAATTTATGTTTGTCATACAAGTCATAAATGGTCACCTAAAATGATTTTTCAGTTTCTTTTCTCTTTTGAATTAAACAGATTGCTTTGTCATTGTGCCTTTATGACACTGTATCATCTGAAATCTATGTAAATTGCCTCTGTACAGTACAGGCACGTTCAAAGAGCAGTCCAGGTGGAAACACGCATCAGCACCAGTGCAAATAAGTGGGGCTAAATTGCTGTAGGCTGAATACATGTTTTACATTTACATGTTCTTATCAAGGCCTGCGATTCCCGAAAGTGTTGTTCAGCAACCACCGTGGTAACTGTGGAGAGAAAGTGTTCAAAATGATGCTCTCTCTATCATTTATGTATGGTATTTCTTCAATGCCTCTTTTGGGGAAACGCACCCCTGAGCAACATACACTTTAATCATTTTCCAGAAGCAGGAGAATGAAGCATTAGTAGCTTTGCCCAAGGCCTTATTGGTACAGCGTGGTGGGTTTGCCTCAGGCTGCCATGTGAAGTGAAGCAGTATCAGCCATTACACTATACTAACCATCGTACAGGCAGAATGGGCAGGTGTATAATAGTGGATTCAAAACGGGCTGTTAGATTAAATGGGATGTTTAGAAACTTCAGTAATGTTTACATACTAGATCAAACACATTTTTTTAAAAAAATGCAATATTGTTTTTCTAAGATATGGGCTTTTTATAAACAAGAATTCAAATGTTTTTTATGGGACGAATAGTGTTTTTTTTCTTTTGCATCCTTCCTAAAACCTTCTATAGCACCTTTATTTTTACTGCAGTCAGTGTAATGAAGATAAACTTGACTTTTTGCTCTGCCCATTTAGAATTGATTGGTTTGATTCTGAGAAGTTGAATTTGACCAATTCAAAACTGGCTATTAAACTTAACTGCTGGTATCTGGCCCAACAAAATCTGTGGTTCATAACTGAGGCGTAGAAAACCATAGTGTCTACTGTAGGATGTATGAATGTTCTTTTGCTTGCACTTTGATATTAACTGTCTGCTCCAGAGCTCATCATGGAGGTACTGAAAGGCTTCTGGAGAAAGGAGTTGGGACCCAGTCCGCCTTAAAGACTGAACATTTTCAGTGTTGTACACAAGCTCATTGTTACACCTGCTTGAGGCATGTTCCTGTGTACCTGTGTGTATCAGAGTTGGGGCTTTTGTTTGCTGTTTTTTTTACTAATGTATGCACACAGTTACTTTCAACTTATCGTAACTGGCATGGTTGTAATATGTTATCACAGAGTGATTGAGTTGTCTATATGCAAATAGGGTCATTGCTGTGAAGCGCTAAATCATAACATCAGTGATGGTGCAAATGTGTTCCTGCTGCTGCAGCACTGCAGACTGCTTTCCATAGATCATTATCACTTACTCTGTATGCAGGCCAGTTGGACTTGTTGCATGCACTTCCCATTACGGCTCGTATTTATCTTGGTTAACATCAAAGTAACCTGATTAACGGGAGGTAGAAAGCTCTAGGCATAAAAAAGGGGACAAAGAATAATCAAGTTTATTGGTCAGCAAATGTTATAATGAATAGGGAACCCTCAGGGAAGGGCTAATGATTCCTGAAATAAGCAAATATACTGTAATATGTCAGATCAGCATGCTTGTTGTATTTAAACTCTTCAGGCAGTATACATTTACATATGTTTATGGCATTTGGCAGAAGCTCTTATCCAGAGAGATTTACAAATTTCATAATTTCTCATACAGGTAGGCGAAGGTACAGTTGGGTGTCCAAGGACTCTTATTGGTATAGTGTAGGGTGCTAGCCCAAGTAGGGGATCGAACCCCAGGATACAGCATAAGAGGTGGTGGTGTTACACCACGCTAGACCAGCTGCCAAAATTCAGTGATACGTCATTGTAAAGTTTGTGTTGGAAATGAAATGGTTTAAAATTATGGGAAAATTATCCAAGAGTTTATTTCCTCTGTAATGTACGTAGACACAATCAAAGAAGCTCTTCTATCGGTTAGAACTTCCAGAACTGAACTAATGCATCAGATTAACTGCTGTCTTCGGGAAAGTGACAGTGGAATCGATCTGTCATCATGTTTTGATTTCCAGTGAATGGATTTGTGAGAAAACATGTCACTCTAGGCCTTCAGGAAGTTCTAGATATCTCACTGATTGTGAAATACAAGGTGTAGTTTAACCACATTTCACTCAATCATTAGGAATAATAAAAGCAGTGTCAGCTCTGTGTCAAGACTCTTTACTGAAGAAGTCACTGTAAAACTAATGCTTACAGGTAAATCATCAGTCTAGTTTAATCTAGAATAGCCAGCTTTGTTACCCACGATATGCCATCAGAAATTAGCTATGTCATAGATTTATCTATGTGTTTATTTATTTATTTAATTTTGACAATCATGTCCTGAACTGAAGGTCGAGTTCTAATGGCCGCGCGCCACCACTGGTTATGATTACCGTACCATCAGCAGCAGTACTGTAATTACAGTAAACCAGGGGATTCAGCGAAGTTAACTGGTCCATTTTCTTTCTGTCTTCCTCTAGGAAAACCGTGAAGCTGCTATCTGAGGCCTGGAAAATCACTAATGGGGAAGCATTGCTCAAGTGGAAAAAGTTGTACCTTTAATGAGGGGAGTGCTAGGCTAGTGAAAAAAAAACTGCAGTTTGTGCTAATCTCTGCTTTTCACAGTTATGAGCTGCTGCTGCCGTGAATCCCATTAACATCTACACCTTTGGCTCATAAGACCTTATCATAAGGATTCATAAAGTCATCTGCTATCTTCTGTAGGAAGATTCAGGGTGCTATGTTATAGGATCAGGGAGGTCGAGAAATGTGTGCAGGAAACATTGGTGTGTACACAGTGACTGAAAATAATAATAATGTGTGTTATTCAAAATGATCAATCAAATTAAAGCAGAAATGCTCCTTTGTACGTCTGATTGGTTGTTTGATTTAATAATTTATTTATTTAACTTTTTGTTAAGGGTGTAGTGGATAGATAAGCCCATAAAGGCGATATGTTACATCAATCACAATATCTTTATATTTTTGTACAGTTGTTGTAGAGTTAATGGTTAATGATAGGTATGCATCGGTAGGTACATTTTGAAGCGATACAACTAATTATTATTTTTTTACTACATCTGCCTGGATCAGATGCATAAATAAATAGAACATTTATTTCTACAGGGTTATAAATGCAGTGAATAGAATGTAGATATTTTAGCACAGTAACCCAAAATCTCCTAAACATTCTGCTCATACGATGTATACAATAAATAGATCATCAAATATTGATATCACTCCAATTATAAAAAGGGGGGGTGGGTGTTGTGCTGGAGCCTATCCCAGCTCTCAAAGGGCGGATGGCAGCAAACACCCTAGACAGGCCACCAGTCCATTGCAGGGCAGACTCTCAGACATGCACATTATGTCTCTCTCTCACACACGCACACGCACACGCACACGCACACGCACACGCACACTCACACACACACACACACACACACACACACACACACACCTAGGGGGCAATTTAGCATCTCCAACTGACCTGACGACATGTCTATGGACTGTGAGAGGAAACCCACACAGACACGGGGAGACAATGCAAACTCCATACAGAAAGAACCCTGGACAGAATCAAATCCAGGCCCTTCTTAAAATATCAATCTAATATATTAATATAATGCTGTCCAAAAGTTTATACATACAATAACATTCATGCACTAAGCAGTGCTTTTGCATATCTCAAACTCTGTGGAAGAAGTTTCCATACAGTGCCTGAGTTTGGCTAATTAATAGTATTATAATACTCATATGTTAAATCAGAAGAGCTGCTGCTGGATTTTAACAAATTTCTCTGATGGCTGGGTGCAGGGGGGTGCAGGAGAAATCGTAAGAACATTTTGTAACATCAGTTGTTCTTCAAACTTCTTTGCTGATCAGATAAAGAATAATTACGACCACGATGAAAGTGTATTCAAAGAGAACTCATTCAACACTCTGTGCAGGTCTTGTCTCCCCAAACCCCCCCCCCCCCATCTCTGGCCTGAACCTGGACTGAAATTTCCTATTTCACCAAATAAATCCTCCAGCACCTTTAATGTCATGCTGTTGGCTTGGCATAAGGTGAGAGCTGAGGTGAATTATAATTACTCTTCAGAAAAGTGTAAACAGATGGACTGAGGACATGAAGCGTGCTCCATCCTTGCTGCATATGCAGCGGCTCTTCGCTGCCTTACTCAGCATGCACGGCTTCCTTCTTTTGCCTGAAATACCTGCACATCGTAATCCAAGCGTGCCTGGACTTTTAGTAATCCTCTGAATGAAAAAAATGTTCTTAATAAGAAAGAATCTCTACTATTTCTTTTTTCCCTAACAGTTTTCTCACAGGTGTGTTGTGGCTCCTCTCCGTTGCTAAGCCCGCTAAGCTCAAGGTGATGACAGACAGATGGATGAGAAAACTGTTTAAGCAAGGTAAATCTAACCTGAAAATCTGTTTTCAAATACAGCCACCAAAATACAAGTGGTCCGTTAGTCCACACTCTGACCATTTATTGCCTCGCAGTTGTGGGCTATGGTCATGAACTCTGATGTCTGGTGAGTGTGGAGTTAGCAGAACGGATAAGCATTTTCAGACGATGATGACTCTCTATGCCATAAACCCCAGCTGCTGAACACTTTCTGTAAAGGCTGGGTTTATCATTCAAGTAACTGTTGTGTTTCATTGAAATGACAGCACCTAGACTGCTTTCTGATTAGTCAAGTTTCTAATATAATTTAATTTAGCCCACGAATGTAAAAAAGTCCTTGAGGTGTAAACAGATCATCAGTCATTCAGATTGGTTTGATGTGAAATAGTTTACTGTAGAAAATGCATTTATAGTGGTGGTGATGGGAGCCAGAGGTCAGAGTGTCTACAACACAAATATAGTCATTTTATTTATTATACAAAACCACCAGTGAACCTACATACACCTTCTAATTTTTTTATATGGAAATCTGATGAAGCTAAAACATTCAGAAATCTGAAAAACAGAAAATAAAAAATTACTGTTGGTGACTATTTGCCTTAAAACATAAAAATAATGGAATTAAAATAAAATTTAAGACAAAACCTTGTCACATAACTATCATAAAACAATGTACCCGCAATATTCATAACCGTTTCATGGAATATTTTAGTGAGAGTGTTTAAACTCTTCAGATGTCTGGTTACCCTTAACCCCACTGTGAACAATTCTGGCTCGGCAAGTTTCTCCAGAATGAAGTGTCTCATACTAAACCACCCTGAATGGCTTGGTTTACATTTCAACTAGGGCTGCACAATATATCGTTTCAGCATCATCATCACAATGTGTGCATGTGTAATACTCACATCGCAGGATGTGCAATGTTAAGACAAATTAAATGAAACAGGGCATGCTACAATTGGTCCAAAGGAGAACCTTGCTCGGTTCCGAGACTCTGGTTTAAGGCTTCTCAGATACACAGAGAAGAGTAGTCACAGTGCTCACCTGCTATTGTGTTTGGTGCATTAAAACCGATTATAGAGCATTAAAGTTCCAGAAAACACGGTTCACGTTCACAAGAGCGTTAAAATATCATTTCTCATCTTTTTTTTTTCTTCTTTTCACACCCCAGTCTAAATATCTAAATATTGATGTTCAATTCAAGCTGGTGAAAACTCCTGAATATTTTTATATTGCAGTATATATCCCAGGGACTAAAAATATCGCAATGTCAATTTTTTCCAATATCGTGCACCCCTGATATCAGCCATTTAATTAATATTTTTAGTTTAGTATGTGTAGTCTAGTATGTTTAGTATCTCCTCTGCCAGCTAATGATCAGCGGAGTTTGGGTACTCGATAAGTTTACGTAATGTAGTCTACGTAATGTATAGTAGCCCGTCGCCCCGCCCACCGATCACACAGGCAACGAGGTGTGCCGCGCGTGCGCAAAACAAGAGCGTAATCCAAGCGAGTAGAAAGCGCGCTGTGCCCTAAAAAAGGGGCGCTGTCTCTTTAAGACGCTGTCAAATCCGCTTACGGCTCATCTGCAACCGTGATTCCGTTTCACCGTCTGTCTGAGTGTTCGAGCTCGCGTGATTTAGTTTGGAGGCGCTTTTCTGTTTCGCCGAGTGCAAAAGTTGTTGTCGGCGCCAAAATGGACTGGACGGTGAACTCTTTCGGATAAGTCGCCCGTGAAGTTGTGAGAATGAGTTGAGGCGCGCGCCACGGTTCCTCGCCAACTCCTCCGGGCGCGCGCGCGCGCGTGAACCCTGCTTCAGCCGCTGCAGCTTTTACTGCTCGTCGTTGGTTCGTTCGTTCGCGTGAGGAAGGGTGATGGTGAACGGGTGAAATCTGCCCCCTCCTCACCTTCCCGGGAGTGAACGGAGAAGGGAAAATGCAGAAGAGCGTCCGCTACAATGAGGGCCACGCTCTGTACCTGTCCGTGGTGGCGCGCAAGGAGGGCACCAAGCGCGGCTTCCTCAGCAAGAAGACGACGGAGAACAGCCGCTGGAGCGAGAAGTACTTCGCGCTCTACCAGAACGTGCTCTTCTACTTCGACACGGAGCAGAGCGCGCGCCCATCAGGCATCTACCTGCTGGAGGGCTGCACGTGCGAGCGCGTCCCCGCGCCCAAGGTGTCCACCGGCGGCAAGGAGACCCTGGACAAGCTGGTGAGTGAGCTCGAACGCGCGCTCGGACACTTCGGGCTGGACAAAACTTCAGCCGCGCGGCGTGCTTACCGTTTACTGGCTCCTTAAATTAGCCATGAGTTCTTTAAACGCTGGAACAAGTGACCCAGGTCGTGCGTCCAGGAGGTTATTTTACAAAGCAGGATTTCTGCATAACGCTGGACCACTTTAGCCAAAAGTGAGGACTGACCAATAGGAATAACCCCGATACTGTCGGTTAATCTGTAAGAGTTCCTTTGTGAAATGCTCCCCAGCTGTTGTGTCGCGTGGAACACTTCTTAGGCAGGTACCACTTTTTGGCGTTCGTTTGACCAAATGCCAATAACCTATATCAGCAACTGCTCTATAATCACAGCTCCACATTGAGTATACGACCATGAGAAATATAGTATAGTCAGTAATAAAGAAGTAGTAACAGATGCAAGACGCAATTTCATTCTATGATTTGCGTTTTTTCTGTGGGTAAAGCCTGAAATGCTGCATATAATCATATCTACTATTGGACATCAGATTCATAGCAGTAATGTGAACAGCAGCCTGTTGCACTCCAGATCCTTCCTTGCTTACAGTCATAGGCTGTACCCAAAGCCACATAGTACAATTCTACTACATTCACTGCGCTACTGCATGCACTGCTGTGGGCGTTTAAGTATTAGTCTGATAATATGCCATATTGGACAGCTAAGATGTAAACAAAGCCATCCAGAGTGGTTTGGTGTGAAAGGCACCATTCTGGAGAAGAGTCAAATTCTAGAGTTCTAATGGTTCATAGTGTTGGTGATGGGGAACCAGACATCCGGTGAGTTTAAAGGAGCAATTTGTAAGATGTATGATTTAAAACATGAAGTAGCAGCAATAATAGTTAGAACAGGCGGAGCAGGCAGGCATCCAACGAAAGGATCAGTACATGCAACAATGGCTGAAGCTCTTTGTAAGTCACCATTATGACTGCTGCCACCCTTACTTGTCAAGTGGCTACATTCAGCCATAAAGAAGTGATATAAAAAAGAATTGAAACGAGTTAACATTGGCATTACCACTACTGGAGACACTCTTGGTGAGTAAAATCGCAGAAAATTATTACATGACACGGTTATGAATACACTGCTGGTGTCTGACATGTTGTTTTATGGTAGTTGTGTGATAAGTGTTTGAGTTTTAAATATATTTTAATCCATATATTGTAATTTATACAGGCCATAAATATATAAACATAAATATTTAAATTCTGAAGACAGGTGTCGGTTTACTGGCAGTTTTGGATACTAAATAAAATGGCTATATTTGTGCTGTAGACATGGTGACCCCTGGTGAAGAAAACAGGGTCGGTAAGTTCCCCTATAATGATCAGTTTCACCCCAGACCACTCTGAATGATGCTGGCTGCATCTCAAGCACTGAATTATTCAGAAAGTTTGGAAAAATTGGAATTTCCCTTTTAAGGTATACTGCCAAGATTTACATCACAGCAGTGCCTGGATGCTGAATGCTCTAATTGCTTGCAAAGTGTGAGTTTGAAGAAGTGCATTTTGTCAAAAGTGGTACTCAATAATTTCAGTTTCGGTTGCTCAGAAAAAAAGAATAATTCTAGAAAACATGCTCATTCAGCCAGAAGTGAATGAGAGGCACTTTGCATAGTCCTTTGCATAGTTCTTAATGGTGGCCTTGTGCTTTCATTCATTACTTGCAATTTTTTTTTGACTGAACTGTTTAGCCTTGACTTGGCTGGATATGCGTCTTTGAAACCAGCACTTGGTGTAAAAGACATGTAGATGTAGAGTCTTGAGCACCTTCATACACTACAGTACATTTCCTAAGAAACATACAATACTTTGACAATTTGCACTTTTACAATGAATACAGAGCTCCTGTGACAGTCATTGCTTATTTCTCTTTGGCACGCTGTTATTTCAGTCATTTGATGTCACCCACTGGGAAAGGCTGTAATTCCGGTCTAGTCTGAGAGATAACAGCTCTCTGATCAGCAGGTTTAGTTTTTGGCTGTGTTGCAGTAATGATCAGTCACCAGGCAAAGATGGATGATTTAGACCCAGCACGACAGACAGAATGTGCACACATGCATGAGAATAATCAGGAATCAGTGAGAGATTGCATAGTTCTTTCTCTCTGATAATACTGTGTGTCAGATTTGTGGGTAACCCTAATTTGACGTGAAAGCTTCTCACACAGATTACACAGTGAATTAACCTGTGCTGCAGGAGAGGTATCATAGGAGTATTATGCTTGAATCAAATCAGCTCTTTTCGTCATTCGTCATCTGTGACCATACATCCTTTATGAAATGGTAGAGGGCACATAAGAAGAAAATAGTGATGACTCTTGAAGCATCTGTATTGATGAAAGATGGTCATGAAATTTTGTGTTATGTCATTGTAGTTTGTTCCCTATGCTCTTTAGATGTGACATGCACCTTGGCAAGCCCTGGACATGCGTATGTCCATTGATTACCTACCAAGTCATTAGTCTCCTTTACACTGCAGGTTCCGAACCGGATGAGATGCTCACAGTGGCTTTGATCTTGCACAAAACACAGTAGTAAATGCACTTGCCTAGAAGGTGATATTGATTTGGCTCAAATTGATGTCGTAACATTTGATCCTTTTCAGATATTGCTTGTGAGCAAATGAACCCTCTGCTGCTGTAACGCTTACGGCATAAGGTAGTAGTTTTATAGCTCAGGGTTTTCCTTCTTTAAAGGTGCCACAGAATGCATTTATACTGCATTGTAAACTGCTCTCTTATATCTATATAAAAGTGGGGTGAACCCAAAGTCACCCTATGATGTGGTCCTAAAATGAAACACGCTGTTTTGCCTTTTAGGGTGGACTCATGAATATTTTAATGAGCGCTGCTCTGATTGGCTGGTTTAGAAGCAACATGTCAAAAACCGGCAGGAAAATAAAATAAATCTGGACATCAACACAAAGTAAAGTTGTTACTCACTATGAAAGCTTCAGTTTAAGATGATCTGCTTCAACCAGCAAACAGTGGCTCAAAACACACAGCCTGTCTGCTACTTACGTTGCTTAAGGTGGAACTGCTCATCTCTTCCCCTTTGCTGCGCACAGCCTTGATACTGTCCAGGGTTTGAGGAACTGTCCAGAGTGAAATGTGCAGACCTAACTAACAGCTCTGAATGAAAGTTGATCATCTTAAAGATCTGAGACCTGAAGTTGGCTTCCTATTCACCAGCATGTTTTTCAGGTTTCTGTTCCACCTTAGATGGTGCTCCAGCTATATACGGGAGCCTCTACAAGCTGTATCATTTGAGGTGGAACGGAACATTAGTTAAAGTGCTTGGCACACAGGAACGCATCTTCAGCCAGATGATTAACATTATCCATAAACCACTGACAGTCAGTTTCTGCATGTATGATCTGACATTGCTGTTTGTCTGTTACTGTTGTTTCCTGCTGGGCTGGAACTGAGCTGGTATATGCAATTTTGGGGGGTCATTTTGGATGGGGGCAGGGGTATTAGATTATTGTCTAGGATTTTGGAAGTGGCTTGTTTTACTGCCCTCTTTTACAAACACAGCATTTGTATTTGAGGAAGGAGAAAACAAGTTTCACTTTTTCAGTTCCAACTTATTAAACCAGATAAACAAAATACACTCATAAAAAAGGGATGGTTGCACAAATAGTTGCACCCAGAAGGAATCCACTGACTGTACCTGATTGACCCAACAGCCATGACTGCAGACATTCAGCGAGAAGTGATGCTCTCCATGGGTCATCCTAGTGCCAACACCATTGTCAGGCGGCTGCATGACGCAGGACTACATGCATGCAGACCATTACGACGACTGCCCTTAACACCACGTCAACGTTGCCGAAGACTGCAATGGTGTCGTGCCAGATTGTCATGGAGTGACTTATTTGGCAGAGGCAGTGAATCATCTTCAGTGACGAGTCCCGCTTTTGTCTTGGTGGAGATGATCAGTCAGAATAGTCAGCCACACTGAATGCTGCACATTTCCATTTGCTCTTGTCAGCAAGTCATGGGGTACCTTAACTGTTAACTGTCAACTTGGGCAGTGAAAGAAGACGTCAGGCAAGAGCACAAATACATATTGAGAAACAGCTAATGTGGGAGTACCTTGAGTCCCTCCTTCTCCTACCAAGCTTATGTGACTACCCACTGAACAAAGCTAGCGTGCCTCACCTCCAAGCTAAGACATCGTTCTACAAAATACATTGGATTATCGCAGAACACAATTAGGAACCTCTACAATTCCATGTTAAGACGTCTGACATGTTGCGTTAGCAAACATGGCGGCCCGGGGCCATACTGAGAGACACTACATCTGTATGTGTAGCTCAATATATATTGCCCATATCAGTCTAAATTTATCATCATTTATTGTTCCTGGTAACCTTTATCTTCCTTCCTAATAGCATTGCAATCCCACACTTCCTTCTGGGTGCAACTATTCTTTTGACGAAGAGTATATTTGAATATTAAAGTAAGTATTTAAATAGATTTTAGGTACCCTAGGTACCATCAGCTGAAAGGCAGAAACAAAATAGTTCTTTGGTAGCAGTGCGTCTTTATGGTACCTTTACTTCTAGTCAATGATAAGGAAGACATTAGAGAAATAGAGAATAAAAAGGTAAGAGACAGGCAAATCACTTCTCATAATATGTACAGTAAACAAATATCCCACATTCTGATAAACAAAAGACCAATGTGGACACATTTGAATACCTGACGGAATAGAACAAAGCGCTGAGCTGCTTCAGTGTACCTTCAGTGGCCAGGTCTGACCTCTCTCTTCTGTAGGAACACAGTCAGTCGCTCGGCAGCTAGAAGCCTCCGCTTAATCACACACCCACGAACTCCCACACAGCTGTGTATGTGTATGTGCATGGACACACACACACACACACACAGAAATAAATCTGGACTGGCCCACAGAGAATGCAGCCTGTTATTCTGGGGTGCTGCAGCTCCTGATGAGAATACACAAGAGAATAAGATTCAAAAGACAAATCGTTACAAATAAACCCAGCGCAGAGCACTGGCGCTGTCAACCGGTGCTTTTCCCACAAAGACGCAAAACTATAATCAACAAAATGATGGTTATGGTTCTGTTCATGAGTGCTTCAGTGTGAAAAATGAGTGAAAAATGTGTCAGCTTATGCTGCTGAATATTTGGCAAGTGCTGATATTACACTGAAGTGGAGCAATTAAACTCATGAAAACTGGAGAACAACCACATCCAGCCAACATTCATTTGAGACCTTTGCTGTTACCTAATGCATTGTTGGGTATTTTAAAAGATTAACAATATCAAAACAGATATTATATGAGTTTAGGCATTTATGAAGCTGCTGCAGTAGGTGCAGGGCAAAATAATTAACACCAGAGACGTATTGTGATGGATATTAATCACTGAGCTAAAACTGAGTTCAGTTCAGGAACACCAGGCATCACAAGATTAGATGGAAAGGACACTGGTAGTGGTTGGTGGGGGTGTAATGAATATCGCTATGTCAAGTTTGCCTGATGATGATTTCAAATGAGTGAAAAGTCTGGTAATCGATAATATCGGCTGGTAAAACTTCTTCCTATTTTATACTGCAATAATAATAACAGCTATTTTACTAACAGATGTTTTGATTGTTATTTAACATCATTAACATATGTTTCTTAAAGGGAACCTTCCATGCAGAGTTATAAAACTCAAAGTACACACCAGAGAGAGAAACTCTCTCCCCGAGAAGCCACTTCCGGCCCTTTTCCTTTTATTACAATATGACGAGATCTTGTAATACAGTCCTTATTGCCTGCCTACCAACAAGCTTGACATGCCCTCACACAGCGCACAGCAATTACTGGAGGCCGTGAAGAGTTTGTCTGGTTTTGTGGACATATCGACAAGACATCATTTTAGAAATATCCCCAGCAGTGTTAACATCTGCTCCGGAGGGAAAGGTCACTCTGCAGACTGTGCGCTTGGACAGAACGTGTATTGGATTAAAGACACAGGCCCTCCAACAGAGCGTTTCTGACAGAGGGTGAATACAGATGTACAGCATGAGACATATTGTGATTTGGAAAAATTGAATACATCAGTATCGGTGCACTATCCCCACATCAAGGCACCCCTAATTAATACGATTGTCCCTTGTATGAGTTAAGTTGATGTCCATGTGATGTTCAGAATTATAATTATGGGCATAATTATTAATTACCTGATGTTGCCTGTAAATGTCACACAACCGCTGGGCTGTTACCACTTATCCATGCAGCTTTTGCTAAAGTATCAGAACAGTGAAATTCAGGGTGTTTGCACATCCTCAGTTTATACATCCTCTTTGATGTTTGTCTTGCATGCAACAGCATTTTTTATGTGTAGGTTCTGTTGTGCTCAGTAGACTTAGCATATACTAGCTAATTATAGAAGCAGGTTATCTGACAAGCAGTCAGTTTGATAAATGAGGGAAATAGGTTGTGTCTTAGAAGCTTGTACTAATCATCTGCATGAGGCTCAGATAATGAGAGAGAGAGGGAGAGAGAAAGTGGGGACCTGGAAAGTGATATGGTTTTATTGTTGAAAGGTAACCCCTCTAATTTCATTATTATAATCCTGTTATTCCATTTTTAATCTTAAACTGTATTGTTTATGAATTGCTACAGATTATTAATCAACTACAATGAAACTAGTATGAATAAATTAAAGTTTGCATTCTCAGGGAAATGGTTTTATGATGAGTTCTCAATATTTAAATGATAGCAGGTTATTTGCAAGTCATTTAAAAGCTTTGACCAGCAGATTCTCCACTACTGGAAGTAATTAGCACCCAAATTGCTTTTGTGTGGATCAAGAAAGCCACACCAGCAGGATCTTATTATTATATGTTTTTTTAGTAGTAGAATTTCAAGTAAAATTAAATGTTGCCTGTTGAAGTGTGTATGAAAGTAAAAGGTGTTTTATTTTAGTAGCTCTAAACTCATCAAACAAATTACTACAATAATACCTAGACTTCACTGAAGGACAGTAAAGATGCAACATACAAAGTAAAGTATATGGACTTGAATATCAGTTACAAGTTTCAAATGCTATAAAATGTCTGAGTTTAGGTAGAGCTGGTCTAAGTGGTATGAAACACTTTGTAGGAAGTGAATCTAAAAATAGTATGCATTTAGCATTTAGTCTGAGGAAAATGAATTAAAAAAACAGGGATCTCTAAAAGTTCAGAAATACATTAAAATGTAGTCAAATCGTGACTCCTAACAACCACACAAGACCACCAAACTATAGAGCTTGAATCTTTTACCTTTGGGAGATCAAAAAGTATCCAGCTGTTTCTGTCCATCCTTGCACTGTGAGAAGATGCCTCAATGCCATGGAGCTGAAATAATGTGTAGCTGATAAAAAGGGTACATACAAAAAACATGTAATCTTGTAAATCAAGGAAACTGGTTGTGTTTTCAGAGTCATCACTGAATCTTTGAATGTGTTTGAGATTATTTGGATTGTGGGAAGCAGAAAACACAATTTCTGCTTTTTTGCAGGTTTGGAATTTTTTTTAAATGTATTATTTATTTTGCAGAACTGAAAGTAAATCTGCTGGAAAGAATGGAAGTTTCAATAAAGGTAAAGGGTGAACCCACTACAAAGTGATCAGTCAATAGGTCTTCAATCATACTTAATGGCCATGTTGACTGGAAATTAAATCATTGTAGGATCTCTGATTTACACAACACCATGTATGTATGTTTAAAGACTTTTTATTAGTTTTTAAGAATTTTTAAAAGGCTATTTTATTGTCCATTTTTTGGCCAAAATGAAACAAATAAACAAAAAATCCACAAACTAGAATTGATAGGCCTTTAAACAAATAATGCAGACCATTCCTAGTAATCCTGTTTTAATATACCTATTAACATTCTATTCCTTAGCAAACAGAATAGCTTTACGTTCAGAATAGCTTTAAGCTCATTTAAGGTCACCACTATTGCTGTGGTGCCTTCAGTACATCCCTCTGTTAATCAATGTAGTCTTTTTATTTCAGTCATATACAGCAAGCAGTGCATCACTAATCATGTTAAGGGCTAACTTCAGCAGCAGTAGCCATTTGAGACTAGACTAGTGATGGTTACAGTGAGTTAGCTTGTAGCCAGCTCCCCACCACACCTATATAATAATCTATAACTGATGCTCATGCAAATCATCATCTTTTCTTGAGGAACAGAAATGTGCCCACTATGTATTTGGTCTCTGGCTGTTTTTGCTTACTTTATTGCTAAATCTAGCTTTAAAATTGGATATCCACCTACACCTAAAGTGACAGAGGTGTATTTCAGTCACATTATATCAGAATTTCTATGCACGATGACTGTTATTCTAAGCTTTCACGTCTGCGTATGCAGATCTTGACACCTCGTTCATGACAAATTGACTGGCACTGTAAGTGTGATACATGCTTCTATTAATATCTGATGTTGAAGTTGGAAATGATACAGTGTTTTCATATTCTGAGAACATTATTTGGGAGTATGTAAGGCATCGTCTTCTTAGTTTGGCTGTTCTGAGAAAATTTCATTTAGATATAGCTTATTAATGGAAACCGTTCAGCTCCACACTGTGGATATAAGACGTACAGTATTTCGTCCTCACATTTGTAGTGTCCTGATCCCAAAATGTTTGTGGTCATAAACTAAACTGAAATGGTAGCCTTTCATGAGAGGCAAAACATCATTTAAGTTGAATGATTAACACTTTACATAAAGTATTGACTGACTGAATGAATTGGTGGAATTGAAATTAATTGGTTAACATAAACTAATACATTAATAATGGTTAACTAATGCTAACAACTGTTACTTGTTCACTTAACATGTAAACATGTAGTTGTTATGTTTGCTTAAGATTCGTTAAGCATTGTAACCATTGTAAATGTATTATTACATGTTAACTAATGCGTTACTTTGTTAGTTAGTCAACACTTGATGTAAAGTGTCAACATTTAATGTAAGAATGCAACTAGATTTTATTCCAGCTAACTTTGGACCATTTCACTTGGTTCATTCATTATATATTCACAAAGTTTGATGATGATGATGATGATGATGATGATGATGATAATAATAATAATAATAATAATAATAATAATAATAATAATAATAATAATAATAATAATAGTAGTAGTAATCCACAGGATTAGATGGTATTTTACAGAAGCAAGCATAAAAACTAGAGATGGGGGAAATCAAATACATTGTGATGCAGCACAATATCACAATATGTTGCATGGATAGACAGGTGTCATATATATCAATATTTTATTATGAAAATGTAAAGTAGGCTTGACAGTCCCATTTTGCTGCAATAAAAATGATTCAAGTCTGATTAACCTTGACCTTTAAAACTTATAGATAGAACAGATACTTGCAAAGTTTTCCATTTGGGGGCATATATTTCAGTACTCAGCATCTCACAGTATATTTAAAATCACAGTAATATCATATTGTGACTTAAGTATTATGTTATTGTTATGTTATTATGTTATATATAACTTACTTTACAGGAAGAGTTTAGCACATTTTGCAGGCAATGTATTGCCATAAATGCTTAAACAAGTGGTCATACAGCCTCAGCTAAAGTTCCTGTGTTCATTTAACTTTCCAATTTGGGAAATATGTAGGTGAGGAAATCCCCCATAAAACCTGGAGCCTTGGTGAGATGGCTGCAGTTTGGAAAAATGAACAAAGATTAACAATCACCTGACCTTTTATCTGTACTACACTTCACGTCATGTCTCGTTTTACTGTTGTTTTAATGACTCTGTTCTCAGCCAGATAGTGCGCAATAATATTTTTTACAGCATAAGCAGGTACACTACGCTAAGTGTAACTAAGACAATAGGGCAGCGGTTGTGCTGTGGCCTGTGGAAAACAGAGGGGCTAGCACCTAGCAGGGGGCCAGCTGCTCCAAAAATGAAATGCATGGGATTGTGCTCCACTGTTGATTACTTCTGATCTCAATATAGTAATAATGATACACTATAGTATAACAATATAGGTATAATATAGGTATAACATAATAATATATCAATAATAATATAGTATAGTATAACAATATAGGTATAATATTGTATAATATAATAATATAGTGATAATAATACAGTGTAGTATAACAAGATAGTGATAATATAGTATCATATATTATAGTAACCTCAATTTTAAAAGATTTCTGTCATTTTTGTCTCCAGTTACATGCATGCTGTAAGTTTTACAGAACATGAATGCCCTGTGATTCTAGCAATGTAAAACCTGGAGAATGTGGTACAGAAAGACTGTGATTTGTTCCTGTCCTGTACATAAACATGGATGACCTCAATTTTTCTAATAAATGGCCAGAAGCTGGGCTCTCTGGTGGATTGTGCTGCATTAAAATGAGACATTTGGGTTATTAACATTGTCTGCCCTTTAGCCTAAAAGTAGATTAAAGTTTATTGCATTGTTTTAGTGGGTGATACATTGTGGTGAAAGCTAATATTATACTTGCATGTTTAAATGTGTAAGATTAATGTCGTCTCAGCCACAGACGCTCCGCACACATGTGAACAGAGGGTCTGATACCTTCTTAACCTGACCACACTGACAGGATTCTGCAGATTGCTTTGAAATTAACAATGCTCACTTAAGCATATGCACACTTCCATGTATTGTTTTACACTGATCAATATGAATCAAGATTTAACTTCAGCCACAGATGCTCCGCCCATCGTAAACCTGTGTTTCCTGAGGGCCTGCTTATGTAGTGACTGTGTTTGCCTCCTTCTATATGTCATGCCAAATGGCCGGCTTGCGGTTGGTCATTTTGTGAGTCAGTTGAATTTCCATTTCCTACAGTAGTAGGTGGTTCTAGGCCAAATTAGAGCCAAGAAAAGCAAGACTAAGGTTCATGTTTATAAAAGAATCATCATTTTATATGTCAGAAAAAAGCATCAAGAAGGAGCATAGCACTAATGCAGTCACATGGGTGTTTCTCAATACCAAGATTGTGAAGAACATACTTATGTCCTTGGAAAGAACGTTCTTCTTGACAAGTAACCTTATAAGAACAAACTGGTTAGAACACATGATCTTATGCTGCAGTTTCTAAAGTCAATTTTGGTGTTTCGTTCTTTGCCTCTTGGAAGTGTAGAACAGTTTTGTTGAGTATCTTACTTTACAAGCAAAGTTTAACACATTTTGTAGGCAATGTATTGCACTGGTGTGAAACCATCACCTCTTCAAGTTAGGGCCAAGCAAAGCAAGACTAAGGTTCATGTCTATAAAAGAATCACAACATATATTTATATGTCAGAGAAAAGCATGCAGAACGAGCATTAACGCGGTCACAGTGGGTGTTTCTCAATGCCAAATAAGCGAAGAACATACTAATGTTCTTGGAAAGCACGTTCTTGAACTCATAAGAACACGAATACAGAGAACGCATGTAAAGGAGCTTGAGACATGTACTTGCAATTGTGCAATATCCCACTCCGAGTCCGGCTCATTTATCCAGCTTTAACGTCCCATTTAGCAGCTGATCAGTTCTGAGTATTAAACGGGGAATCTGATATACCTGCTTGTGTTTTCCTTTGGTAAATTAAAGCCAAAGTAAGTTCAGCAGCTGCGGCTGTGACGGCAGCAGTAATGTTGTTTAAATGTTCACAAGCCAAAAACAGGTTAGAGGCCTGGATTATTAAATGAGTGTAAGAGCAGCGTATGAGGCAATCTGAGTAACAGTAGGAGAAACATAAAGAATGGGTGCTGCTTCAGCCATCACTGCAGGATCAGGATATGGAGAGAAATGAAGGAGAGGCTACCTGCACTGATAAACGGAGCTTCTTACTTACAATTCGTCCGAACAAACTTTTATTGCACCAAATAAGCCAAGATTCAACAGCTTGCGATGTGCAACGTGAATGATTCAAGTTTCATGTTCAGCTGTGCATGTGACATAAGCAAGGATGGGGTTAATTTTGACTGATTGCTGACTGATGGCTGCACGGCGCAGGACTACATGCACACTGACCGTTACGACAACTGCCCTTAACACCATGTCAACGTCGCCAAAGACTGCAATGGTGTCATACCAGACTGTCATAGAGTGACTTATCAGCAGGTCATCTTCAGTGGTGAGTCCTGCTTTTGTCTTGTTGGAGATGACCAGCGAATCTGTGCGTGGAGGCACCATGGTCAACACAACCACATATTGAGATACAGCCAATGTGGGGTACCTTGAGTCCCTCCTTCTCCTATCAAGCTTATGTGACTACCCACTGAACAAAGCTACCGTGTCTCACCAGCGAGCTAAGACATCGTTCTCCAAAATATATTGCATTTCTTGGCCATAATCTTGTCTTAACTATCCTTTAAAACTTGCTCGTTGCATTTCCAGGACATGACCCTACTACACTCCCGGGATTCAAAGCTGCAGAGCGACTGGCCTCCTCATTACCGCCCTCACCCCAGATTGTGAATTATGTCATACTGAGCTTGCCACTGGCCGTGCCACAGCTGGTGCTCTGGCTGCATGTCATTACAACACTGCAGTAGCCTGCTTGCCTTCTGCTATCAGAGAGTGATTGTAACTGATGCTAATGCTAAACGATCTTGTATTAGCAAAAGACAGGTTATTAAGCAAGTTGTTAAGCTAGTGGCTATAAATGATCGAACAGACGAGCTGACTATAAGACGGAAAATTAACCTGAGTTCAGGCCATTTCCATCTGGGCGCCATTTTTATATCTCTGTTGAGGCAGCTGGAATGATTGAACATCATCTGCTTTTAATTATTGATAATGTGGGGCTATTTCCAGAGCCCCGTCCCTTTTTGGGCAGTAGCTTCTCAAGCACATAACCTGCTGTGAAGTCTCATATCTACTCACACAAAGTAGACCATCTCACATTAATGCACTTGGACTTTTCACTGATAGAAGACTGGCTTTCTCATTTCTACATAGACACTGTTCCAGATCCAGGGGTCATTATGGAGCCTAACCCTTTAAAATCCCAGGATTAGTACATCCTAAATCTTATTACTGATTAGCTACAAGGACTACAGTGTGAACTGAGTTATAAAAGTGTGTAATAAGTCTGGACTTTTAAAGGTGTATTCCACTGTTTATTCAGCATTTCTGTGAAATTCAGTAGTTGAGATGTTAACCAGGCCATTCGGAGTGGTTTGGTGTGAAATGGTTCCTTTGTTCCTTACAGACTTAGTTTTCTTTGCAGTGGTGGTGATGGCAACCAGGAGTAACAACGTCTACAGTGCATGTCATTTACTGTCCTACTAAACCACCAATGAACCTGTAACACGTAACATTGATGATAGATTGCTTAGATGTCTATTTTGCACTGGAATACCCTTCATGTGTCCTTCCACCATGAACACATTAAAATAAACTGACTGAAATCCATTTAGACCAAAACTTTGTCACAATGTGAATGAAAACCAATGTCTCTGGCCTCACACAGTGTATTAATAATCATTTCACTTAATAACTTTCTGCGAGGGATCAATTAGGGGCTTTAAACTGCTCTGATATCTGGTTCCCTTCACCACCACTTTGAACAATTCTGGCAAGTTTCTAGTAAGTTTCTCTTGAACAAAGTTTCACACCAAACAACTACATGTAACTACATGTACTTTTGCTGACATGTGAACCATTCAGTTATGAAATGCTGAATTATGAATTATGAAACTTTAAAAATGAGATGGAAAAGGAGTTGAAGCTGAAGGAGATATACACTATTTCTGAACTCCAGACAGTTCAGGTACTGATCAGATGTGGCCGATCCACATTCAATACTGAGTTTTATTTATGGTTGGCGTAGAAATGTACAGTTACGATTTTATAACAATCACAATGGTCACTGTAATGGCTGAGTAACTGAGCAGATGCTCACAGATCTAAAAGATAATCTAGTTTTTTTGTTTTTTTTTTTTACAGAAAAAAGTCAGATTTTTGGCTGAACTGATGCTTTAATACAGTTGTAAGCACCTGCAGTTTCCAGTTGCAATCTGTTTCTGACTATTAGTTGAAAAGCGAGACCTTTTTTTCCAGGTCTGTTGAAAATGGTGGCGGTTCAGATTTAGGAGTCTGGGTGAAAGCTGGTTGGAGATGAAAATTAAAAAGAGATCTTTTGCCAGGGCTCACAATACCCTCCATTCCAACAACATGGTCCTCTGGGCCCACTTTTTTATTGTGCCTTCCAAAGTGAAACTGAGCAATTGAGAGTGAAATTGACTGGCCTGACTGAAAGCAGTAAATTCTACTTGACCATGTCTCTATGGTCATTCACTTCAGTGTACAACTGAGCTCTGTCTTTCAGGCATGCCCCTCTTTACCTGAGAATGAAAAGGCTTGATTCCAGCTCGGTGGTACAAATTAATGCCCCGAAACTGAAGCTAGGGACCATAAGTTCCTGCTGATAGCATGCTGTGAGATGTTTCCCTCGTGTTTGCACTTTCGTGTGGTTTGTGAGTATGTCCCTTAAGTCTACGGCAGAAAAGAAAAAGGAGTGCAAGACAAAAAAATGGTTCCATCTGCTTCTCCTGGGTGGTCAAACTGAAGCTAGCGTGGCTTCCTCGTCCAGACGTTGCGGTCTTTGCGTGCTTATACGCTGGCCATCAGCCCATTCAATTCTGCAGCAGTCAGATTC
Organism: Semaprochilodus insignis; assembly: GCA_034552555.1. Lineage (NCBI taxonomy): Eukaryota > Metazoa > Chordata > Actinopteri > Characiformes > Prochilodontidae > Semaprochilodus > Semaprochilodus insignis. Next base: position 16,515,445 of record CM067499.1, on the reverse strand, counting down.
CAAAACCCTGCATTACTCTGAGCCAAGCTCCTTTTCTCATGATGCAGCGTATTGAAAATGGTGAACATATTGTCATTCTGTTTTGTAATCCATGAAGATGGATGGATTAAATCATATCCAGAAAATACACTGTTGCTGCATTTCTCTGTCAGCCTTGGCAGCCAACCTGTGGCCCAGCTTAGACCTTTTCTTCTTTCTCGTTTTCTGTGCTGCAGTCCATCAGAACTGAACGAATGTGAGTTTTTCGCTGGACTTCGTGTTGGTATGTTGCAGTGTGGAGGGTGCAGCGTGTAACTGTGAAAGTATTGCAAAGACTTTGAAACTCTGCTCCTGATATTTTGCCTTATGTAAGTGCCCCTCTTTATCAGCGGTCAGTGAAAAGGATAAATACAGGAAAGGAGCTTAAATGAGTAATGACGAGGAGGTAAATGAATAAAGATGCGAAGTAAAACAGCGTTATTAAACGCAGCCCGTGCTCTCAAGACCACGTTGCCATGGAAATGGGATTTGCTGGTGAAGTGACAGAGTTTGAAAATACGTTCGACATTTGTTAAGAAATGTTATGCAAGAGTCGCTCTGTCTCTCTCTCTCTCTTTCTTTCTCTGTCTCTCTCTCTCTCTCTCTCTTTCTCTGTTTGTCTGTCTTTCTTTCTCTGTCTGTCTCTCTCACTGTTCTCTCTCTCTCTCTCTCTCTCTCTTTCTTTCTCTCTCTCTCTCTCTCTCTCTCTCTCTCTCTCTCTCTCTCTCTCTCCCTCTCCCTCTCCCTCCCTCCCTCACTGTCTCTCTCGCCTACCTTCTGTGAGCTTGGCAAATCTACAGCTCAAATTACTCGCCTGGGTACGCGGAAGTGTGAGTTGTAGAGAGGAGGCATCGTGGGTAGGGAGGTGTTAAGGCCGATGCTGGATTGTCCCCCTCGCCCCCCCCAACGTGGCTATCGAGCCTGGAGGACTCGTCTGTCATTACAGCATGGTTCACTGCCCTGCTATGCAGCTTAGGACAGTGGAGGAGTATAAAAGAGTAGCATATATGTGTGTGTGTGAGCGCGTGTGTATATGTATTATGTTCTTTATTACTGTCCACCTATGAATAGAAGCTCTTTGGGGTTTTTCTGTGGCACGTGCCCGTTTCAACAAAAGCCTACATGATTTCATAACTGATTGCTGTATGAAGAGAAAAAATGGGTTAGGAAGCCAGGCAGTCAGGCTAGTACAGGAATAGTGGAAAGATTGCTTAACTTTGCAAGTAGTGCTCTGCCCTAAGTTCTGGAGCAATGGAAACTTGGAGGGGATTCAGATGGGGCTAAAAGATCAGACTCAGCTTTGGTCGAGTTAGTGTCTGTGTTGTGGCTTGGATCTGTATAAATGATGTGCAGGGCCACACAGATCCATCATAAGGAGTATGAAATGCTAGCGGCAAGGAAAAAAAAAGAAACTTCGGCTCATATTAACATATCCTGGTTCTTACTCAGCAAATAGAGGTGAATATTTGATTGACGTTTCATAATTCAGAAACGGCCTCAGGAGATATTGTGGCCACTGCAGGTGAAAGCTCTTTGTTTTTGTGTCGGATAGGGCTCGAGTGATAAAGGCTGCCCTTTCAGAAAAACTGATGAGCTAACACGAACTGTGCTTACACACTACGGGCCGATGCATTAAAAACACAACTCCATCAATGTACTTCAGGCTGGATTATAATATGCACATGCATGCACATAAAACAAACTGGTATGCATCAAAAAAGTTTTTTTTAACCACTTTAACTTTTGCTGCAGAAGCAGAGGTACGTCCACCTATGAAAAATGAAAGGCCTGGCAAAGTTCTAAGATATGCATACTTGATTTTGAACTGTGCAGACCTGCGCTATACTCACTTACTAGGTAGAAGGACTGCATGTGTATGCGTCTTTGTGCTGTAGTATGCAGTAGGGGTGGGAATCGCCAAAGGCCCCACAATACGATATTATCATGATACTTAATTCACAATGCAGATTTTTGTTGGTAACGCAATCCATTCTTGTGCTACGTTTTGCAGGGGCTCTGCAATGTGTCCCCCAGTGTGATATTCACGTACTGCTCTAGTTCAGAGACAGCAGTCGCCAGCCCTCTGTGGTGTAATGCGCTGTTATAGTCACAAAGGAATTCACTGCTGTTGATGCCCACGCATCACAAGTTGCAATCCTTTCTGATGTATTCAAGGATTCCTCAACTTCAGGCTTCACTTCTCTGTAGAGCTTAGGGTACTTCGACTGAGTAAATAAAAAAACATAGTCATATACCTGGGCCCTGGTGTCTTGAGCTTCTAAGAAAAGCATGTAGCAGGTGATGGACTAGATTATTTTATTAGTTGGCTCAGATTTAGAAGTTAGCTTTGACAACCTAAATGTGCCCACCGTTTGGTTTCCCTGTTTCGCCTTAAATGGTACCGGTAGCAGAAAGTAGCTGCTGCCTTTTGCATCTATGGATGGTGCTGCATGAGGTGAGCCCTTGTGTTAGCAGTATTCCCAGAATATTTTATTTTCATTCCACACTTCTTGCAAAAATGTATTCTTTTATTGTTTTTTTTATGCCTCCATCTTTGTTTCTCTGCTATCACCTCTGCTGACCTAAGCAAAATAATTTGGTACTATCTAGCGGACATAAGTAGCAAATGATTCTGTTAATCTTGTACCAAATAAGATTAAATTGTATTTGAGATTAATGTAATAAAATATTGATACTTGGCATATTGCCATGCAAAATATCACAGCCTTAGCCCTGCCAGATTGGATTGTGTACCTGTATGCAGATAAAACAAGCTCTGTTATGCATCCAAAATGTTTAAGCCATTTTTCTGCAGACGTAGAGGTTGGTGCACTTCTAGAAAGATGAATGAGCTGGCAACGTTATAAGGTTTGCATACTTAATTCTGTACAAACCTGCATTGTATTCACCCAATAGATGGATATATATATATATATATATATATATATATATATATATATATATATATATATATATATATATATATATATATGAAACTACAATTTAATGTCTGGTTCTTATTAGAAGTCATAAGCCAAACTGTCATCAGTGGCACATTTACACAGGCATAGTTCATTAGGCCTTTCGTTTGATGCTCATGCTTGTTTATTGTTTATTTTTTTCCCAGTCTATTTGTCCATGTTGGTGAATGCATGCTGGTGAGCTTGATCAAATTAGTCACATCCTGTTAATATTCTCATGCACTGAGGGCTTGCAAGACATTGCAGAAAAAAAGATAAACATATTATGCTCTATTAAGCTTTGATGGGTGATGGGTGCAAACTTGTTTTGACAGTTAAACTTACTGCTGCACTTCAGCGGCTGTGGCTGTGAAGCACTGTCTGTGCAGCCAGCGCATCCTTCTCTGGCCTTGAAAACATTCTGTTGCTAAGGAAGCCCACTGCAGCAATGTGGTGGGGGTAAGGTATGTCACTGCAGTACACAATTCACCAAAGACCTCGTCAGGATTCACTACACCGAACACCATGACATGTTAATTAAACATTCTTATTATTATGTCAAAAACAATGTGCTCTATCTTTTTCCCAGTAGGGCCTAAAGAGCATCACATCTATAATACCATATATTGTTTAAACAATTAGGTAACAAAGCAGACAGATTTGAGGGAGGTGGCCGTGTCTGAACACTGAGGTCTTGTTGTTTCCAGGCAGCTGAAAGGGTCAGAGAGGAGTATACAGGCCCAGAGGCAGCCAGCCTGAGAGATTCTAAATAGATCGAGTGAGGGTTATATAAGAACTCTCATGCATGTCTGCACTCCAAAACAGTAAACCATTAATCCTCTCAACTTGACTTCAGTCGCAGAGAAATTCAGTCATGGGCATGTATGCATGTAGACATATACACACACATCCTTATAAACAAGAGAAGAGAAGGAGTATAAACGAGTGAGTGTTTGCAGAATATTTGCATAGTATATTCTAGGGCTGCACTGTATAGACAGAATACTATTGCAGTAATGCACTATTTAAAGTAAAGGTGCCAAATGGAACCAGATGGAAACAGGTTCTTTGGAGTAATACCATGTGATGATGACTGAAGAACCACTTTTGGTTCACTAGAAAAAAATGTCTTTGCAAATTGTGAACAGCTGGGTTACAGTGTGGTGATGAATAGGCCGTGAGGAAGCTGCCTATATACAGGGGGCGTTTGTGGTCCTGCATAGAAAAGGGTGAGGGGAGGGGCTACAAACTCCATGCATTGTCAAGAAGAGAGATGGCCGAGGAACAGCCAGAGAGATGGAAGATCTGAAGACCAAAGACTGAGAAAGCAGTTCTTAGATTAGGTAAGGGGGAATTTCAACAGTGGAGAGACCTCAGAGAGTTGACACTGAGGTGTTTCAGTGGTAGAGAGACCTCTGAGAGTTGACACTGAGGTATTTCAGTGGTAGAGAGACCTCTGAGAGTTGACACTGAGGTGTTTCAGTGGTAGAGAGACCTCTGAGAGTTGACACTGAGGTGTTTCAGTGGTAGAGAGACCTCAGAGAGTTGGCAGTGAGGTGTTTCAGTGGTAGAGATACCTCTGAGAGTTGACACTGAGGTGTTTCAGTGGTGGAGAGACCTCTGAGAGTTGACACTGAGGTGTTTCAGTGGTAGAGAGACCTCTGAGAGGTGGCACTGAAGTGTTTCAGTGATCGAGAGACCTCTAAGAGTTGGCACTGAGGTGTTTCAGTGGTGGAGAGACCTCTGAGAGTTGACAGTGATGTGTTTCAGTGGTTGAGAGACCTCTGAGAGTTGACAGTGATGTGTTTCAGTGGTGGAGAGACCTCTGAGAGTTGACAGTGAGGCGTTTCACAGTGCTGGAGAAACCTCTGAGAGTTGATAGTTAGGCATATCAGTGGTGGAGAGAACTCAGAGTTGACAGTGAGGTGTTTCAGTGGTAGAGAGACCTCAGAGAGGTGGCACTGAGGTGTTTCAGTAGTGGAGAGACCTCTGAGAGTTGGCACTGAGGTGTTTCAGTGGTGGAGAGACCTCTGAGAGTTGACACTGAGGTGTTTCAGTGGTAGAGAGACCTCAGAGAGTTGGCACTGAGGTGTTTCAGTGATCGAGAGACCTCTGAGAGTTGGCACTGAGGTGTTTCAGTGGTAGAGAGACCTCAGAGAGTTGGCACTGAGGTGTTTCAGTAGTGGATAGACCTCTGAGAGTTGACAGTGATGTGTTTCAGTGGTGGAGAGACCTCTGAGAGTTGACAGTGAGGCGTTTCACAGTGGTGGAGAAACCTCTGAGAGTTGATAGTTAGGCATATCAGTGGTGGAGAGACCTTTGAGAGGTGACAGTGAGGCATTTCATAGTGGAGGAGAGATCTCTGAGAGTTGGCAGTGAGGTGTTTCTGTGGTGGAGAGACCTCTGAGAGTTGATAGTGAGGCGTTTCGATGTTGGAGAGACCTTAGAGAGTTGATGAGATAAGAAGTTGGATCCGTATTCACATTTTCCCTTCCAACCTTGGTGCCAGAAACACAGTTCCCCCAAAGAATTTCAGTTAAGGCTCTGTATTATCTCTATCGGACTAGAAACATGCCTATATGCAAAAAAAACTCTGTTGGGCGTCCAAAAAGTTCAAACTATTCACCTTTTGCTGGAGCAGATTCTTTTGTGGGGGCAAGCCAATAAATAGAAACATGGATGGTGCAGGCACCTGGATGTAGCTGCTGTGCCTTTTAAGGTGGAACAGGACAATTTTAACAAGAAGCTGGCAGAAAAGAAACTGACTTCAGCTTCATGGAGAGCTGAAAGGTATGAAAAGAGATGAGTAGGTTGCTATGTGCTGCTGGACAGGTGGGGAACATTAACCTACTTTTGCTTTTTCACAGAATCAGTAGCTCAGTATTGTTTTATCCATTTGCTAATGTTTGTAGTAGTAACTGGTTAGCATCACAACAGTAATTATGGTGACAGTTTGTTAACTCACAACCGAGTTAACCGTAGTTACATAACCTGTTGTTTCGTTGTTCTCGCTAATGCTATATCATATTGTTCGCCTTGCCAATATGTATCTATGAACTTGGGGGGCAGAGGCTCAGAAGGAGCACTAAACGGGGTGGTGTATTTGTTTTTTTTGTTGAGTACAGATTTTCTCCTGAATCCCATACTGCACCTTTAATGTAAAGAGATAATATCAAAGCAATTTTGAAGAATTTCTATTGGTACAATCATCATGAAAGTTTCACACAGTGTAAAGGACAGCTGTTCAGCTGGTGGGTTTGGCCTGGCCAGAATCCAGATTAAAACCCTGTAGAGAATTTATTTTAGATTGGCAGTGTTTATCAGCAGTTTGAAGCCATCAGTTTATTTTCTTGCAAATGCATAGTTTGCTTAGATTGCATCAGAAACTGAAGCCAGGTTGTGCACTACTGTTGCTCGCAAAGTGCTGCTGTATTGTCAGTGTGGTTCAAGCTGCAGAGCTCACTATTCTACTAGTTAGCTGACAACACAGATCAGAATAGTTTTAAATAAGGCATTTGAAGTCAAACAATATCTTAATGTAGTGTATCAAATGTGCTATAGAATGTGCATTTGTTCTCTAATTTTCTACATAAAAGGTGTGTGACTTTGGTCAGAAAAATGCCCAGATGCAGGTTTACATGGCCACTTATGACCCCATAATTATGCCTTAGAATAAAATGAGCTGGTTTCTCTTTTTTTTGGTGAGGTAGGAAATAATTAGATGAGGTCTGCTCTGATTTGGTGATTTACAGTGAGACACTGCGATGATCACACAGAAGAAACATGCCAAAATAGACACAGGAAACAAATGAACCTCAATAACAGTTCACCTTATTCATCTATTTTAATTCATTTTATTTATTTTTTTTCTTCCACATTCTCACTAGCTGGATAATAATATAGGCCAATGAATCATTCTTTTGTCATGCTCGTTTTTGCGGTGGTTGATTGAATGAACAGTAATTGTGAGGGCCTGTTTTTGACAGGTTTATATGTCTGATTTGACTTATTTGACTAAAGAGCATTTCAGAAATAACACTCCACCTAATTACCTTGATTCATCAGAAACACGTATCTGTGTTTTGTCAAAATGATCACAACGCACAATAAATTGGATAGAGAACTCAGTTGCATATTGTAGCTTTCTACAGTATCAGTAAAGGTGAATGTCTTAGTACCGGTTGACAAATGACAGACAGTGCAGCCCTACAGTATTCCCTTAATGTTTTAGCCCTACATGGTAGTAGCACCGAATAGAAATAGGCCACTGCTTTGTTTTCATACCTGCAAACATCATCTAAGTTCCAAACCGCTGACCAGCTCAAACACTGCCACTGTGTTTACATACTGTCTTACGTACTGTTCCATGATACAGATCTGATGTAGCTGCCTTGGACTGGGGATGAAACAGATCAGGATTAGCCTTTGGAAAAGGCTCACTTCTACTGCTGGATCAGGCTCCTGATTCTGCTCTTTCTATGTATAGTTAGGTAACACTGATATGTAATCCCACACAGGGTAACCTGGCTTCACATAAGAAGGTTAGGCCTGGCCTGCTTACACACAGTGCAGTCTGTATTTTAGCTCAGAGAGCACAATTCATGGAAGCATGCAGGCAGTTTACTTGCTCTCTTCCAGACAGATGAGGTGGTTCAGCGTTTATCCTGCAGTTATGCTCACATAAAAATTAAGTCAGCATGTAGCAAACTTGGTCGACTTCTGTCGGACAATTGCATTTATTTACTCCCTCACTTAGTCCTGCTGAATCCTATCCCAGCTCTCAAAGGGTGGAAGGCAGGATACACCCTGGATAGGCCACCAGTCCACTGTAGGTAGACACAGACAAACGTTTGTGCACGCATGCGCACACAAACAAACACACACACACCCCTAATGGGCAATTTAGCATCCCCAATTCACTTGACCATATGTCTTTGGACTGTGGGAGGAAACCCATACAGACCCAGGGAGAGCATGCAAACTCCACACAGAAAGGATCCCAGACACCCCACCTAGGAATCAAACCCAGGACCTTCTAACTGTGAGGTGACAGCACTATACCACCATGCCACCTGCATTTATTAGTTTAGTTTTAATTCATATGCTCACTAGAGATGACACAATGATACTTTTTCCAATAACCATATAGAAGCTTTGAATGTCGGGTGATACCAAAAAGTATTTTATCTGATGAATTTTTGTTAACATTTACACGCTAACATAATAAGAGGGGGTGGTGCAGTGGCATGGTATAACTAAAGTGATGCTCTACCTAGTCACCAAAGGTATAGTCCCTTTTGCAACAATGGAAGTCTTTAAAGAGCCGCTAGAATCATTGACCCATTATGCCAGTTGCCCAGTTGCACCTGCTTATTTTATGCTAATTGTCATTTACACGTTAAAGGAAACCTTCTCTTTACATTTTATACTGATCACAGACTGTTTTCATAAAAGAGCTTGGAACGTCTCACATGCGACTTTTAACTTCAGACTTTAAACATTTAGCCTGCTTCATAGGAAAAAAAAGAGATATATATTGCCATAGTGTTTTGCCATTCAGCCTAAAAACACAGAGATATGATTTACAGTCCATATCACCCAGCCCAACGACAGTTAATTTGAAGAGTTTGAAGAGTGAATCAGGGAAAGGTCTGTGTCTGTAGGGTGCTTGTCAAACATCTGGTTAGAATGTGATGACCTTTAGACTTCTGGTGAATACCTGAAAACAGCAGTAGATATTAAGTGCCTATTAGGGGGGAAAGGGCTTAGGAATTTCCACAGGATTGATGCAAATTAAATTTAATTAGTAGAGTAAAGTTGAAACTGAATGTCGTTGTGAGTTCACCATACCAGATGTTTTGGATTTTCTCTTTCCATATTGAATGAGAATGAGACAGAGGAACTGCGTTCAGGAACTCTCAGTGCTCTGTTGCAGCAGTGCTGTGTTTTCTAATGGCTGTGCTATAACTTCTATCATATAGTGAAGATCTGACAAGGTATCTTATAACCTGCCTGGCACTGTTTAGTATTCTGTGTTTCAAAATCACCCTTGTTTGAAAGTTAGGGGTAATGATGTGTTCCACTTTAACCTCTATTGAACTGAAAACAGTGTAGTCAGAATATCAGTACAGTATAGAACATTAGCTGTTAACCTTAATGATTTTGTTGAATGTGTTAAAATACTAATTCATAGCTGATATGATGGGCATGAGCTGTTTGAAGGACAGGTCGCTGGTGTATAAGTTGTACCGCTGAAGCCTTTCAGAGCTCATTTTTGTGTTGACTCTTTATAGATAGATAACACTGGTCTAAAAACATGGTTGTTTTACTGTGCTGATTCAGATGTGCTGGTTGCTGGTTGATCTGAGGGACATGCAGTGTGTGCCATTGTTGCAGGCAGATCTCCAGAATGCATATATATATATACAACATATATATTGTCTCCATACAACCTGTCCTGACTCGAGGCTTCTTATCTTACTTTAGTTATAAAAAGGGTTAAGTTATAAGACTTGTAAACAGATAAAAATGCCTCTTTTCTTCTGGGAAAGTGAATGAAGCGTACCTTTAAAACGCATATAAACTACACACTTGCTCCTTATGTACTGTTTTGGTACCTGTTTGAGTGCACTTGTTTTGTGGGACTGAACTGTAACTGTAAATGTAACTTGTTACATTCTGAGACATTATCAGTGCGCAGCGTCAGGTGTTACCCATCAGATAAAAGAGCTTTGTCACAACAACAGGCCTCATTCACTAATATGTTCCTCACTTTTTTCTTCAATTTGTTTTCGAGAGAGAGGTGCTAAGTAATGTCAGGTTCATATGTTCTTAAACCACAGAACTGTTGACGCTTTTGTGCTCTTTAATGTGTGTACATTCTGTTCTTACCTAAGAACTAATCACAAATAAGAAAACACTGCTGAACATCAGGATCTCTGTGAAAACTGCGTAAGTAGTTAAACAACATGTTAACGTGGTGCATTAAAGGTGCCATAGAATGTGTTTATTCAGCATTTTAAATTGCTCTCTGATGTTCTACATAGAAGGAATGTGACTTTGGTTGGCTTTAAAAATGCCCAGATGCGGGTTTACATGACTATTTACACCCTATGATTTGGCCCTAGAATGAAATGAGCTGTTTTTAGGTGAGCTCATGAATAATTTAATGAGCTCTGTTCTGATTTGGTGATTTACACCGGGACACCTAGGTGTTTTTGGTTCTTGGTTTTAATAAGAAATGTATAATTAAGAATGGTTTGTGAACGAGGCCCGCTGTTATGTTTCAGATGTTGTTCAACTGGGCATCAGGCATAACAGCCTCTGTCAACAAGGCATCAAACTAAGTGACCAAAGACAAGATGAGCTGTGCTATTTTTATTTTTCAACATAGACGCTGTGTCTGGTTTTGTTCTGAACCATCCAGTTTAGTGGAAGATAAAGTGTGTAACCACTTTGTGTAAATTAACCATTCAAGATCTGGTTTAACCATTTACTGCTGTTATTGTAGAGGATATAAGAGGATTCAGTTACCGGTTACAGGACTAGTTCTTAGTTTGAATGTTAGATTGTTCCTCCACAGCACCTGAAATAACATATTTGCTTCAGTTATTTCAGTGTGCCCTACATGCAACTTGATCTGCTAGCAGGAAATAGACTTCAGATTCAGATTAAATCATTTATTTTTTTCCGTGTTGAATCTTTTATAAGACCTGTTGCTTAGGGCCACCTGTACAGTACAGTGGGGCTTTGAGGTTAACAGGTGGCCTTACTTTCACACACATCTCTTGTTCCTCAGGCCAGAAAGACAATAGATGATTCAACTTTCTCTTTCACAGCTGCAGCGAGGTGGCCAGGTATATTTATTTGCCTGGGAAATGACCCCAGGCTGCACTCCTCGTCCTCTGCTCACATGTTTTCATCTCATTTCCTTTAAGCCATATTTGACCCCTGGATCATCAGCCTCAGGAGGGTATCAGACAGTTGAATGTGACTACCGTATATGCAGGATGAAGGTATATGGTGATAGATGCCGTAATTTGCTGTAAGCTTTGCTGTCAGTTTTGTATGTTTGCATTAGGGGTTGAAGAAAAATAATCAGTGCAATGTAGTATCACAGTGTTCTTGGGGTGGAAAAATCTAGGATTGATTCATTGATTCAGGCTTAGGTATCAGTATTAATTTATGTGATTATTTACATTTTAAACCTATACATTTGAAACTGGTATTATGCCAATAAGAGTCCTTAGACAAGACTCCTGATGTTCCTTTCCCCCTAGCATTGCTGCTCACTCTGGATAAGAGCATCTTTAAAATATGTACATATGAGCACGTTTTGACTTTTTAATATTATTTTGATTTGCAGTCAAAAGTCGTAGATCATATTGCGACGTTTGGTCTGGCATATAGATGTAGAACCAAAATTGCAATTTAATGCCATGTAATTTAGCATGGACTGGACAAGTTTCTGGATGTAGGCCACATCAGTGTTCAGCCACTCTTGCATCAAAGAATTGCAAAGTTGGGCCAGATTTGGTGGATGCCTTCCCTGCCACAATTCTGAGGAATTTTGTTTCCTGTAGACTGGGATTTTTGCCACTGCTGGTAGACACATATGATCGTACGCTTCCATATACACAAATTCAGCTACTTCCTTCACACTATGGCTTTTGGCACGCCCAAATGCAATCACTTCTTTTACCCAATTATTAACATCTGCTTTGGACCCATTTTACACAAATCAAACGAGACATTCACTGCACTGTAGCACCTCTTCTCAATCTATGAATCCCGTCACTCACACCCCGCAGGTCTTTATAACCTGATCATATTTGTGCATCACCATCTGCAGGAGAATGAAATTACTACCACCTTAATCACGCAAGGCGACTCCTTTTTTGCCCGGTGATCTTATATACACCTATTCAGCCTGCAGTAGTTTTGCCTTACCTATTCACATTGAAGTTACAAGGTTTGTTTCTGCTGCACTGTTTTTTTATCTGAGATGCAGTACAGAGCACCCAATAAGAGCAAAGGTCATTTACATGTATCAGTTCACATGCATAGTAACAGAAAACCCTGTACATTTCTGAAGGACAGAGTGAGGTTGAGAATGGTCGTAGAAATGTAGAAATTCCTGTATCATTTTAATACACAAAAGAACACAAACGTCCCCTCAGGGGAAAATAGAAGTGTAGACCAGTGTAATCAAAGCTTTTCTTGGACTTCATGTGATTTCAACTAGCAGCTACTCTCCCCTTCACATGTGCTGAGGTTCTGTGTGTCTTTCCACAGCACTATTTCCTCATTGTTTTCGGGCACGATGGCCAAAAGCCTCTGGAGCTGCGCACCGAGGAGGAAACGGAATGTGATGAATGGGTGGAGGTCATCCAACAGGCCAGGTACATTACTAGGATTATGTGTGCGTGTATGTGTGTGTTTTGGGGCTGCATGATAAGCACAAAATACTAGTTTTGCTATTATACATATTATACATATTGCACTTTTGCATATTGCAATGTGTTAAACATGTATTGAAAAAAAATTAGTCAATATTTAAATTATTTATAGATGAAAAGGAGAATGGTAGACCTGAACCGTTTAATTATNCGACTTGAAGGTTCTCAGGCGACTCAAAGGGTCTCCGACTGACGATTCGACTCATCGACTTCTAGAGGGCAGCCCTAATATGGCAGAATGAAGGACTAAAAGAACCAAACTAATTTCACTTTATTTTGGATTGCATGGATGCCTTGACAGCTCATTTGCATATTGCCACCTTCTGGGGTATCATTATTGCAAAGGGCAAAATCCTGATAATGACTAACAAGTTATATATTTTGCATACTTATGTATGTGTGTATGTGTGCATGCACTTACCCACAAATGGTCATTGAACTGAACCAAAGCCACTAGTATAGGTGTGAAGAGCTCAAAGGACTACATGGAGTAAATGCTGTGTTTAAAGCAAAGAGACAAAACAACTCAAAATTGGTTAAGACATGGTGCAAGTATGCTAGCAACAGCTTATTAACCTGAACTCAGATAAAAGACTTGTGGCTATTGCCCATTAGTCAGACCCTAAACACACCCCTGGGCTAGTTCCAGGTCTGGACAGACAAAGACAGCAGCTACCAGCATATGCCATATGTCATAAATGGATTGCTAAAAATAGGATGCACTTAAAAAATTATGCAGTATTTGTAGATGGCATGGTAGCTACATTCACACAGACTATACGCCTACAAAATTAGATTCTACCTATCACCTGGCAGTCCTCTAACCCACCCCTGTTTTTAATCCTTGGGACGTTTGTGGCGGAGTTTTACACAGCAGTGTTCTCTATAACTAGGCCAGCAAGTGGTAGAGGTGGTTGGCAGGTAGCAGCAGCCCCCTCTGTTGGCCAAAACACTTGCTGTGTGAATCACTTCAGGTTTGTCGTTGAGACTGAAGGTTTTTCTACAAAGAATACCTTGAAATTTGAAGCCGTGTTGAAGCTGAGAGGTTTTTAGTTGGGGTTTTCTCTTGTACAGTGGAATGCCATCAGTAATGAGGCAAAGCTAGAATTCTCTATTACAGACACCAGATTCTCAAGACTCAACTTGGACTTACATGAGGCGACTTAAGAACGTCTCTGCGCTTACACCATCACTCAGTTCAATCACGCTTATGTGTGTCTTTATTCCCAGTTTTAGTGAATAAAGAGGCCCAGGACAGTTCAAAGTAGGGGAAGCCAGGAACACTATTTATCGCTGTGTGCGTTTACTGCTGTCACTGCAAAGCAGCCCTGCTTCTAATAAACAGCAGTAAGCTTGACAGCTCTGTTGTTCCTTTTCCCTCAGACTCTAGAGAAAGCACCACTACAAAAACAATTAACCATGAAGAAGACGTTGTTATTGCAGGTTTCCCCCTCGGGCAACTAGTTTATCACTCAGGGATATATTTGGCATATTTTTTACTTCTTTTTCATTTGATCAGTCTCTAAGTGAAAGACAGACAGGAGGCATACAATGACAGTGTCCGCAAAACACACACACGCAGGCCATCTGGGATGTGAGGCATTCATTTCTTGGCAACCATCTCTCAGACAGGCTCTTTATACAAGTGGGGCTGTAGCATTTAGATTTTGGTTGCGTCACTGGAGCGATCTGCTGGAATGAGACGGATTAGCGGGTTACTCCTGAACAGATGTGGTCCTGAGCAGTGGGACTAACCCCTGTGTTCTCCCACCACTGCCCCACCAGCTTACAATCCTCAGCTCCACTACAGAGCAACACAAAACAGAGCATTAACGTGCAGCTCTGCCAGGCCATTTCATTTCTGCCATGCTGCTGCATTTGCAGCTTTGGAGTTCTTGCAGTTACATTATTTGCACCATTTTCTGCTGTTTGCCAAAGCAAGCAATCAAAATAGGTTGGTTAGTTTTCAGATGCTAAGAGACACCTCTGATGTGACATGCTACGTTCAGTTCAAGCTTGTACTTTATTGGTTGCATACAATTTGTTGCAAACAGATAAATTGTTAATCACAATTATCTATATGAGTCAAGTCAACGTTTTATTTATGTAGTGCTTTTTATAACAGGCAATGTCACAAAGCAGCTTTGCAGGAAATCCAGGTCAGAAGTATTTGGATTAACCAATGCTTACCAACGACTACTTTTAGAGACCAGTATCTACTGTCACGGCAAAATAAGAGGCACTGGAATCATCAGGAGCGTGAGCTTCATGCAGATGAGTTTTTTTGCACAGCACTGGACAGCAGTAAGCTCCGTGGTGGTCCAGAAGGCGAGCGAGCAGGAACACCTGATCAAGGCACCAAGGAACCACCAGGCCATAATCAGACATCATCAGATGAGCAGTTGTTCAGCCTAGCAAAGAAACCCAGAGACAGTTAGTTCTGTTAGGGGAGACTGAGAACAGAATACAGTGTGCAGCAGGGATTCTGGCAGGCTGAGATATTACAGCCTAAATAAAAAAGAAGAGCCAGATGGTAACAAAGACATGAGGGCGCCCTGCAATGTCAGCGCCTCTCTGCTCCACTGTCAACAAACTTGAGTGAGTGAGAAAGCAAAAGGATGACAGCACCGTCATTCTCAGTTTACTATAATACTCCTTTTCAATGAAGCCTATATATGTGTTTTGGTATATCACCAAGGCTAAGCTGAATATTGTGTTGAGCCTCATCATACCATGCCTTGTTGTCTTTGGTGATAGCTGAAATTTGAAGGGTTTAAGTTTTCACAAGATTTCAGTTGAGCCTTGTAATGTTTTACAGTTCTTTGTTTACTAATGAATACTTAAATTAAATGCAAAATGTATATACAAGCAAATGTATGTCTCAGTCTCAGTTTTCTCCCACCCTAAAGTTACTCTGACATCATCATTGAGCGTGAAGTGCTCATGCAGAAGTACATCCACCTGGTGCAGATTGTGGAGACGGAGAAGGTGGCGGCCAATCAGCTGCGCACACAGCTGGAGGACCAGGACACGGAAATTGAAAGACTCAAAGCAGAGGTAAATATAACTTATTCACTCACTAGGCAGTCTAGGCTGTATAATGAGCTGCTTTGTGTTTGCACTCGTGTTCTTGACTGTACAGATTCTTGTTACGAGAAGGTTT
Organism: Semaprochilodus insignis; assembly: GCA_034552555.1. Lineage (NCBI taxonomy): Eukaryota > Metazoa > Chordata > Actinopteri > Characiformes > Prochilodontidae > Semaprochilodus > Semaprochilodus insignis. Next base: position 16,499,846 of record CM067499.1, on the reverse strand, counting down.
AGCGGTGTTGTGACACCAAATGTGATTTGTGATTCACCCCGGTGGAACTGCTTCCCAGTAGTCGTTTCCACAAGCTAAACATTGCAGCTGATGCAAAAGGAGTAAAAGAGTTTTTGCCGTTGTGTGTAAAGACTTGTTATATGTGCTTTGGCATTTCATGAGGCTGCCTCAGTATATAATAGTAGTTACACATTTCCTAAAAAACAACCCTTGTGTCTTGAATCCTGCTACATAAGTTTCAGATGGTCATGTCAGATGCCATATCTCATCATAAGGTATCATGACAGATTATGTTCACTACTATTACAGTGTCCTGTTACCATTACTTTTCATTTTCTTGACATAGGACGTTGTTTGGTGTCATGATAGCCGCATAGAGTACATGAAAAAAAAACACATGAAAAACAATTGTATAAATGTTTTAATCATTTCCATACGACTATTATCATTTCCATAGGAATATATCCTATCAAAGTCATTGAAGGAAAAGAGTGCTTTAATAGTGCACACAGGGACCTCCACTAGGAAGCATGTCCAAATCAGAAAATGTACAGAAAACGAAGAATGTCTTTTGTTTTTCCATCACTCTCCAAGAATTAATATTTGCTTTGCTTTTTTGGAATATTCTGAAGATGGGTCGTACTTGTTTGTGACACTGGGCCTCTACTGCTAGCCGATCCTCTAACTGCTGCATTTTAATTTTGTGATAGTCCTGGATCAGGTTTAGTTTAGTTTGGATCTCATCTCATCCACAATGATACCCAATAACCTGTAGTCAGCCTCCGCTTGATGTATAGCTTCACTGATTCGCAAGTGCATAGTTGAGATTTTGGAGGGGCGCACATATTGTCGACCCCTGGACCCTTTCTCTGTGTCTCAGATATGTTTATGTGCATCTTCACAGAAGAGTAAACCAGCTCTTGTAGTGTTTTGCTACTAAAATCTGGTTGTGCTGAGATGCAGTGCGGATGTGTTGTAGTCTCTGTGTTGTCAACCTCTTTCATTCCAGTTACGTGTTACTAGGGAATTATCCTTCCCAGTGAATGTGTTCAGTCACCATGGGGACAGAAATCAAGTCCCATTATTTGCATTATAGGATCAGCAATATGTTATTGCTCACTCCTGAGCAAATGTCATCGCAGAGCTCAGTGACGAACATGTGATTTAGCAAAGCCAGTGCCTGCTATGTCTATCATAAAGCTAATACTTCCTTTAAGGAGGGTCAGAGGAGCACTTAGTGCAGGTGGGTTACAGCACCAAATGGGTGGAATTCCCAATACTTGCTCTCAATACAAGCATAGTTTCGAGGCACGATGAAGATTGAAGAAGCATCTGCCCTACTGCCAATGTGGCACTGCCAATGTGGCACTCATTTAGATTTAGGTGCTTCTCAAAGGGATCATGTGCTCCTTTTGAGATATAAAGGAGGATGTTCCCTCCATAAGGTGCACATGGCACATATCTTGGACTCAATCCTGCCTATGTGGTTCAGTGCTAAGGCACTAAATAATGACTTTTCTGTGGCCTTTAAGGTTGTGTTAGGTATAAATGATGAATAGTCTTTATACTGAAAGTGCAATTTTGAAATCGTATAATCGCAATATTGGATCGAAAAGTCAGAATCTGATATTTTCACCAAATTGCTTAGCCATTGGTTGTGTACACAAGTCTGTGGGCTTAGATGTGGAAAAATCAATGGAAAAGCCTCTGATCATAGTTCAGCACATTTCACATGCTATTTATAGAGTGAGATGTTTTATATCTGCCCCAATCGACCATGGCATTAAAACCACCACAAACTAAATACAAATACAAATTTCAAACGAACAAACTACATCCTAAAGCAATTTCTGTCAACTTGTTTAGCAGCTGTGATAGGTGAAATCTGTTGGTAAGAAATTGTGGTCATAAAGTGACCGTGTGTGTGTGTGTGTGTGTATGTGAGACTGTACCTGTGAAATATACTCACAGAAAGTGACCTAACAGATGTTTAAGCCACAATTTGCTTACAGGCTAAATAGCTAGTGAAGGCTTGGTGAGTGAGGCATTTGATGCAGGCTGCTGAATGAAGAGAGGAGATTGTGTGCGTGGAGAGGAAGTGAGATGGTTATCTGCTATGAGAGCACCCACACAGTCTCTTAGTGACCCACATCCCTGACAAACTGAATATTCATTGAGGCCAGTGTGTGTATGAAGCCCTGGTGCTGTCTGACTGCATGCCATTCTGAATCAAGTAATTACCATTACAAATGATGTGCAGGCCGGTCCATTTAGGAAGACCTCCATACCCAGCAGCTGTAAGCGCTATCCAGCCACACACTAACCCTCATGGTGTCCCCGATGCATAATTTTAAGTGTATTTCTGATACATACAGTTGTATCCAATGATCAAATTACATGTTTATTTGATTTGGAAAATAACTTAACATATTTTCTATATGGCTTTATTTCTGCTAATTTTAGTTCCTGACTATTTTCTGAGTTTAAAAAAAAAGTGAAAAATTAAAATATAAAATGTGCCACTACTTTTGCAAATCTTTTGTGTGTGTTGCAGATATAAATAATAATATATACATAATAATAAATAATAAATTCAGTAGGCAAACAGCATTTGTAACACATGTAATTTGATCAGGGCATAGGAATGCTTCCATACGACTGTACATAAATTGTCACTTATATCTCATTAAAACTAAGACCCAAATAATATATTCACCAAATAAAGGAAGGCTGTTAAAAGAATGAAAAATAAGAGAGGTAAATAACAGAAATTGCAAACACAAAACTGCACAGTGCTACAGTATTTATATCAAGACTGCAGGTTTCTGCTGTGTATGTGGGGATAGTCATATTTATCAGCAAAACACTGTTTAATCAAAACTATGGTAATATATAATCAAAACCTAAAATATAAATAAATATATCATTATTTATATTGACCAATATTTGAATTTTCAATATAGCCAAAATTATTTTATAGCAACAACGCCCTATTGAAAACAAGTAGATAAATTGTGTGACACAATTTTTGTGTACAGGCTTGTCTTCCAGTAAGGAATGTAAATCTAAATATGTTTGCAGTTTAAACATAAGAAAAAGGTTGGAAGTGCACACATGAACATGTTTATATAAAATGTAAATCAGGTGAAAATTGTATTATGTAACTGTGTAATTACATGCAAACATGTCTGTACAATACTGAATGTATTGTAAAAAAGAGTTTCTAAGGATTCTGTGAAGTGTGTTCCAGCTTCGTACGTCGCTGATGATTCAGACATATCTCTCCTTTATTCATCAGTATATACTGTATGCTTGTTTGTTTGAAGATTGTAGCGTTGAACAAAACCAAGGAGAGAATGCGTCCTTACCAGGTGAACCAAGAGGAGGAGGACCCAGATATCAAGAAAATTAAAAAGGTACTAAATGCAGTATACATATTGCAGTACATCATAGTCCAAAGGACAAGTAGAACATTGTACCTGCACAGTTTAGTATCAGTCTAACACATCTGGCCCAGGTGATGAAAACCTTCAAGGAATATTAGAGCAAGGTGTGCCAGGTCTGAACTCTCCAGGGTGGTAGATCTCTAGGACCAGGACATGTCATTCCTGATTTACACTTATGTGTTTCTTATCATAGAACAAAAGGATTTGAAAGTGTTTGCATATGGTACAACTAAGGTTTTAACTGTCCAACTTATCCTATACCCTGGACCGACTGATGAGTCAAAGGTGTTAAATTTGGAATTTTTAAACAGTTAAAAAGTGGCCATTATAAAGGACAATTCCCAACAACAAGTGAGATTCCTTATACTGCAGTGTGTATAGCATTGCTTGTATAGTCTCTACGAACCAAAGGACTATGTTGAAAAGACATCCTCAGTTTTGTGTTGACTGACTATTCATTTAAAAATTCACTTCTTCCTTTTGTAACTCATGCTGAAAACCATGGTCAGGATTTTGAGTCATACATTTTTTTGGTTTAATCTGTAATCTCTACTGTGATAGGTTCAGAGTTTCATGCGAGGCTGGCTGTGTCGGAGGAAGTGGAAGATCATCGTTCAGGACTATATATGTTCCCCCCATGCTGAGAGCATGAGAAAGAGGAATCAGATCGTCTTCAACATGGTGGAGGCTGAGACTGAGTATGTCCACCAACTCTCCATTCTTGTCAACTGCTTCCTCAGGCCACTACGCATGGCCGCCAGCTCCAAGAAACCTCCCATCAGCCACGACGATGTCAGCAGCATCTTCCTCAATAGGTGTGTGCATTTGAGTTTTTTTCAGCACAATGTTGTTAACATGGAGAAAGAAGAAATGTACCATGCACCAAATGGAAAATGTTCAATAGCTTTTTTAGATATCACCACAAATGGCATGTGCCATTATTGTCTTTAAGATAAACCTGGTCTTTAATGAAAGAATATTTTTCATTAAAAACTGAAATATATCCACATTAGTCATTAGACATTAGTCACATTAGGTAGAAATACTTCTTTTTTTTAAACAGTCAAAATAACATCATAACGTCATTTCTACCTCTGAAACGCCGACTCTGGTTCAGTTCTGCCGTATAGAAGGTGCTCAGGGTTACAAACAAATGTGGTATTTTTTATAACTGTTTCCCTCCAAAACAATCCAAAGAGCATATTGTTGAGCATAAGTTGATCTAGGCATGGGGTTTTTCTGAAAGTAGGGAATGTTGTTACTCTTCAACTTATATGTGAGGTTATTGCACACTGTCAAAGAAGGATCCTCATTTACTAAAGAGTCCATTTCCATTCTTCTTTTATGGTCCACATATGAAGTTGGTTTGTGGCAAAGTACCAAAAGTAGTCATTATTGTTGCACTGATGCAAATGCAGTATTGGTATTGGCACCGAAACTGGCATGAAATTAGCTGATGCATGTATACACTTGAGTAGACAGAACTTAACATTGTTTTGTCGGTGTGAAAATGGCTAATGGCTAAATCTGTAATGGCAATATTTCATGGAAAAAACCCGCTAATGGAAGTTCCTTTACTTGAAGGGCTGAGTCAGGCTTCTTTCAGTAATCACTCATCTGCCCAACGACTGTCTAGTCATTTATAGTCTGAGTTCATGTTAGTCTAAAGTGTCTAGCCTTTAAGTGTGATTTAGCCTTTAGCCCAGCTGCGTGCTAGCCGGGCTAGTGTGTTCACTAGTGCTGCTTGAAGGTGCACCTCCATGCACCACCTGCATCACCCAGCAGCAGGGTCTTATGTTCAGGGACGTAAGTGAACGAGACGAATGTATGAAAGAAATGACTCAAGAAATATTCAGCACCGTTTTTGCAGGGATAGAGTGATAAGGTTTTCTTAAGCATAAAATACATATGATCCAATGGGTAAATGCCATTCAGTTGTGATACAGAATATTAATGCAACCAAAATAAAATATTTGAAATGTTTGTATTAGTGTTAAGACTTATAGGAACGTTAGGTTAGATAGAGTTAGTATCTGTATCAGTACTCCGCATCTGCCTATATTTATGGATCAGGTATCCATAATGGTATTGGTCCCCAACAGTTGTTATTCATTTTTCAAGAAAAAGCAGTCTGATCTGAAACACTCTTTATAACTTAACCATGATTGGGCAGAGCTAAACTGCTGTGGGCTAAGTAGGTGAATATTTGTAAATCTGTTGGCTTTCAGTGCACAAAAGAAAGTGATTGTTTGTTCATATATGGAGCATTTCATATATACTGCAATCTGCTTAATATATCAAAGTATGGAAATGTCTGTTTTCTATGAAAAAAGGGCCTTTTAAAGACATTTTGTGAAAGCTATGCTTCCTTTTGAAATGCATTACATCATCTTTTAAGAATGTATTTATTTATTTATTTAAACTGTCAAATAGTCACGGGGCATACAGGAATGTTTGCTTTGATCTTTTTGCTGGTCTCTGTGAAGAAAAGATAAAAATTTAGAGATTTCTTACTTTTGTACAAGAGTGACATATTGATCGTCTTCCTCTCCCTCCAGTGAAACCATCATGTTCTTACATGAGATATTCCACCAAGGCTTGAAGGCAAGGATAGCAAACTGGCCTACGTTGGTTTTAGGTAAGCTGCCACCATTCAGCCTCTCCATTCAAAAGACTAATTACTGCATGTGGGAGCTATACAGTGTTCCTGAGTGAGTGAGACAGTGCACAGCAGGCTGTCAGACGGACCATCAAGGACGAGCTGTTGACGCACAGCGTCTTAGTCAAACACACTCGGTGACGTCTGACTTCCTGCTATCTCTGCAGACGCACGCTCGTCTGCAACAATGAAACCGCCACAAAACATCGTTCCATCATTTGAGATAAGCATTCACTAGACCTGCCAGCAAAATACAGCCTTGACTCCAGGCTCAGGGCTGGTTCCTTTTCAGTTATGTCAATTTCGCTATAGCAAAAGTCAATCAACGGTTGAAGCTCGTCCGTGCATATCAGTAAGGGTGCTTTAATGAATTGGGGGAAAAAACGTCCCCTGAACTTGCTGAATTCAAATGAGCCTCACAGTACCTACCATTGTTCCCTCTTCCTTTAGCGGATCTCTTCGACATCTTGCTGCCCATGCTGAACATCTACCAGGAATTTGTACGGAACCACCAGTACAGCCTGCAGGTTCTAGCTAACTGTAAGCAGAATAGAGACTTTGACAAGCTGCTGAAACAATATGAGTCCAATGCTGCTTGTGAAGGAAGGATGCTGGAGACCTTCCTCACATATCCCATGTTCCAGGTGTGACCAACATTTCTTATGACTTTGTGGTAGTTCTGAGAAAAATCAGTCAAGACTTGTTCAGTGTACGTATATTAATGTCCTTTGTCCACTTTGTTAGGTACGTAGTTTTTACTGTCATTGACCATTTTATTTGCTCTATTTACCATATAGGAACACTTTGTAGTTTTGCAACTACAGACTGCAGTACATCTATTTCTCTGCATACTGTATTAGCCCATTTATAGGACCCCCACAGAGCAGGTATTATTTGGGTGATGGATCATTTTCAGTACTGCAGTGACACTGACGTGGTGGTGGTGTGTTAGTGTGTGTTGTGCTTGTGGGAGTGGATCAGATACAGCAGTGCAGCTGGAGTGTTTAAACACTGTGTCCACTCATTGTCCACTCTATTAGACACTCCTACCTAGTCAGAGATGATAACAGTTTGCGCTGTTCATTCTCTAGTGCTTAATCGTTCATGGATAGTCTGGACAGTTCTGGATAGTTTCAGCAGTGGCACTGATGTGTTTAAAAACTCCAGCAGCACTGCTGTGTCTGATCCACTCACACCAGCAACACGTTAGTGTCACTGCAGTGCTGAGAATGATCCACCACACAAATAATATCTGCTCTATAGTTGTCCTGTGGGGGTCCTAACCATTGTAGAACAGGGTGAAAGAGGGCTAACAGAGTATGCAGAGAAACAGACGGACTACAGTAACTGCAGAACTACACAGTGCTCCTATATGGTAAATGGAGCTGATAAAATAGACAATGAGTGTGGATAAAAGGTTGGTGTACCTTAACATGTAGTGTTTAGTGAGCGTATCAATGTCAAAAACAAGAACATCTATATAAAACACTTAACACCTCAACACAGTTTGAAGCGAGAGTGTAACAGTTTACGTTTGCATAGTGCTAAATTTCGGCTTTAAGCTTCCTTTACTTGTTAACTCTGATAACGAACACTACGTCTGGGGAAGGGGGAGAACTGTAAATTACATCTCATAAATTTAACATCACTTTTAAACTATAAAAATAGAACTTTTTTTCAATTTATATGTATTCTCACATGTTGACAGGTCTAAGCCTTTCCTTTATGTCACAGACCCCCCTTTATTTATTTGAGTTGCAATCAGAAGGGGTGAATGGTTATTTTTTTCAGGATCAAGAAAAAAGGATATATATATATAAATGGATGGTGGTCTCGGATTTTCACGCAGTGCTGTCCTCCATAACTCTCAAGCCTCTGAATCTCTTTTATCTTTTTACATCTCTTTGGAAGATCCCACGCTATATCATAACCCTCCATGAACTCTTGGCCCATACGCCGCATGAGCACGTGGAACGGAAGAGTCTGGAGTTTGCCAAGTCCAAGCTTGAAGAGCTCTCCAGGTGATGTCTCATAGATTTTTAGCCTGTTTGAACTCTGTTCAGTCTGTCTGTAAAGTGAAGTAGATACTGATTTTCAGATTATCAGCTTCCACATGCTGCATTCTTTGAAAACTGGACAAAGTAAAAACATTATTAGTTACTTAATCGCACTTTAATGTAGCTATGCTTCCTTTCTGTTTTTGTTATGTTGTTCATCTGTGTTGTTTATAAGGGTTTAAACCCAGTGTTGCTTGTGAGAGCTGACTAGTGTATGAAAGAGACGGTTTATTAATTCTGCATGTGCGTGTGCTCAGGGTGATGCACGATGAGGTCAGTGACACAGAGAACATCCGCAAGAACCTGGCCATCGAGCGTATGATTGTAGAGGGCTGTGACATCCTTCTGGACACCAGTCAGACATTCGTAAGACAAGGTAAGCTCCATTCAGCCTTCAGCCCACCACGTTCCTCACAGCTGAGCCAGTGTCTCTGAACAACAGAGCAGCTCAGATCAGATTCCTCTGGGCCCTGAGTAGAACATTGTTCTGGAGTTGGGCAGCATTAGTTGGATTTGGTTAAACAGGAACTATAAGTAGTGAAGACACATAGGTAAAGAGAATGGGTGGTAGAAGTTATGATTCCACTGCATCAAATGATTCTAATAATATTCAATAAAGTATCAGCTCATTTTTTATCAAATTCTATTTATTGTTAGGAAGAGTTTCTCCCTTTCCCTGAGAACAGATGTTTATTTTTCCTTTCTTGTGTGCATTAATTAAGATGTAAGTTCCCTTAGTTTGCTACTGTTATTGTTCAATGTTAGTATTTGTAGCTATGTATGTTTATCACTAAAGTTGCTGTATCTGTTCATCTCACGACATGTTCTGTATAGTTTTGCTTTGTAGTTTAACATAAAGAACATAACCAGCTGTATATTGATTAGTGGAAGTCTGAAATCCAATTAAAGGTGCAGTATACGATTTTGGCCCAATACTCTTTTTGGTCAAATTCAGTAAATATCTCCTCACGGTCTACTAGCTGTCCATTCTGTGTGCATGCTGGAAAAAAATGGTGTTAAAATGCAGAAGTTGACATTTCTTATTGTTTGAATTTTCCCATTCTACTTTAAATAATGCGCCTGAATGTAACTGCTGCACTCTTTCAGAGAAGTGGAAAGCTCTAACAAGAATCTGGACACATAGACTGGGGCACCAGAATGGAAGTGATGCACCATTTAACGTGGAATGGGAAAATCTGAACAAGAAACTGAGGTGCCAGAATGTCACTGCTGCACCATTTTCTGTAGAACAGAAAAACTTGAATGAGAAGCTGGCAGTAAAGAGGTTGACTGAGAGTTGAAAAGCATGAAACGGGATGAGGAGGTTGCTCTGCTTCTGCTGGACAGGTGGATAGCATTAACTTAATTCTGCTGCTTCACAAAACCAGTTGATCAGTATGATTTTGCACTGTTATGAAATGTTTGTGATAGCACTGACAAAGGGTTTTATGGCCATGAAGATCTTAAAAAACAAAAAAAACTTTGCTATTCCAGTATTGTTCATCTCAGGAATGCTGCTCCGTGAATTTGGGGGCAGAGCTTCTGAAAGAGCACTGAAGAGAGGGGTGTTTTGTTTTGCTGTTAAGTTTAAATATCAACAGTTGTTCTCCAGAATCGTAAACACCACCTTTAATGTTGAGTGTATTTAATAATGTTGAATGTAGGATAATGGTGACAACACTAATTGTAGCCATGTGAATAATCTGTATGTCATTTGGCAACGTAGCCTATGCGCACGGACATGTTATGATGATGTGTTTCCTCACACACATACCTCGAGCAGTCGAGCTATCTGTGAGACAGTGGGAAGGAGTAGGGGTTCTGTGTGGAGCATTACTACTAACACAATCAAATAAATAAATCAATCAAATGGTACGTTGCTTTCATTGTTTATATTCTGCTCTGTGTAAACAGCAAAGGTGTAAATCTCCCAACTAATTGTTGAGCTCAGATATTTACAATCTAATAAAGAAACGACGTGTGATTGGCTCACATCACCACACGATCATGGAGCACATCATTTATAAAGCCTGCAGTAGGATTTTCAGTCGATTCCTGATCTTACGTTACAAAACCAAAGGCCTTCTCTCTCTTTCTCCCTTTTCGTCTCTTTTTCTCTTTCTTTCTCTCTCTTTCTCTCTCTCTTTCTTTTTCTTTCTTTCTTTCTTTTTTCCCCTTCTCTCATTCTCTTTCTTCTCTCTTCTCTCTCTTTTGCTGTCTTGCTTTATCCCTCTCAATTTCCTTTTCTCTCTTTTCTCTCTCCCTCTCTTCTCTCTCTGTCTTTCTCTTTCTGTCTTCCACTTTCTTCTCTTTATTTCTTCTTTTTCTCTTATCCTCACTTTATTTTTCTCTTTCTTCTATCTCTCCCTTCTCTTTCTCTCTATTTTTTTTCTTTCTCATCTGTACTCTCATTACTCTCTCTCCCTTTCTCTCTCTTTCTCTCTTCTCTCTATCTTTCACTTTCCTCTGTCTCTTCTTTCTCATCTCTCTCTCTCTTCCTTTCTCTCTCTCGCTCTCTCTCTTTCTCTTTCTCTCTCTCTTGCTCTCAGGCTCTTTGATCCAGTTGCCCTCAGTGGAGAGGGGAAAGCTCAGTAAGGTGCGGTTGGGTTCTCTCTCTCTGAAGAAGGAAGGAGAGAGACAGTGCTTCCTCTTCACCAAACACTTCCTCATCTGCACACGCAGCTCAGGAGGCAAACTGCACCTGCTCAAAGTGAGTTTGTTCAGAATCAGAATCTCACTCTTAGCTTCTTTAACTTCAGAGTCTGCAGGAAATTGACCACTCCATGCTCTGCCCACAAACACGTTCCTTTACTGTGAGGTTAAACAAGCTTTACACATGTTGACAAAAAACCTGTTCAGCTTAAAGGGAAACTGCAGTGTGTGTTTGTTAAGAGCTGCTGCCTCAGGTGGAGTTTCTAAGACTGTGTTGTTGTAGCCAACTAAAACTAAGCAGGTTAGAATGACAACATAGAATTGATCGTGGTGTAAAAGCTCAGTGACATGGTACAACAAATCTAGATTCAATCTGTTCTAATCTCTGAAACACACAAACACAGTCTTTCTCACACAGGATGAACTTGTGTGCCAGCATGGACATGTAAATGGGAGAGAAATATCAGCCCAGACTTTCTGATTATGAAACTAACCCTATCATTCAGTATGTCCATCTGAATCTTGGCAACAGATTCAACAATTCTGATTGCGTCAGTGATGTTAATCACGCACAAGACTCTACATCTCCCTTGTTCATTTTTTTTCTTTTCAACTTGAAAACTTGATCCTTTTGGAATTAATCCCACCCACTCTGTCTGTCTGACCTTTAGTGTTCACATTACTGCACATATGGCCTCAACCTCAGTTTCAAATCATACCACAACTGGCAAGCTGGCTATTTTTGTGTGTAATTTATCAGAGTCTGAGCAATTATTATGGCCGAGGCTGAAAGCAGCAGTTCAGTGTGGAAAGTGAAGGGAAGTGTGAAAGTGTGTTTGTGGAACCAAGCTGTGTTTTTAAATCGCTGAATGCTGCCTTTGAAAAGAGGGTTCAGATTTTCTGTGAATGTACTGCTTCTATGATTTTACCAGCTGGAAAAAAGCAGCACTATCAATTATGCCCATGTTCCTCTTTGTTGAGCATGAAGAAAGAGAGAGACTAAAGGTTCACTGAGCAATTCTAGTTTCTTTCACACATTTTGCTGGATTTTCATGGAATGTTCTGCTGTTTTTGGTTACTGAGCTCTTTCAGTATACCAACAGTATAGTCAGTTTTAAAGCATTTAATCCAGTCATCGTTAAAAGAATAGTTGCACCCAGAAGGAAGTGTCCGATTAGAATGTTATTTGGAAGGAAGATAAAGGTTACCAGCAACAATAAATGATGATGAATTTAGACTGATATGGGCAATATTTATTGAGCTACACATACAGAAGTAGTATCTCTCAGTATGGCATCGGACTGTTTCGACGGACTGTTTTTTGGAGTTGTAGAGGTTATTAATGGTGTCCTGTGATAATTCATCCCATGCATCTTAAATGAGAGTTCCTGCAGATTTTGTGGTAGGAGTGGAGGTGGAGTGACACCAGGCCTTCTTCATGGCGTCTCCACACACAAACTTGTTGGTCGTCTCCACCAAAAGACAAAAGCGGGACTTGTCACTGAAGATGGCCCGCTGCCATTCTGAGTCACTCCATGACAGGCTGGCAGTCTTTGGCGATGTTGATGTGGTGTTAAGAGCAGTCATCATAACGATCTGCGTTCATATAGTGCTGCATCATGCAGCTGTCTTCCAGTGGTGCTGCCACTACCAGGAAGACTCATGGAGGGCATCACTGCTCATTGAATGTCTGCTATTTTGGCTATTGGGCCAGTCAAGTACAGCGATAAGGCCCGTCCTTGCTTACGTCACATGGGCGGCCGAGCATGAAACTAAAGCATTTCTAATTCATTATTATTCAATAAATTCAGCAAACCAACAGTAACTGACATGAGCAGAACTGTGTTCTTTGTACAGAGTTCAACAAAACATATAACTTGTCCAGAGCACCCAAACTTTTGCATGCATCCATATATTCAGTGGTGGACGAAGTACACAAATCATGTACTTGAGTTAAAGTTAGGTAAAATATTCCTCCAGTAAAAGTAGAAGTTCCTCCCTTTAGACCTCCACTGGAATAAAAGTATTTACCTTCAAATGTACTTAAGCACGCTTAAGCATGGAGATTACATTGCATGATTTATTATGGCTCTAATGTCCTATTATCATTTCTGGAACAAGACTCCTAACCAACTCATTTAAGGTGAAGAGACTGTAGTGTCACTCTCAGTCCACCAGTCTTTAATAGAAGGACATTAATTAGCAAAGTTTTTGCAAACAAGTAAAGTTTCGGTTTAAACAAATTTATGCTAAAGGAAATAGTGTTTGTATAAATGCAGAAAAAGACACTCGCCAGTCACAAGTGCATGTGTACATATTTCTATATTGTGGTCTATTTACCCACAAAGTTAGGAACAGTATGTTTGATCTGTTTACTAACCCCATCCTGCTTTACCTGCCTTCCTCAAGGTGGTCCTTGATGTAGTCCAGGCCTGAAATGGACATTTGCATGGATGCCAAGAATCCGCGAATAAGCTTGTTTCGTTTTTACATGCACATAAGCCGAAAGGAACTACAAATTTCGCATAATGTAGTGGAGTAAAAAGTAGGATATTTGAGTTTGAAATGTAATGGAGTTAAAGTACAAATTGGAAATACTTCAGTAAAGTACAGATACATGGAAAAACTACTGAAATACAGTAACTAATTACATTTACTTCCTTACTGTCCACCACTGCATATATTAGGACGCATTAAGTTTTTACTGTTTCCAATAAAGTAACACTGACATCGGTGATATCATTGCTGTTATTACTATGGCTGTGTATTTTACTTGTACGCTTTTTGTCAGAACATACAAACTGATTATCATGGACAAACTTCTTCTTCACCGCTTGCAGCAAGGTGGAGTGCTGTCCCTGATTGAGTGCACCCTTATTGAGGAACCCGATGCCAGCGATGAAGACTGTAAGTCTTCCTCTCCCTGCATTAACTTACCTATAGTCTGGTAATGTACGCACTGTTAGCTTCTCTAGGGTTTATTCACAGAGGTTAATTAACAGGCAAAAGCAGGTCATAAGATGGAGGCGCCAACCAGCCCTTGTAAATGTCACATGGATCAATGCTATCATCATGCAGATCAATTAGCTCCCCTGAAGGCCAGGGTTTAATGCCCTTTGAATACTTTATGATTACCTCATCATGACCATCTCTGAGAATAATCCCTACAGGCTTATTAAATGAGTGCTATTATTGTTATAGTAGCTGTGCTGCTGTTTATTTGTGTTGCTTGTAGGTATTTCATGTGGTGATCAGAATGATGTATAGGCCTTTAGTGCAGCCTGAGGTTTACAGTTACTTATATTGGTGAGAAAGAGTTTCTGTGTTAGTATAATTTAATTATGTATGCTTCACAGTGATCACAGTCTGCTATATAGCAATTACATTAATGGATCCGATAAAAAGCAACAGTGCTTAATTGAAATATGGTTGAATGACTGAATGCACTTACTGATTTTGGCATTGCTTTCTGTTTATGAGCTCTTGTGTGTTTGTCCCAGCTAAAACCTCAGGGCAAGTGTTTGGCCACCTGGACTTTAAGATTGTGGTGGAGCCTGCAGATACTCCTGCTTTCACCGTGGTTCTTCTGGCTCCGTCACGGCAGGAGAAAGCAGCCTGGACGAGTGATATCAGCCAGGTAAACAGACACCTGTAACACTTATTCATACGTATTTAATAGTTACTTAGTATAATAGTTTTCTAGACTTAGTATCTGATCACCACTACTCATTGCTTAATTACAACCAAGGTAACAATTTTACTTGCTCTCGTTCATTTCCTTTCTGAGGTGTTTTTCAATGTTGTGATTCTGATGACTTCAGTGGTGACTTGCAGTGTTTGAACAGTGTATTGTCAGAACACACCATATTGGGCTATCAGAGCTACAAGGAGCACAGTGGGGCAGCTGAACATACAACCCCATTTCCAAAAAAGTTGGGATGCTGTGTAAAATGTAAATAAATGTAAATATAAACAGAATGCAATGATTTGAACACATATCCAATCTTGAAAGTGAGACATTAAACCATTTCATGAAAACAGTTAACTTATTTAGAACTTGATGGCAACAGCGCATCTCAAACAAGTTGGGATAGGGTCATATCTACCATTGTGTAGCATCCCCTCTTCTTTTAACAACAGTCTGCAAACGTCTGGGAAGTGATGAGACTAATTGCTGGAGTTCTAGGTGTTCAACAGTCCTGGGTCTTCTTTGCCGGATTTTTTGTTTCATGATGCGCCATGTATTTTCTGTTGGTGAAAGGTCTAGACTGCAGGTAGGCCAGTTCAGCACCCAAACTCCTTTTCTGCAAAGCAATGCTGTTGTGATGGATGCAGTATGTAGTTTACCGTTGTCTTGCTGTAATATGCATGGCTGATGTGTGTTCTATTAATATAATATGGATCTGTGAGATGTGCAAATCTTTGCATTCTGCTTTTATTAACATTTATTTACATTTTACACAGCAGCCCAGCTTTTTGAAATTGACGCAACCACAATATGCATTCACAATGCTTGAATGAGTTTAATTTACTAAGACTGCACACAAACTACATGTGGCCCTGCACACTATCTACTCGCTTAGGAATTGCAGAGTTTAAAAGACTCATTAAATAACAGATAACAATGGTGATAATAAATTAAAGTTATTTCTCTTCAAAACACACTATATTTTACTCAAGTATAAAAAATAATACAGTTTGTGATTTGATAACTTGTTGTGCACATGTTGGAGCCATAGAGGGCTTTATTTGCACGTAATGAGGTATAAAACAACAAATATGTTAATAATGTGCGTCAAACATGTAAAGTGTGAGGTTTAACACTCAGTCTTAAAACTCAGTGGTTTACAAACAGTAGGTTTCAGCATTGAGTTTCTGCATCACGCAGCGGCTTGTGTTCCTGTATAATCCTTTATGAACTTTTACACGTTTGTTCATTTGGAATGACGACAGAATGGACAGGTGGTAGTCATGCTCAAAGATTAAATTTTGGCTGCTAGTCATGAGCTATATGATTAAAAAACACACCAGTGTTTATCACGCAAAAGTAACGTTGATCTGACTTCAGAGCTGGGTAGTCTACCAGCCTAAAAAGGCTATATGAATAAACCATGTAAAATGTAATGTCTAAATCAGCGTTATCTCTACATATTACTGTGTTTATATCAAATGGCTCGTGACTAATGACAGAACAAATAACTGCTATCATTGTATTATTTTCTTCTATTCCACAATTTCACTGTAGCATATCCCAGTGTATACAAAAGCAGTTTTGATCTTTTATCATAGTATTGTATAGGACTTTTTAATGGTGAGGACAGTAAAAGTGTGTTATGTACAAGTAATATTATTGTATTTTATTGCCTTTCTTACTTTTACTTTATATTACCTTAGTTACTGTTTCTAAACATGGGTCCTGGCGTGAAGATGTTATGGAACTCCGTTTTAGTGTGTTAACAAGGTTAAATGCTGGGTTCACAAAACTAAACAGTCAGCCAACAAGTGGATGTCAGAAGCCAGAGGTCTAGAGCAGTGTGAGAGGTGCTGGATCCTGGCTTGTTCTTGGACAAATCAAGCCCTGCAGACACATCACAGAGCATATTGCGCCGTGTTTTCATACACACAAACATCTCATCCTGAGAGTTCAACAGCGATATTCTTTCAATACATTTGAGGCTTGAGCTTCCTTCTAAACAGCAATTTTTTCTTTGCCATTTTTCCAATTCTCTCCCCAGTTGTGTCAAATTCCACCTACTAGCTAGGATTCCCTCAGTCACACACTAGGCTAGCACATGCTTCCTCTAAGTCATGGGTATCCAGTCATCGCATCTCAACCATCCTGCCCACCCAAAGAAAAGTACACTTCCTTGTACACCCAGCCATGCATAGCTATACCATCACTAGGGATCTTACTTGTGATCTCCTGATGGTAGGGTCAATACTTAGACAGTTGCACCACTTGGGAGCAATAACACTTCTTTTCTTAGGTATTTGTAATGGTCGATAAACTGTGTGTGCGCCACTTTTGTACAGAACACGCAGGTAGATCGTATCAGATTTGTGCCCTAAACTGGTGCATAATGCAGAGATCATTTGGCCCAGTGTGCAATATTTCAGGAGCTCCCATGTAGAACACATTGTGCCAGTGCTACCCCTTGCAAGCTGCTGCCCTAGGCAATTTCCTGTGTTGCCTATACCAGAGGCTACTGCTACGACTGCTATTATTATTATTATTATTATTATTATTATTATTATTATTATTATTATTATTATTTACACAGCCCTCTTCTAACACATTTTTTTTTAGTCCGAGTCTTGAGAGCTGTGTATTTTTGTGTTTTCCTATACTAACACCCTGTGAGTAACAACCTCCTAAATAGCCAAGTTACAAGATATAGAGCCAGGAAACGATTAAAAAGGCTGCCTAGATTGTATGTACAGGGCTAAATATTCTACTGCTGTTGACCAAACATCAGAATATTTGTATTTGCCTTTCTTTTCATGCACAAATGAAAAAATGCATTTCTAATAATGCAAATGGTCTTTTAACAAATGGCATTCGTATCTTAACAGCCTTCAAAAAAACACACATGCATCAGCAAATGACGGAGAGAGCGTGTCTCTAGGGAATTACCTCATTGCTCTCATGAGGATCATTTAATGCATGTTAGTATTGAGAGATCACTCTACTGGTGGAGTCTCTGTGGTTTTGTTGTGCCTGAAAAGTCCCTCCACTTGTTTACTGTCTGTTAATGCGTATAGGCATTAACATCATGGACACATGCTGGTCATATTGTCTGACTGTATAGGTCAGAGACAGGGGCTTCAACTTGACTGTGACTCGAGACTCATTACAAGCATTTTTCTTTTCCTATCTTGCTTGCATGTCCTACATGTCAGCTGTACTACAGTCAGGTGCAGTTATGGCGGCCTTGCAGTGGAGTCATATTGAAATAACAGTCAGAACAAAGCACTGCATGCAATAAATGCATTGTTTTAATATCAACTTAAAATGCAGTATGTTAACGCAGTAGCTATTTTGCCTGTTGTCAGTATTTATATGTTACTGAACTTTCAGCTGGATTATTATGTTAGCTGGAATACTTACTATACAGCCCACAGACTAACCAATTCAACCTCTTTCCTTTAATTACCACCTTTATGGCACGCAGTGCTTTGGTTCTGTCCTCCAGACTGAATGTATTCCTTCAACAAAAGGCTCATTATTTGAAGTTGTGTTAAACTTGACAGGTTTTTGGTGGAGGCTTACTTTTGTAAAATGCAACATCAGCAGCTTATTATTCTCTACTAAAGACTAGAGACTTGAGACATGCTTGCTAGAGACTACATACATGACATGTACCTACATGAAACAACTTGTGAACATTCCTACATGTTTAAAAGTGCACTGATATAATTACAAGTGATGCACAGATCAGTTGATGGATAGGTATCGACAATAATGTTAACCTAATAAATAGTTTGGGTATTGGATATCCACTTTCATTACAGTTTCTCAGTCATGGTCAATATAAATTTGTTCTGTAAAATATGTTGCTACCTGACTCTCGCCACTATGACACATTAGCTTCTACTATATTTATGGACGTTGGTATTCATGTACATTGGTAGTATGAAAGTACCTCAACAGAGCACTGACCTCAGATAGGTGTCTGACTTTGTGTCAGCTCTTGTTTCAGATATCGGAATCTGCTTGTGTTTGTGCCCGTTCCTAGCAATTGCTCATGCACAATTACCCGCAGTCCACTACACACATTACTGGAAGTGACCATTGTCGGACCACGCTGACCGATATTAGTTTTACCTGATGAAATAGCCGATGAATGGAGGTACAAAGTTGGAGTATCTAATAAATAATTAACTGTTGTGTTATTTTATAGTGCATTGATAACATCCGCTGCAATGGCCTGATGACCAGTGTGTTTGAGGAGAACTCTAAAGTGACTGTGCCTCACATGATAAAGTAAGTCAGAGAGACTGACATGCTCTGTGTTTTCACTCTCCTACGTGCTGTATATGTGTATGTGGGTCTGTGTGTGCTGCCTGCTGATGGCCACCACTCCTGCTCCTGTCTTTACGGCATTTCCATGGCACAT
Organism: Semaprochilodus insignis; assembly: GCA_034552555.1. Taxonomy (NCBI): domain Eukaryota; kingdom Metazoa; phylum Chordata; class Actinopteri; order Characiformes; family Prochilodontidae; genus Semaprochilodus; species Semaprochilodus insignis. Next base: position 16,480,915 of record CM067499.1, on the reverse strand, counting down.
GTGGCTTGTTGTTATTGTTGTTGTTGTTCACTGTTTCCTTTGAGCTCATTATTTGATTGTTACCATTGTGTTCGCTCGTTAAATATCAGTGAAAGTTAGTGAAAAGGCAAGACAATTCCTTCCACTTCATTCCACTCTTGGTCCTGCTGTACCCCTGTTTTCCCTAATCAGCAAATTAACAGGCCTTCTTAGGCAGAACTGGGTGTGTGAGAGCAGGGAAAACTGAGTCAAAGCAAATTCATGAAGCACTTAAATTTTCCCATGCCTGTCTTTATTTTTACTGTAGAAAAGATAAATTAGCATTGTGCTAAGTGCTGTTCATTGCTACTTCTTGCACATTCATTGCACCTCTGAGTTGACGCTGCCCAGGCTTGGGGTCATAAAGCCGCTTTGCTGTGTGCTCCTCATTAGATCCGATGCGCGTCTCCATAAAGATGATGTTGACATTTGCTTCAGCAAGACGCTCAACTCCTGCAAGGTTCCCCAGATCCGCTACGCCAGTGTGGAGCGGCTGCTGGAGAGGCTGACTGACCTGCGCTTCCTTTCCATCGACTTCCTCAACACCTTCCTGCACACCTACCGCATCTTCACCACCGCCACCGTGGTCATGGACAAGCTGGCAGACATCTATAAGAAGCCCTTCACCTCCATCCCCGTCAGGTAACATGGCTGGCCGAGGGGTTAAAAGCGCGAGTGACCTAGCTTGTGTTCAAATGAAATGTGCATGCAGACTGATTACAGCTCGTCTTAAGACAAAGATGACTATCATAATGATGACGATAATTAAATCACATGCACATTTTATTAACTTTATTAATGAGCAAGAAAAGTCAGGTTTTGCTATACATGTAAAAACATTGGTCACCAAATGATTTTTAGATGATGCACACTTTTTAGATGATTGCACACAAATATAACACTTCTGATCCATTGGTTGGAACTGGCAAACCACATGTGAGCCAAAGTAGGGCCACATTAAAACAACTTATTATGTGCCGAAACACATCCGGGCCACTTCTGGCAGAAATTCTGGCAAACTGCGCGTGAACCAACAGTGACTCACATATTCAAAATGTTTGTATGGCCCACATGTCTCAGAACAGATCTGGGCCACTTTGTCAAAGAATACTAGTCATGACATGAGCTTTTGCTGGCCACCACTCCAGGTTTGTTTTGGTTATGTCACCTCAATAGGTCTGTGATTGAATGTTTTGCATGTCAGTTGGTTGGAGCAAAACCTCACATCTGCAAAATAATAGCTACTCACGAGAAGGAAAAGCATCATTGACTATTAGTCTGACATAATAAATCAAAATGGTATTTCAAGTCATTTTGGACCCTTAAAAACAAACTAAAAGGTTTCTGTCCAACAATAAAGACAGCTGGAGCATTTGCCGTATATATGTACTTTCCCCCTCAGACATAATGACCTTTTAAACTGGAAAATGTTTTCTTTTCCAAAAGCAGGTGTTCTCCAAGTCAAATTGTTGCACTCTTATTGGAGTGGAAAAGGCAACTCAGACAGCCTCACAGATCTCAGCATCCACAAATTCCTCCTGAACTACATCACCAGTGCTGTGCGTTCTAGTTTATGACTTTTTTCCACTGGTAGAAGGAGCTTGTTGTCAAGGACAAACAAATTTTCAAGACAACACCTGGTTTGCTGCTGCTGTAACCTTATTGCTACATTTCTTTCAGAAGCTTTCTGTGAAATCATATTCCGTATTTTCATGAAGTTATGTGTCTGTTATTGTCATTGTCAGTTGTTTGGAGTTTCTTTGTTTTGTCTTTGGTATGTGGTGAACCTCATCCCCCTCCGTACTTTATCACACAGGGTTCAGTACCACTCATTTGACCGCTTGTCCATCACATCCATCTGTCCAGACTACAGCTTGAAGATCAGGAAGATAGCCCTGGACCAATCAAAGTAACATACAAAGTCTCTGTCTTTGTCTCTCTCTCTCTGTCTCTCTGTCTTTCTCCTCACCTTATTGTTTGATCTTTCTTTCTCCTTTGTAGTTTATAACCTCCTCTGCCTATTATGGGATGGTTTACAATACCCATCAGATGCCCTTGAGCAAGTTTCTGTTATTTTTGCGAAATGTACTTGAATGAATATCTTTGGAGTGCCTCAAATATTTGTAGAGCAATTTTTATACGAACAAAGATTAAGCCTTGTCATTCACCCACTCTATTGATGAGGATTCTTTACTGGAAGTTACTTTTATTCTCCTGCTAGGCTTCATCAGGGTCTGGAAAACAACAGTTTTATACATTTTAGCCTCTGTAGTCTTCATTGGATTTTCCTAGATGCTTGTTTTTTTCATTCTGCATCCTACTCACAATGTTCCACATCCCATCGTCCATATGTTGCATTGTTTTGCTCGTCTTTGTTGCCCCTGTTCTCTAGTTAGAGATGAATACACACTATTCCTGCCCCTCCTTATCCAAACCTCTGGCAGGAAGCATGCTGCTGTGCTGCACAGTCTCACCATCACCCTGTCACATATCGTTGCTGTCCAAAGAAAAACAAGTATCTCCAAAATGGCAACTTTACAGGAGAGGCCAAAAACCTGATTTCATTTTAATGTAAGTCAATGGAACCAGATGTCTTTCCAAGCCCTTTTGGGCCATTTCTGTTGGTCCATTCATCATGAGATTTTCACACAGTGTAAACAGCAGCTGATGTGTTCAAATGATGTGTAAAAGTAAAAATGGGCAAAAATGGAGATACATGTTTTTCATTGGACAGCGACGATATGTGACCTGCTCCTTCCTTTTGAGACCTACAGAAGCACATTTTGACTTTTATACACTGAAAAAGGAAAGTCTCAGCTTTTATCTTGTGCACTGGTAAATCTAATGGCGGCGAAAAAGTGATATTTATTATATGATATTTAGAGAGCCTGTACAGTGTATGTCCAAACGTGTCCAGACATTCCCCCTTTTAATGAGTGAATTCAGCAGTTGCACCCGCTGCTGACACAGATGTTCAGATACTCACACACACACAGTTTGTATAATCTCCACAGAAAAGCATTGCTGATAGAATGGGATGCTCTGGAGAAGCCACATATGAGCCTAAAGTCACCATGCATAAGGCTTCCAACAAGCACTGGAACTGCATCCTCCACAGTGGTGTCAATACCTTTGGGATGAGTTGGAGTAACATTTGATAGATAGTGGTGTTTGAGGTTTACAGCATGTCAGCTTTAAATTTATGTACCTTCAAACTGGAAACTCGATGTTGTTTTTCAAGAGAAATTCAATGCAAATGATTTCTTATTGACAGTTTTGACAGATGCAGAGTTAGAATTTCACATTAAGTTGAATGGGATTTTTCTCAAAAACAGAAAGAAAGAGAGCTGCAGTGCACAGCTCATTAGGTTCTGTAGCTAAATGCGTTATTGTGCTTTCATTTGACTCTCAAAATGAAATTCTTCCTCTCTTTTTCAAACATAAAAAGAAAAAAAGCATATTCTTTATTTATTATATGAATTTCACAAAAATGCTAATGCAGTATGAAAGCTGAGACTTCATTGAATGAGAAACCTCCGAAAAATGAATACAACCCAGAATCGACTTTTGACCTGACATAATTTCTCCACAAATATGCCATTACTAACTTTCACTAATACGATCTCACAATACAAACGTCTCACACCTCTTGTTTCTTGCTGTTGCTCTCTCATCTCAGGTCCTTGGAGCTTTTCTTTGCCACCAATCAGAACAGCCGCAACAGCAGCAGTGGTGACCACCCCAATGATAAATCTCCTCGGCTGTGCCGCAAGTTCTCCTCTCCTCCACCCCTCTCCATCCCGTCCCGCACCAACTCCCCTGTCCGCGCCCGCAAGCTCTCCCTCAACTCGCCCCTCAACTCCAGAGTGGGCGCCTTGGACCTGTCCACTAACCCCACCTCCTACTCAGCTGCCAGCAGCCCCACCTCTGCAAACCCTACCACCTCTCCCCCACCCTCCACAAACCCCCGCTCTCCACTGGACCTGAGCCGTGGCCAGAGCCCATCCTCACCTGAACAAAGCCCTGGAGCTCCGGATGACAATGCTGATGCTCCCCACATAGACGCCCTTTGTGGAAAACTGCGCCGCAGCATCAGGAGAGGTAAGACCATTACAGCTTATTCTGAGATGATGATGATGACTTATTATAATGATAATGATTATAAAATCATTTTAATTAACCACGAGAAAGGAGAAAGCAAACAAGACAAATGTAGACATCAAAATACATACAAAAAATGCCAACAAATGTATTTATTTATTTATTTATAGATGATAGCAGTGGTGCTAGCATGTAGGGGTGGGCGATATGACAATATATTATCGTTATTGTGATAAATTATGTCACTATGGGCTTCTTTGAGTATATTGTGTTTATTGTCAGTACTTAAAGAACACAGAGCGCATGTTGCATTATAAAGTGAGCTTAATAAGGCATGTTTAACTGGATTTAGTGCAGAGCAGTATGTAAAATATTGAATAAAAAACATCTGTAGCTGTAGGTTTGTTATTCTTGTTATTACTTTTATAGCATTTTTACACTCATCATCAAAAGAATAGTTGCACCCAGAAAGAAGTTCAGTGCTATTGGGAAGGAAGACAAAAGCTACCAGGAACAATAGATGATGATAAATTTAGACTGATATGGGTAATATTTTTTGAGCTACACATACAGAAGTAGTGTGTATCAGTATGGTGTCAGTACGGTGGCCGAATAAATTTAACATTTCAGAAAACATTTCAGTTGCATTCATTTCAGAAAAAAATTACAAAAGTAAAAACAAATTTGCAAAACGTGAAACACTTTTACCAGTACGAAAACAATTTTACAAACTGCGAATTCTGACGGAAAGGGTAGGTCTAACACACAGGATGTTCATGTTGCAGACCCTTGTCAATCAAACTGTTTCGTGGTGACGCTAAAGCATGTTTTGTCCATTTTGTGGCACGCATTTTAGCCAGCTGGCACGCTTTTGTTTATCAAGGTGTTTTTATTTTTGTAATTTTGTTTTCTGAAATGTCCATTTGTTTTGCGCTTCTCGGCTACCATACGTCAGGCCATCATGTTTGCTAACGCAACATCCCATGGAGCTTGAATGTTCTCACATAGTTCCTGCAGGTTTTGCAGTACACCTGCCCATGGTGCTGGCACTAACAGGATGTCACATGTGTGGCCGAGTGTGAAACTTGAACAATTCACATGTCTCACAATGTCAAACCTACCCACTAAGTTTCATTCCTGTAGGTTGATTCCTTCTGGGTGCAACTATTTTTTTCAACTATTCTTTTGATGATGAGTGTAATTAATAATTATGTGTAACTACAGTTTCTATTATGTCTTTTACAGCTTATTAAATAGTTGAAAAACAAAATAATGTGATGCCGTGAAAATGCCTTGAAGTATCGTGATGAAACATTTTTACCATATCACCCACCCATACCAGCAGCCTAATAAAATCTGTAGGACAATGTTTCCCAGCCTCAGTCCTGGAGGCCCACTCGCCTCCTCATTTTATACTCAGCTCACTAACAATGGAAATTGTAGAGGTCAGTAGACTTCCAGGGGGCTAGTTGTAACAGTTGTGTAAATGTCTGGTAAATCAATGCAAAACACCATTAATGCAATAGACTTCTAGGTTGTCATAAAACCCCATGAACTTTCCAACTTAAGTAGCTCTTTGAGATTGGTACTATGAGACTGCAGTCTTCAAGATGGTGCTGTACAGCCACCCAAAAGGCACAAACAGAATTACAGTCTTTTGGCGACTACAGCTCCAAGTGTTTTGCATATCAGTCAAATGACCCTCTCCTATCAAGGTTCTCGAAACCTATACGGTCTGGATTACAAGCCTGTATTTCAGCGCAGTCTGTTTTACAGCAACGACTAGTAGATTTATTAGTCTACTAGTGAACTAGCCTATGCAACCCCAACCACTTTGTTATTATCTGTGCTGGGAACAGTCCACCACCCAAATATATCTGGCCAGCAGTGGTCCTTTGGTGGTTGCTTCCCATTGATAAACTATGTAGAACGTGACTCCTAAACTGTGCAGCAGCTACAGTCAGTAATTGTATAACCTGTGCTCCTGTATGGTGAGCAGACCTGATAAAATGGACATTGAGTGTAGCTACAAGGTATGTAATTGTGCCAGGCAACTGTCACTCAGACACAAGCAAGAACCATGAAAGTCAGTGAGATGGTGCTACCGGAATCCTAAGTGCTGGCAAAAGCTGCCAGAGACAGCAGGAGGAAGTTGTCAGCCACAAGAAATAGCAGGAGGAGATTGACAGCCATAAGAGATGGTGGGAAGACAACAAGGGCCACAAGTGGCATGAGGAGGTGTTTTTGCTGAAAACTCCACCTCTGGGATCCTACCTCCTGTTTCGCAGCGAGGCCACTGTATTATGCCTGATGTTTGTTTCTGGTGGCTGAACTATAGAGTGGGGGAGATGGGGTGGAGGCGGAGCAGTGAGGGATTTGGGCAGCGTTTGGGCACCGCCTTCTCACTCCCTCTCACTGAGTTACTGTCTCCATTGCCTTGCTCCTTCCACATGACCCTGAATCCAGCATGTTTAATAGCATTTTAAAGTAATGCGTTCAATCTGAAAGCCAGATCCTTTAAACATCATTTTCTTTTATATACATCTGACTAGTAGTGCAGCATCTCCTTGTAAAACACAGGAGCAGGTCATGTGCAAACATTCTGAGCTTTTCTAAGTGCCTTCCTAATACAAAACAGAGCTTGTTAAGCTGTTTGGCCAAACAAGCATTCCCCTCAAAATTACAGGCTTCTGCTTCCTACTGGCAGCGTGTCAAATAAAGCAAGGCATGTCAGCTCAGCAGAACCCAAACCCATCCCATTCTTCATTCAGCATATAGAGTTGTCACCCCCCTTAATTCTCAGCTTTGTCGGAAAACTCATCTGAAGTCAGTTGCACGCTAAACAGGCTGGTAATTGTTCTCTTAGATTGTTTTCCCTGGAAAAAGAGATGGGGCTGTTTTGACTTGCTCCTAGTGGAGCCCACAGAACTAGCTGCGTTCCAGCTGCTACTCTGATTTCATTCGCTTCCCAGCAAATTGCAGTAATGGGCCTGCGCTGTTGTTGTTGTTTCTCCATGCGTGTGGAATCAGCGATGATGTCAGGGTGATATTATTGTACACCATTAGCATTGATGCATTGGCTTTGCGCGCCGTCCAAGAATCCAAGGAGAGTCTTCTTGATCTACTGTTTTCATTTGCAAGTTTGCAGTGTGTTTCAGTCGCAGCGTAATAATGCAATAATCACACAATTTCATTTGCTTTGTCAAAGTTTTGATTAGTTTTTCTGTTGCGTACTGGGATGGCAGTGAGGGAATTGATTTTATGCTTTAGAGGCTAGTGCTGTTTGTATTGAACTGCAGGCAAAGGCACTGATAAGCCTATTTTGCCTTCATAAGTGAAAACTGCTGTAGTAAATCTGTTTGTTTGAAGCGATATCTTTATTTAGATAGTGGCTGTTCTATAATGAAACTGATGTCTAAACGTCTGCCAGAGCTGCTACTTGGCAGTTGGGAGTGATCTGCTAATGCAGCCTAAACACAGAGGAGGTTTATGCCAGGTTGCTTGTTTTCTTTCCTTTTTCTTTTGGATCAAACATGGATGTAGATAAGGACATTCAAAGAACATAGGGAAGCTATCCAGCTTAAGCTGCTGAAATTGATCAGAAAAAAATATCAGAAGAACAAAGAACTTGATGGTTTTGAACAAAACAGAGGTTCCATGGGGACCCCCAGTTTTGGAGTGAGATCACTAAATCTGTGAAGTACAGACTGAAGATGCATTTCCTCATTCAGGGCAATATAGTTTTTGATTCAAGTTTTTGTCATCACTCATACTCAGTTGTCATTGCACCTGTCCTAACTACTACCTGCCATATGTACCATTATAAAATGCAGGACCAGAAACCGGAGTCAAGGCCCAAGTAGGTGTTATAGGACAAAGACAAGCTTCCTCACATGAGGCACACTTACTGTAAAGCCATTCAACAACGTTCAACAAGCTTTTATCTGTAAGGCTAAATGCTAAGTAGTGACCAGTAGTAAAGAATTCCTTGTTTGTCTGTACTATCTGCTCTCATTGATTTCAGAGATTAAACGATAGCGTGCTGGTCAGCAGTAGAAAACAACCTCAGGCATTGTGCTGAGTTTAGCACGTGCTCTCGCAGAAACCAGCGCTTGAGTCGATTGTGTAGAAATAGTCTCCCTCGGCTCAGTGAGGTTGCCAAGAATGTTGTTTTCATTATTTCTGACTTTAAAAAGATGCTGTTTCCTCTGATATTTTTTGCAGTGTCAGTAACATGGACAATATTGCCAATTATGTGGGATTGCACAAGTTTTCATTTTTTGCTTGTACTTGCTTTGACAATAAAGGTCAGTAGTACATGTAGTATTTGCATACATTTTTTCCTTCTTTATTCACTAAATGCTTGTTTACAGTGGTAGTAACTTCAGGCTCCTGCAGATGGCGCTGTATGAAGATAATGGATATAAATACCTGCAGGGTGTGATTTAACAGGGTTCATAGATTGAGAAGAGGTGGTACAGTGCAGTGAATGTCTCGTTTTGATGTTTGGGACCAAAGCAGATGTTAATGATTGGCTAAAAGGACTGATCGCATTTGATTGTGCGATAGTGTAAAGGAAGTAGCTGAATGTGCAGGTGTATTGGAGCGTACAGTCATATGTCTCTACCAGCAGTGGCATAAATCCCAGTCTATAGGAATTTCTCCTCAGAATTGTGCCAGGGAAGACATCCTCCAAATCTGGCCCATCTGCACAATTCTTTGATGCAAGAGTGGCTGAACATTGATGCAGCCTTCTAGTCCAAGCCAAATTGAAACGAATCAAATCGCGTTTGTGCTTGTGGAGGTATTAGGTATGTTTCGGTCACAGGTGACTAGTTTTTTGTTCGGGTAACCTTATAACTTAATATTTGAGTATTTGAAGATTGCAGCCCTGTGATTATAAGACAAAGATGATTTTTCTCAGATGAGGCCTGTAGAAGCAGGTTTTTGTCAGTACCCTGTAGTAAGCTGCATATTCCACATTAATTTAATTTAATTTAATACATAAAAAATTGCATGCTCATGTATTCAAATACATATGGGATTACTAATCTTTATTGGCATTGCTGAAACAACTATTTAAAACAAATCAACTTAATTTAAACATTTTTTTTATAATTTTTTTTTTTCAAAATTATTTTTCTTTTTAAATTCCCATTTGTACCATGTTGTGTGTGTTTCCTTTTTCCTTTAGCCGTGCTAGAGTCAGTGTCATTGGACAAGTTCATCCCTGAGTCTCCACAGGGCAGCGAAGCAGGAGATCTCTCTCCTTGCCGATCGCCCTCAACCCCACGGCACCTGCGCTACAGAGGGCCCGGAGGTAACTCTGTGTGCTGCATGTGGTTGCATATTTATGTGTAAGAGAAAGCGAGGGAGGGTAGATGAAAACTAAAGCCATTTTCAGTCCTCCTTCAAACTTTTAAATAAAACATTCTCGGCAGGCCAGATTCTGCTCATTTGGCTAGTTTATTTCAGAACAGCCTGTGTTTTCGTGACCCATATGGTGAAGTGCTGAACTGCTGAGATTTGACTGTAATGAAGAGAAACATAGTAGGGCGCTCCATTTTCATTAGCCTCCGCTTATACAGTCACTAGCAAGTGGCTAGTGCCTATTCTGCTAACTGCACTGCCTCTCAACACATTGGTTCTAGTTAAAGAAATAGACCTGTGAAAAATGTACACTTTCACATCCGTGTACATCAAGTGTATCAGCAAATAAGATGTCAGACATTACCATTGTAGCTATGAGGATAATGTAGTTAACACAAGCTTAGGATAATAAACTGCATGCATAAAGCAGCACATACTTGTTGCAAGCTGTGGCGAGTAATATGAAATGCAAGTAAAAAATACAAATAAGAACAGAAAGCAGTGATTTTGTAATTAAATTTCTGGAATATCATGAAATGTTACAAAGTCTATTCCAGACATGACAAATTAGGGGATTTGTCATCTTTGGTCCTGGAACATCAGATTTTGTTTGTAGCATCCTTAAGTTTTAGTTGCCGTTTATCAAAATGTTATATTTTCATGCATTTTCCTTATTGTGTGAGTGGTTGTTTTGGTTACTCGATATTTTTTTTTTTGCACACTTTTATCCCCAATCCCGCTTGTCAACAACTGGCAATCACTTCAGTCAAGATGTGCAGTCTCCTGTACCTGCTAACAACGGCAAATATGTCAGGAAAACGTACATTTCAGTAATAATTGTGTTCTGTGTTTAAGCAGCGATTACTGTGCTTGCAAATCAGAGGGTTTAAAATAATGATTAAAACAATGGCCTGTGTTCAAACAAAAACAGTACACAAACATTATATTTGACTTCTTAAAGTGATGCAGTTATGCTTGGTTTGAGGAGCATTCAGAAAAGACCTAGTTCTTTATGAGTAAGGTTGTGTCAATGCTCACCAATGTACTAAAAATATTGTCTTTTAAATTCTTAGAATCTAACACATTAAAAACAACTTTGCCAAACAAACAACCAGAAAGGTACTGTACCCTGTACCCTGTACCTAGACTGTGAACAACTGAACACCAATGACCTGGCAATACAGGGGTTGGACAGTGAAACTGAAACACCTGTCATTTTAGTGTGGGAGGTTTCATGGCTAAATTGGACCAGCCTGGTGGCCAATCTTCATTAATTGCACATTGCACCAGTAAGAGCAGAGTGTGAAGGTTCAATTAGCAGGTAAGAGCACAGTTTTGCTCAAAATATTGCAATGCACACAACATTATGGGTGACATACCAGAGTTCAAAAGAGGACAAATTGTTGGTGCACGTCTTGCTGGCGCATCTGTGACCAAGACAGCAAGTCTTTGTGATGTATCAAGAGCCACGGTATCCAGGGTAATGTCAGCATACCACCAAGAAGGACGTTTTCCTCCACCAGCATCACGTAGTGACCTGGCCACTATCCTGCAAGAAGAATGGCTTAAAATCCCTCTGACCACTGTGCAGGACTTGTATATGTCATTCCCAAGACGAACTGACGCTGTATTGGCCGCAAAAGTAGGCCCTACACCATACTAATAAATGATTGTGGTCTAAAACCAGGTGTTTCAGTTTCATTGTCCAACCCCTTTATGTCAGCAATGCTCAGACATGTTGTAGAGTAAAGGCCTGCATATGAGCTGGATTATTATTGCCAGCTGCTGATCACATGCACCTGCAAAGTGAAGTGTCCACAACAACCCACAAAACCTAGTGGCATTTTGGTCCACGCATGCTGCACATGCCCACCTGCACACGCCTTCCAGGCTATGCCTATGCAACCCCTGCCACATAGCAGGGGAGCATTGAGACCAATCGTACCTCCATGCACCCAGCTGCAAAAACAAATGTTTCAACCTTGTAAAGTAGAAGTAAACAATTAATCAGCACTGTTTTCTCTTTTGTTATTAGCATTTCACATACTGCCCCATCTTTTTAGGACTTGAGTTTTTCTGTACCATTGTACTGATAACAGTATGTTACATAGTCTCTGTTTGAAGCTAATCAACAATTCAAAGTAGTTTGAGGCAACTGTGTGATAATGTAGGTGTGCACAATGTTAATGGGTGGCTGTAAGCTTCGATTACCTGTTAGCTAAATTAACCTTATAGCTTCAGTGCAAAAGTAAGGAAGTAAACCTCAGGCACCAAGCATGTCTTGGCTGATTCTTGAGCCCTCTTGACCGTCCTTTACCCAGAGAACCTGTGGTCTAGTACAGCTTTCAGGAAAAACCACTATGCAAAACTCGGTCAAGCCAAGCGTGGTCAGGCCAGTCCTCAAAGAGGCCCAGTTCTGCTAATAAATGGCCCCTGTGTATTAGGGTGTCATTCCGGCCAATTTGTCTTGGGGCCGAGTCAGTTCAATAATGTGTTTGGATGACATTAAAGGGAGGTTATGTATAGAAGAGTTGGAACAAGATTACATAGTATTTGTTTGGTTTCCAGCAACACATGTTCGTAGCTGCCATGGACAGGCGCTGGACGGTGTTCCATCCGTATTGTTTGTTCTGTGGTCCTGTACACACTTTCATCCTGTTTATTATAACACTCCTGCAATTTTGTTAAGGCCATATATGCTGTATAAATATACATTATTTTCCTCCTTGACCCACATTTGCAGGAACTTGGTCTATGTAGTCTCACGCAAGAAATAGTGTTTCTGCTCTGTGCAGTGAAATTTCCACTGAAAACCATTTCCATATGGTCACTAACACGTGGTGTAGCCTTGGATACTATGTAGGGGGGGTGAGAATTTTCCCCGGGAGGCTTTCATCCCATAACTACTTATGTATACAGTCGGTAACACTGGCCATCCAGCTATACTGTAGTCATGGAGACCTCAGGTTTGTTTACTTTACATATTACCCCACTGACCCATTCCTCAAACACACAGCCTGTATTCCTCTTAGCTTCGGTTTTGCTTATTTCTGTCCGTATGTCCTCTTTCCCTTCAGTCCCCGCGGCGGAGAACTCGCGCTGTTCGGTGTCTCCAGCCTCCGCGTTCGCCATTGCCACAGCAGCAGCCGGTCACAGCAGCCCTCCAGGTACTCAACAGAAGACAACAGCACTACAGTGCACCACACAGAACATCATGTCCTACTGGGAGCTTTTTATAGGCATGAGTAAATATAGTTCCAACAATAGTGTTTTCTGTACATTTAGCCACGGAAGTTGGACATAGATAATGATGATCCATCCCGTTCATCTCAGTTCTAGGTAGGTAGTAAGTCAGTAAGTAGATTGTTGCAATAAATAATAGTTTTAATATAGGCTGAAATTACTGAGCACCCCCACATCCAGGTCTTGCTTATGTAAGAGAGGACACATCACAGTGTGCTTATAGCATTCAGGACCAGAGCCAATGACAAAACGCACATTTATAATAGATAAAAGATCGTAGCCTGTCTCAAGGACTTCTTTAAAAAGCCAAGATGGAAAAAATCAACAGATCCCGCTTACGCCTGCTCACTTCATGCATCTTGAGTATCAGGAACATATCTGGATTAGGCCATATAAAAATGCAAGTGTGAATACATCCAAGACCCATTTAAAACCAAATCCGATCTTTCCAACTACTTCAGCAGGTGGTCTGAGATATATTTGAGTCACATGCCATGGTAGTGTAAATGCATCTGTCCCTGGAAGACATCTCACAACCAAAAGCCCTCCCAGTACAACCAAAACTCCTCCCCATGCACTACGTCACTGGGCATGTGATCCATATCTTTATGGAAGATATTCATGGAGGATGCACACGGTTGGGGACCAGATGAAACTAAATACTTAATAGCAATATGGATGGAACTTACCGTACAAAACACACTGCAGACCATAGAGGCTGAACGAATTAACTCCTCATAATTAGTCTTGTAACAAGCTGATTTGCTTACTCCATCCCTCACAGCAATTGATTTCAGTCTGGCTAACTAGACATGCATTTGACCACTGAGTGTAAAAGCATGTGGCTGAAATCTCATTGCTGTATCTGTCTCGTAGGTGAAGAGTCATATTATCAACCTTGTCCAAAAATAATTTCAGAAATTCCTCACAGTTTTTGGAGATGCCTCAGGGCTTTTAGAAAAGAAGAGGATTTAATACAGCATTAATTGTATTAAACAGAATTTTCAGTCTGTGGTGATTTTTAATAATCATGATTGAAAAATATTTTTGCTGGTATTTCTTGCTGGCAGCCTAAGAACAAACCTGAAGAATCTCAAGTAACACTTTTAGCTAAAGCTACTTCTCAACTCTCAGCTTTCCAGCCGTCTTGCTGAAGAGCCCTGATAGAATGTCTCAGCCAAGGTGGAGATTTAAATCCTGCCTGTCTGACTCTGAAAAGGGCAGAATGGAACGAAGACGCTAACTGAGGAGCAGAAGCTATGCTGAGATTTGGAGAGGAAATAAGCAGCTCGATAAGCAGCTCCAAACTGAGTGGCTATAGAGGGACTAAAGATTTGAGAGAGGTGTTCTGTCATTCTAATAGGCCAATGTTGTGAATCTAGCAGTGTATTATAAATAGTAGACCTGTGGCCTAAAAAGGCTATTCCTTTGCTTTCAACTTGGTCAACTATAAAACCACAGGACAAGACAAGATCAACAGTATGGCCATGCTTATGAGTGGAGCTCTCAGCATGCTGAGTGAAATCAAAAGACTCCTATTAATTATTAAACAACATGTGACAATGGTGCCACGCCAAGGTTGGACCTGGACAAACAGCCACAAGGTAAACCTGGTTCAAAACGATAAAATGAGTGCATTTCTACACGCCAGCTCACTTGCCTTGCTGTCTTTGATGATGCAAAACCATTGGTGTTTTAGCTTCAAACTCCGCTACGGTGGTGTCACTTATGTTTCTCCTTTCATTTCAAGTTTTCAGCAACTCGGAGAGGATGTGTGACAAAGAGTTCATCATACGGCGGGCAGCCACTAATCGGGTCCTGAATGTCCTCCGCCACTGGGTCTCCAAACACTCCCAGGTTTGCTTACTGTGATAACTACATGATTTTTCTTCCAGTGAACACTTAGCGAGGCTGTTAGTTGAGACTCAATGAGACAACCCTGTAATCCTGCAGGTGCTCTGTACTAGTGTTTTCCAGTCCTTCATAATGTAGTGCCTTTCCTGAATTATCCCACCCACTTCATCTCAACAGGTGGTTGCTAATGAGCTGATTACTTAGAACAGGTGTTTTAGGAGCAGGGAAAACACAACAGGCAGTGGCCCTTCAGAAAGAGAGTTGGGAAACACTGCTCTATATTATTGAAAGTATTGGTATCCAGGCATGGTCCTGAATTACCCCTGTCCTGCATGTTTTGGAAAGTACTTGTTAATAAGTTGATCCAGCTAATCAGTTAACTAATCCTATCCTAATGTCTCATCTGCCATGTATTGAGAGACTGCATCTTTGCCCCTTTAACATTTCATTGCCCTTGAAAAAATGTATCACCAATGTATCACCAATGTATCACCATGTGTATCACTTTCTGTGTATTTATTTTTAATTATACACTCATTGCCAAAAGAATAGCTGCACCCAGAAGGAAGTGTTGGATTGCAATGCTTTTAGAAAGGAAGATAAAGGTTACCAGGAACAATAAATGATGATAAATTTAGACTGATATCGGCAATATTTATTGTATTATTTATTTTATTGTAGCGGTTCCTAATGGTGTCCTGCGATAATCCATCCCGTGCAGCTTGAATATTCTCACACAGTTTCTGCAGATTTTGCGGTAGGGGTGGAGGTGGAGTGACAGCAGGCCTTCTGGACATGTGATGCGTGACAACAAACCGTTCATCTTGGCACTGACCACGGTGCCTCCACACAGAGATTTCTTGGTCCTCTCCACCAAGACAAAAGCGGGACTCATCACTGATGATGACCTGCTGCCTTTCTGAGTCACTCCATGACAGTCTGGCATGACACCTTTGCTGTCTTTGGCGACGCTGACGTGATGTTAAGGGTGGTCATCATAACGGTCTGCATGCATGTAGTCCTGCGTCGTGCAGCCATCTGCCAGTGGTGCTGGCACTAACAGGATGAGTCATAGAGGACATCACTGCTCACTAATTGTCCACAGTCATGGCTGTTGGGTCAGTCAGGTACAAGACCTGTCCTTGATTATATCACTTGCGCGGCCGAACATGAAACTTCAATCATTTGTGTGTCTCACAATGTCAAACCTACCCGCAAAGTTTCATTCCTGTCAGTTGATTCCTTCTGGGTGCAACTATTTGTGCAACTGTTGATGATGAGTGTGAAAGAAGCACTGTACTGGTATTATTGTCAGGCATGCACTGTTTTTGAGTGAGCATACGCAGAACGGAATTTGTGTAGCTGTTTATGTGTTTTCTAGTTCAAGAACATAGCGATTCTAGCACTAAGAGATCATCGCTGTCCAAAGAAAACAAAGAAAAGTATCTCCAAAATGGCAAGTTTTCAGGAGAGGTCAAAGACCTCATTTACTTTCAATGTGATTCAATGGAACCAGACTTTTTTCCAAGCAGTTTTGAGTCTTTTCTGTTGGTCCATTCACCATGACATTTTCACACAACGTAAACAGCAGCTTCTGTGTTCAGATGATACATAAAAGTGAAAATCAACAAAAATGGAGATACATGTTTTTCTTTGGACAGCGATGATATATGACATGTTTTGCTGGTTCTGTACATGAAAATAAGTTGGCACATTCTCCACAGAAAAAACACTTCTGCACATTTTAATGCATAATTACTGTTTTACTCTGAATTCTGACATTCCGTGGCCTGTGTAAAAGATTTTGTTTTCGCACTGCAGCGTTAAGGCTAATGGTGCTAATAAGTAAAGCGTTAACTGCATAACTGGGATTAATTCATTTTAAATAGATTTCTTTACTGCAAATAGTGTACACAAGTATGTTGACTGTCTACAACAGTCAATTATGTTGAAGCCAGAATTGTATTCATTTTGTGTCCAGATGTTTAAGATGATTGACGACAATTGTCTAAACTTGATTTTTCACCAAACTCTGGCGTTAAGATTAATACAGTATTTGCGCTTTTTGGGGAAACTCTTTTTACCCTTTTTGATTGTAATATATGTATAATTACTTATTCATTCCTGGTGTCACTCCTCAAAGATATTTCCTCTGAAAAGGCTTAGCAGAAAGCTCTGCCATCTAACGGCCACCTGCCTATACCCCTTTTCAACAAAGAGTTTGAGCTCTGACCTTTACGAATATGCACATTCCCTCAAGTTACTGACCTGCTCCGGATAACTGTTGAACAGGTTAGCCAACTAAAGGTTAGGACTGGCTCTTTCAGCTTCTTTTAAAACACCTTAAGCAAGTTCTTTTCTTCTTGCCATCTTAGCTTCGTCAATGCCCTGGCTGTGAAAGCACAGACAGCTTCCAGACTCAACCTCTGGGCTCAGTGCCTCCTGTTTTACAAGTTAGCGGAAGCATGACATCCCCTTCACAATTTCCATGCCATTATCATAAGCAAAACCAATTACCTTGTACAAACAGTGCCAGGTCTTAATTATAATAGCAGCCAGTTAACTCTGTTTTATATCTCGATACACGGCTGGTAAACCCAATGATAACGAAAGTGTAGGAAACAGCACCTTAAGCATCTGAATCTTCACACCTAGCGAAGGTGAATCAGTATTCAGTGCACTTAACCCTCAATAAGTGCATGTTCAATAATAGCAATAAAGGTAGATCGCCTGTATTGACTTGGGCAGAGAAAGCTGGCTGTTTGAGCAGTCTATTCTTTCCTCGTGGCAGGGTGATTAGGCTTGTCTGCCTTTATTGGGCCTGTACTCTGCTCCCTCGCTGAGGGGATTATTCCTTGCCAGTGTGCAGTCGCCCTGCTTCCAAGTGATGTAATGTGGAGTGTCGTCCTATGCCCTCAGGTTATTCCAGCATGTAGTTCACATTTACTGCAGATCACCGCTGAGAACGATTGTTTTGTTTTTGAGTATTTGTTTTTGAGGTTTCTGAGCATTGTTCTGATATTAAACCCTAGGAGTCACAGTTATTGAATGTTTTAATTGTGTCTAATCACCTAGTAAAGCATGCAGTTTTTCAGGTACCTAAAAATTAATAATATTTATTTCATAATTAACTGTAAATTGAAGTATGTCCATTACTGCATATCAATCTGCAAAATTGCATGTAGTCAGGCTGAAGCCCAGTTGCATGTTCATTATATGTTAGCCATATTTATAGCTGCCTCATTCATATCATCGCATCGGAAAAAAAAACCAGGTATTTCCAAAATAGCAACTTTTTCAGGAGAAGCCAAAATCCTTCATTACTGTCAGTGTAAGTTAATATAAAGTGGTTTTATTCCAAGCAGTTTTGGAGCATATCTGTACGTCCATTACTAATGAAATTGTCACACACTGGAAAATCAATACACTACGTTGCCAAAAGTATTTGCTCTTCTCAATTCACACGCATGTGTCGTAATATAATGAAAATCTGAAGGAAGTTTGTTGTGGTATAATTGTAGTGAAAAATGATTGCGGTGACATCTTTAGCCATGAATCTTATGTCTGTAATTAACCTAGTAAACAAAGAACTGCACTGTCAATTTCACATGAACTTTGCCATCTAGTGGCAGGGTGTCTTTAGCTGCTTAACCTAGCCTGATGAAACAGCTGAGACATGGTGGTGTGTTTTTTTGTGAGACCTTAGCTGTTTTTCTGATGTCCAAATCCTGATGCTGTGGTCTTAGGATGTACTAAAATGTGCAGCATACTGTATAAATAGATATTAACCCACAGCTCCAGTATCAGTCCACAGCTCTAAACACGTTCAACCAGTGCAGCTCAACAGTCACTTCGTAGAACAATCTCATCTAGATTAAGCACAGTAGATGTGGTATTATTGCAGGATATCACATTACCTAACATGTTTAAAGGGTCAGATACGATTGTGTTTTGGGATTCTACTGGTTTTCTATGGTTTGCATGGCAATAAATGAAATAAATTATGTTTTTTTTTAACTGGCAGGAAGTTTCAACTGTCCAAAGGGGCAGTTACTGTGGAAAACCATCACTGGGCACAGATCTAATTACATAACTAGGTAATTACACATGAGATTACATGAATACATGTAAATAGAATAGTGAAGCTGCAGCTGTCATTCCTTTTGAATGGGCTTTTTTAAAATTCTGGGTAGCCTCTTTGTTTGTCATGTGCCAGAGGTGTTCAGTGGTTAACATATCTGTAGGCTTTAGGCCTTCTGCTTGGCACAAGATTCTTATTATCGGTACTGTTTGGTTTCTTTCGCTGTGTGTGTGTGTGTATATTAGGGCCAACTGTGTCCATTGTATTGATCTGTGTCCTCATTAGAGCGTCGCATCCTCATAAACTTTCCACATTCCCCCCTACTGCAGCATTCCTCTGTGTGCAACTCTGGCTCATATGTCTCCATCTGTGGGATATTACTGCGCTAATGTTCACAGCTTTACTGAGCCAAATCGGCTTACAATCCCTTTTCATGATCAGGGCCACGCACACCCACACAAACACACACTCACACTTTGTGGTCAAGCCATCTACAACAGTCCTGTGTTGTGGCTTTTGTGTTAGCCTTGACGTAAGTGGCCATCATGCAATTTGCTTCCCTTTTTCCGTTTTGAAGGCGCACCGCGGACTAATTGCATTGATCTCTTGTACCCTTTTGTCGAAATTATGCCAAGGCGGCTGTGGCAAATTCATCTGGAGAGCGCTTGTTAAAACTGACCTTTCCGGCTGCATAGGTGAGCGGTGCGGGCAAGAGTGAGGAGAGGGGGAGGAACGGAGCGATAGAAGCGTTTAAATTGGCTGGCTGGAAAACAAGAGAGGCATGGCATGGTGTTTTGAAAGGGTTGTTTTAGATACCCAACACTTTTGAGCAAATACTGAGATTAGACATATTTGTTTCTCCAACACCGAACACAAAACACTGCTGTTTTTCACCTAGTGAACAGCGTGAGTGCAGCAGTTGATAAAAGAAGACGTGCCCCCCCCCCCAAGTACAGCAAAAAAAACGCACCTTTTTCTTTCTCACTGCTGTTGCTGTTTGAGCATTCTTTTGGAATATTGAGCATGCACAGTCATTACACAACTAAAGCAAAAGCCAAAATTCTAATTTGCACAGATTAACCCAAAAGGTAATCATTTAGCCAGAGCAGCCTGGCCTGAACAGTGATTTACAGGATTTGAATACTTATTGATAGCCTTTATCAATAAGTTAAAGTATATTTAGCCCTTCCCAATAGCACTGCAATCCAACTCTTCTTTCTGGGTGCAGCTGTTTGATGATGAATGTATTTTAGATTTACCACTCTTTTACCCTTATCAGCACTGCGTGTAAAACACATGTAGGTTATGTGATCATTTGGAATATTAAATAAAATTGCTGCATTGACATAGTAGATATCATGACCCCTAGTTCACCATCGCTGTAAAGGCCTTGAATGGCCTTGTTTACCTCTCAGTGACTAAATTCTGCAGAAGTGTAGAGAATTTTGAAATTCCTCTTCAATAATTAGGCTGAAGCACTTGTGTGGTATAGAAGCTGCGATTGTAACCCTGTCGTATATTATATATTAACCATAACTGAAGGTCTTTGCTGATGGAACAGTCGCTTGATGAAACTTTTTTTTGTGACTTCAAAAATGCTGCAGCTGACAAATGCATAATGTCAGTCATTTTGAGATTTAAACAGTTGTTTAAATTAAACAGCATCACCAAATAGGATTAATTCCTCTCGTTTCTCCTCCTCGTTATTTCATGGTCAATCTTTCACTTGCACAAACAAAGGGTCCTGTAGATAAAACAATACTTGCAGCTATATCTTTTTAGGGATTAGATAGATGTCAGACACCAAACATGTCTTGACTGCTTGAGTGGTAAATTGTCTTTATTACATTTTTCACTGAACAGTTGCTTTAAATGGGTACATAACCCATAAACATAACTAACAACTCGTCATATTAATCTGAGAACATGAATGGCTGCGGCATCAAGGAAAAAAAGTAATGTGATGAAACAGCAGCAGCCTCCTTCTGGTTTATGGTGTTGTGCCCTGACGGTGCCAGCAGCAGCAGTAGCAGTGTACGCAGTAATGAGGATAATTGTTTGACCTCCGTGCCGGCTCTGCAAGACTTGGCCACTGGCTGCTCTGGGTCTGCCCAGAGTGCAGGGGGCAGCAATAGGCTGTTGCACTATTAATTAGCACTGCAGCCCCTATGCTGCATGAAGCCTGTGCTTTATACAGATTGACTACAGTGAGAAAGATGTAGTGTCACATAAGAGTTTACATGAACATCTGTTTACCAGGTTGTTGGAATTGAAAGCAGCGATTTGACCAAAGAAGAGTTTTTTCCACCTTGCTCCAGATATGACTCAGTGCTTCAATAAGTGACGACAGCAGTCGGAAAGCTCAGTGATGTTAGAATTCTTCACTCTAGTTTCTGAAGCTGTGCGTTTTTGGCTTTGAATAATTTTCTTTTCTCAGCAGTAGATGGAGAAGTTAAATAGCTTGGCCCCTCTTTTAGCTCAGAACCCCCCTTCCCCTACCATAAAGTGTCTACGTAGTCCTATTTGAATGGCATGCCTCCGCAATATGCCGTGTAAATGGTGCTGTCTTTGGAGCTTTCAGCTGGTGTGCTTTTAACAGGAATGACATCCTGTAATTATACGCAGTTTTGCCCCGTCACGTTGGCGCGACGATTAAATCTGTTACATTTTTGCGTCTCTCTTTTTACATCCTCTCTCTGTGTGATTCGTATGCCATTAGTGTGCATCAGGACATAAAAGCCTTTTTAGGCTTGTTCATTTTTCAGCGCGAGCATATGCAAACAAGATGCACACACAGTGGACCTCCGAATGTGAATTGATTTATAGATGCAATTTGGGAGACTTTTGGCCCAGCTGTGCAATTTGCTCTAACCTTGAAAGTTTTGCTAATCTGTGTTTGCTAATGGTCAGCGGATGTTGGATACATTAAGCAGCCATATTTTGTCATAGTTGATGTTTTGTCAAGAGTTTTGCCGATACTAAATGCTGTAGGTGGCATACTAGGCATATGCAGGGCACATACAGTTGGCCTCAAAATATGTGTTGATTTATGGGTGCAATTTCAGTGGCTCTTGTGCCAACTGTGCTAATTATTCTGTGCGCATGAGATACTTTTCCCCTCTTAAATCAAGGTTAAACGTTCTGATCTAACATTGATTCTTAATTACTTTTAGGCTCTGAATTGATGTTGAAGCAGAATTCAGAATTTAGCAAAAATTGTACCATAACACCAAAACTACTGCAATTTGTGTCAAACCTTAAAAATCAAAGAAAATTTAAAAAAAAAACATTGTCAAAGCTGTTTTGCGCTATATAAAACAAAGATCATTTTTTAAAAGCCAACCAGCCTAAAACAAACAACAAAACTGTCCAGTAGTTTTTTTGTTCATATTTACTGAAGAACAAGATGAGAATAAATTACTTTATATAACTTTAATAGTGCAAAAAGAGTTTCACAGATCATAGTTCCATCAGATGACTTAAATTAAAAAACAAAACAGGAAATTAAGCTGTGTTTGTGAAACAGTTAGTGTACAACAAGAATAAAAGTAAGAATATTTCTCTTTTCTTTTCTGTCAGGCTTCGGTAATTAGAAATGTTAATATAAACAGCCATGAGCAGCATTTTGCCTTTGAAATGTAATGGTAAAATACATTACACCGCAAAATTATTATTATTAGTATAGTAGTTTTAAGACAATGTTGTATATCATTCAAACATTATACTTTTCTTAATATCATATCATATTTTTGTTACCTCTAACACAGATTGCAGCAACCCGTAGAAGGACTTGAAGTGCATGATGCACAATCCCTCACATGATCTCATAGTCTTCTATAAATCAATGTATGTTCAGTCTCAGTACTGTCAATGTTATGAGCTGGCAACTTTCAAGTTGAACACTGAATATTGAAACAGTTTTGACATTTTTAACCTTGACCAATCAATTAATTGATTAAAGTCATCCTGCTGTCTAGAATGTAGGAAATCAGCCCCTCGTCTTTTAATCCCTAGAATTTGCTGTTTGTCCAATGATCACAAAAAAACCGAAAGGTGTATCAAATGTGTTTGCACCTTTTTCAGATTGTATAAAGCCACAAAACGGTAACAATATCAGGTTCAGCAACTTTTTTTAGTATTAGCCAAATTAACCTAACCTGAATGTTGTTTTGTACCAGTCTGTAGTTAAAGAATTTCTCATTCCATCTTGTTTGTTGAATTTTGTTCTGTTTCTGGCTAATTGCAGTTTGTTTAGTTGTTCTGCTGTCACAGCTGCCAACTGAAAAGCTCACTTGTGGGCAATGACAGGTTTAAAATTTGATGAATTCCTGCTGTCACACTTATCAGAATCTTTCCAAATGGGCAGCAGGCCAAATAATATCTTGTAGAACATGTACATGTGTCTATTTGTTGTTTTTTGCATGTGCAAAAGCAAAAAGGTGGTGACCTAAATAGATCCCTATTTACCTTTTAGGACACTGTTATATATGTATGTCTGAATGGTAATTGGGAAGTCCAAAGTGATTTTAAGGGCACAGTAAAATCCCACAATCCGCTCGGAATTTCTATTGAACACTGTAGATCTGTACATCAGCTGAAAGTGTACCAACATGCATTGCAAGTCTCTCATTACTAAGCAGCAGACATATGTTTGCTGGCTAACACAAAGATCATATATGTGATAAACCTTTATGATCCTCTCTGACTAACAGTAACAGTGATGACTGAACCACTAAAGACAAAACCAAAAATCAGTCTTTGTTGAGTCTGTGGAGAAAAAAGGACAAAAAATCAGCTATAAAAAATGAAGACCCTGATGATACACACCATACTGCAGAAACACTGCTAACTGCAGATTACTGCAGCCACAGAAATAAAACATTTAATTCTACAGCTGTGTACATTAGTTAACAAAGTAATGCATTAATAATGGATAACTAATGTTAAGTAAACATGTAACAACTTAATCAATTATTTAACATTAGTTATCCATTGTCATAGTTAGTCAAAACTTAATATAAAGTGTTTCCAAAATTAGTAACTAAATATGAACAGCTGAAATGTATCTGAGGTAACAGTAACTTTACTCACTCTTATATTTATATTACCCTCTGATATGACTGAGCAGAAGCAAAAGTGTTACTATTACACTTACTTGAGTAAATGTTACTAGTTACTACCCACCTCAGGAATTAAATATGTACCACACAAACTGATAATGGGAAGATTCATCCAAATTCATCCAAATTCATGTAATCTAATTCATGTGTTTAGTAGTCTATATATAGTACAACCCTACATGACACTAATGATGGAGTAGTGATCCATTTTGTTCATAGCCTGTTCATAGACAGTTAGCTGCAGCATAAAGCTAGTCACCGCTGCTCAGCAGATAACACAGTTATTGTGAAACATCGTACTGTAATCACAAGTAAGTCTTCTGCCCCAGTTAGATTGTGCCATCGATAGGGATGCATGATCATATACTAATTTTATCTAAAGCTCGCACCACGTGGGCTAAATGAACACATGAAACTCACTGTCTCGTTTCCAGCAGCGTCCAAATACAGCATGAGTGCACTTCCACAGTTAAAATGGTAGCGTTCATTTAGTGTATTATATGGTCTCATATGTAGTTGTTGTTGAAGTTGTCTGTATAAGTACACTACATTATACGTCAAAACCTGTTACTGTACTGCATACTACACACAGGGAGCAGTATGCAGCCTGCAGTACATACTACTGTAGTATACAGTATACGGTAAAGTAGTGTGCCATTGTGAATACAGCCTGAGTGTGGTTAACTTCTACCTTCATCTGCAAGTTTAATCAGCTGCCTGCAAGCGTGATGTGTTTACCTTCCCGTAAAACACCAGGCTCTGTGTTTAATTAACAGTCTGGATGTAAAATAACTCCAGAATCAACACTAAAAATTTAAACTCTGGAAATTTCCTGTGTACCCATGTCACTTTATTTACATCATAAAATGGTGACAGATTGTTTAAAATACAAATTAATCACCTGATGTCATGCTTTGAGCAAAAATCTGCCGATTGCAATCTTTGCCCTTTTTGATTGTGCTGTGTTGTATAATTATATATTAATAGTTTTGCAGTCATTGAAACAAGTTCATTATTCAACTGACTATATATTGATTACATACTTGGTTTCAAATAGCTTATAAAGCATAATCATTCTCAGCTTCTAAAACTCAGCCTTGGTTCTTCTCAAGTGATATTGCACTGCATCTCAATTGACATTTGGAATTGACTAAGTTGCTGCATGCTGACATGCATATGAAACATAACTGAAGCAAACTGGCTTATAATTGTATGTTCATGTCCTCCGAGCATCCTGGCGAAGAGCGCAGCATTGCTTTAACCATGACACTAGAGATTAGCCACCCACCTGCTGCGCTTGTAGGCAGAGGCAGATGAGAGGTTGAGTTAGCCATTGATTAGCACGCAGGGAGCCGTAAAGCTGAGGCAGTGCAATCTCTGATAAAGCCTAATGGAGGATGGGAATTTTAAAGCACCACATTCTACTGTGTCGCTGTACATTATGCAGGCCTGCAAACTTGCTTCATTTACATGAAACCTTGCTTACTCCACATGCAGCTTATTATGGCTCTGGTTTTCATATAGACCCTGCTGTGCTGTTGCCACTTGAGGTGGTCGTATGGGAAGCGACTGCCCTTATTCTGCCAAAGGGACAACATTTACAGCGGTTAACGAGCAAGCTTGGAGATGACTATAGACATGTGTCACTTCTTACTTGTCAGTGTTGCTTGATTGTGTTTGTTTGTGTTTACTTATGCAAATCAGAAAGGATAGTAATAAACAACAACAATGTATAACTGCTCCCATTTAAGATTGGGATTTACATGACAACCTAATGTTCTAGTTTTTCTAGCAAACATCTGATGATTGCATAAGGCAAAAGACAAGCGCCTGACCTATCCATACTCCGGGCCATTAATGCATTCCTTCATATCAACTGTTGCAAAATTGGACGAGCTGTACAGAACATTACCATTTGATGTAGACTCACTGTTTCCAATTCTGGACTGCAAGTCGGATATTATCTTATAGTAGTTATATAATGTACACATTTCCTGTTTTTGCGTGTCCTAAAGTAGAAACGTAATAGTAATTAACTGCAGCGTAAAGCAAGTCATTACTTAGCAACCAGTGCTCTGTAGAACGACACACTTATTATGGTAAAATATGTGCTGTTATGAGTAGAGTGCTTCTCCGGCAGTTGTGCTGTCAGAGCTATTGTAAATTTGTTTTATTTTCTATTAGTTCCATGTACGCAGTGTTGATGCCAAAAGCTTCATTTGGCTATACGCCTCCCCGGCCCCCCAAAAAGCTTATTCCCCGGGTAAGAGCTTGCCTTCCCGGAACAGAATATGCATTTTACGACACTGAGGTACTTGAGTCCTCAGGCCAGTAGTTGAGTTCCCAGGAATGCTGACTCAAGAAGGGTATAAAGGTCCATCCCTACTCCATTTGTTTCAGACTGCATTCTAGAACCCAAGCTCAATAAACTGAGATCATATCTCCTCAGCTGACAGCAAATTAAGAAATGACAACAGAACTAACTGCTGTATGATTATATATTAATATTTGCGTCATAGCTCATTGAAACACGGATTCCCTTGAAAATGCAGATGCCTAAATTTACGTGGAGAAACTGTAATTTGTAAGTAGAATATGTTTTATTATAATTTCCTTTTTGTTGATCCTATTTAATCCAGTGTTGTAATTGTAACATACTTTGTTTACCTACCTTTGTTTACCAGCAGTTGGAACAAAAAAAGACTTGTTGGTCAGTTGGAAATATTACTGTGGTACTGAGATTTTTTATGAAGCTTGCATACTTGGAAAATTCCTTATTTCCTGTACCCTGAAAGGCAGCATATTATACCCCTTTAGTTAACACAGTACCTGAGGTCCTAAATGTCATAAGCGATTAAGCACCACAGCTTCCTTATTGCCCTGTCTAAGCCCTCCTGTTCAGAACTGACGGTTTGAATCTCTGCTTCTTTAAATAAAAATGAGCCACTGCTTACCCTGCACCCCTTTTCCATGGGGCGTGTCAGTGTCCTTGCACTTCCTCTCATTTTACTATATCCACATGTTTTTTCAAGATGAAGTTTGTTTTACAGATATCAGAAACATCTCTGTTAATATATTACCTCAGCTCTTAGCATTAGTTAGAGCTAAACGGCCAAAGAAAGCGCACAACTAATTTTTATCATTTTAATATTTCATATAATTTCCCTCATTTGCAGTTTTGCCATGGACATTTGGTATTGATTCTGCTTTTAGGAAAAGTTCCATTGCCAGTCCTGCGTTGTTGTACAGACCTAGGTTGGAAAACCTTCTTGTTTGAATTTACACATTTCACTTCAAATGATGCAGCAGTTGAGAGCAGTAGCCTTAGACACCAGATTGAAACTGCTGCACTATTTAAGGTGGATCGAGAACATTCAAACATAAACGTGGACAACTATTATAATAAGTTTCCACTTGACGCAAGAAAGGGGAGCCAAATTTGAACAACTTGTTAAATCCCATGTTTTCTGATGTAGGCAGCCCACAAAAATATGGTTGGGTGGTCTAATTTCACAGTGGGAAGGCACTCTAGATACCCAAATGAATGTGTACTAAAAGTGCTTTTTTATAATATGTCTCCTTTAAAATTGTAGCACTTGCAGTGACCTAATGTGCGGTATAGCATGCTGGAAAATTTGCATGTTGCATCTTTCTTCATTGTTGTGCAGGACTTTGAGTTAAACAGTGAGTTGAAGATGGGTGTAATGGGCCTCCTGGAGGAGGTGCTGAGAGATCCAGACCTGCTCCCTCAGGAGAGAAAAGCCACTGCAAACATACTAAAGTAGGTCCCATGCATATTTGAAGTGTTTTTTTTCTTTCTAGCTGTAGAGAAAAGGATTTCCTTGAAGTCCCTCCTGAAGAAAGCTTGCTTTGGTGTCCCTCACTAAGATTCAGCTTTGTTTTTTCCCCCCTTTTGCTAGTGCTCTTTCTCAAGATGACCAGGACGATGCTCAGCTGAAGATAGAGGACATCCTGCAGATGGTGAGTTGCACTGTGTCATTAGGCTGTGTGTTTAAATACACTTTTTTGTAACCTACTGACCTTTCTGTGTCCTTTTTGTCCAGTGTCAAGACTGGCATCTACACTTACTAGGTGAAAGCCTTTAACATATTAAACCACATGCTCTAGCGGTGATGACACGAAGGACCTTGTGTTGTTAATAGTAACACATCAAATGTCTCGAAAGGAAGCAGCAGTATTACTGGCAGGGCTGTCCACAGTACTGCCTCAGCCTCTGCTGTTTGTGTTAGATGTGGTGTGGAAGTTTCTGAACAAGCACAGACAAATTAAAATCATGATTTCTTAATCAGAGCCATTTAGTTATTCAAGGTAACAATGAGGGGTAACTGAGGTTAGAGGTATATTACTATGTAGTGGGATTATTTTGTTTTACGGGTTTATTTATTTTACCTTAAAAAATACCTGTAGACTAACACACTCCTAATTCTGTGTGCTGTGTTGTAGTTTTTCAGGTTATTCCTTCAGTAAAGGGCAAAAATTGAGCCCTGTCTCCAAACACTATTAGAGGAGACAGTGGACCTGTTTCCCTACAGGAAATACTAGTTACAATACTACTGACCTCATCCCGAGGTCTTACATTAATACAAAAGGCTCTGGGAATACTTGTGTGACTGAGAAATAATTAAGTGGTATAACACATGAGAGAGGGCTGTGATTTGGTTACAGCGAATGCAGTGCTAACAGCTTGGAGAACAGTCCGTTGGAAGTGTGAAATTATAATAATGACGAAAATGATTATAATCAAGAAATTTAATGGATGAAGTAACACTGTCTCAATGGCGTTTTCTGACCTCTTGTCAGTCATGTTGAAGGTGCTGCTCCCAGTTAGATTATTTAAGGACAGGTAGTCAATGAAAGGAAGAATAAACGCTATGCTGGTGAAGCTCCTGGCATTAAGTTATCACCACTGCCGCCCACTCCTGGCAGGAAGCCACATCCACTAGACAAAAGAAGTGATATAAATAAAAGCAGAGCAAGAGTTAACATTGTTGCTGCTTTCCACCACTGGAGACTCTATTGGACAGTAAAGGGATGAAGTTTGCTGCTGAACTCATTTCTTCTAGACTGGTAAGGAGTTAAGTGGGAGGAGGAGGGACTTTGCATTTTCTGGTGATAGGTTGCCCCCACTTATTTGGAGTGTGAATTTGTTGGGTGGTGCCATCTTACTTGTTGCTCCTTTAATTGTTATGCTGATAATATACACTGACAAAAAATACCTGTCAACTTAACTGCTGGCCTCAGACATTTGATCTCCACTGTATATAGATTTTCTTGTTTTCAAAAAAATGAGTTAATACCTTGTGAGCTACTTTGAAGAACAAAGTTAGGTTCCAGATTTCTCCAGCATGCCCTCAACCATTACATTGGCTTGTTAAATTCCATCAACATGACACTTGATTTAACTTAATAAAGGATAATTGAATGACTGGAAGAATACTGGGTTATAACTACAAATTAGGGCTGTGCGGTACATCACCTTTTAAATTTAGGTGAGGCCAGTCATTCTCTGAGTAGATAGTTTTTGAGGCATTTCTTGCCATTTGTGTTTACATACAGAGCAATTTGTCTTTCACATTTAACCCATCCGTGAAGTGAAACACCCACATACACACACTCTAGTGAACATACACCCGGAGCGGTGGGCAGCCCTATTCACAGCCCTATTCCCGGGAAGCAGTTGGGGGTTAGGTGCTTCGCTCAAGGGCACTTCAGTCGTTACTGTCAGTTCGGGGAATCGAACCGGCGACCCTCCGGGTACCAGGCTGGTTCCCTAACATCCAGCCCACCATATTGATATACTATAATGATATAAGGTGAATCAATTTATATCAGTATATTTTCACACAAAATATAGGATGAGACAATACCATTAATGTGGTTGAATATTGTTTGATGTTGCCTGAAATTGCTCGACCCATTCCTCTCTGAAACGCTCTGGGAAAGCCTGCTACAAATTATACTGGGCAGCTGTGGGGACAGGTTTGGAAATGGTCAAACAAACTAATAATATATGCACCTAAATGCAGCTGAAAACACATATGACTATAGTAGTCTGTAATGAGGGTTACAGCTGTGTGTACAGCCCTTTGCCTTGAAGTTCATTTTCTTTCCAGCGGGCTTTGACTGTGAAAGTCATGAAAGTCAAATTCCGTCCAATGCATTATCGATTACATAGCTTGAGAGAGAAATGAAGGGCAACAGAGACGATATCCAAGCCTTTGCTTACCCCTATAGTGCAGCCTGAGACGCAGTGTCAGACTGAATTAGCAGTTCAGATAGCAGATCCCGCAGAGCAACAGGGCCATAATTACAACTTTAGGCAGCGAGACAGGGCCTGTTGCTTCTGCTTTCTTCCATCGTCCTCAATCCGTCTCTGGCTGGGCAGCAATGGCAGCTCTCCCTTTGGGACGGTTCCCAGTAACACAAAAGCACTTATTCTCCCTGCTCTCTTATTCTGAATACGCTTAATTCAACATTACATTTCAAAGCCTTCCTGCTAAGCTGGTTTTGGTGACAGAACAACTATCCATGTATCAGCAAACATAAGCTATACCTATATATCTCTGTTATGTGATCTGCTTATGTGTTATGCAATTAGCTCAGCTTCTATATCTCTCATAAATATGCAGGACTTTGCTCTTTCAAACTCACAGCATAATAACAAAGGGTTATGAGAAGTGATTATCATGCTTTCATCCTTTTCCAACGCTTTTAAAAAACACTGTGCAGACATGATGCAAAGGCAGAAATATATGCAGTCACATGCTGGTCTATAACGCAGAGGTCCTGGCACTAGAAAATCAGGATTACTGATTACTGACCACTTTCCATGTGTGTGTTTGTGAGTGTGTATATGCAGGTGTATAATTAAAATTTTGCTATGCAGAACACAAACCCAGAAACACTGAGGGCTAATTGGTGTAATTTAATTAGACATTTGCCTTAATTTTATAGCTTGAATAATTTCATGGAATTTTATGGAATGGTATGATGACAGTGTTGCAGCTCAGTGTGCTGTGTTGTTTGTAACTGCATTAATGTCGAATACCACATGTACTATCAGGATTTTAGCAATTAGTTATTCGACACCCTTAAAAAGAAGGTTGCTTAAGGGTTCTTCAGTTATGGGATTGATTACATATGGGTCATTATAGCAAACTGGTTCAAAGTCTGAGTTTAAAACAGACCTGGGACTTACAACAGACTTGGACTTTAGAATAAAATACATTTACTTTTTTTTAACAAATAACTGAACATTTTGTCACAAACCAGTACTGAAACAGTAGTTTTTGGTAGTTTTGGTAGTGACTGTTTCAGTAGTAGTTACCATGTGGCCAAGAAGGACAGTGTTACAGCACAGTCTTGCAGTCTTACTTCCTTCTTTAAAATACATGGGCGTGTTCAAATGAAGCACATGAAAACCTATGTACATGAAAACATAGGACAACATTTTTTTAAGTTATTTTGAAGTTATTTTTGTTTTATTTAAATATTAAACTTCTGTTAAATGTAAAAAAAATTTAATTGTCTTTAAAGACTTGAAACAATGCAAACCTAAGAAAAAAAATCAGTTTAGGGGTTTAGGTTTGGGACAGTCAGCTCCAAATAGAAAGTGCCCTATAAATGATGATGTTGTGTATTATGTGTGTAGCTTTATATTATATGTATAGATTTATATTATTTGTATAGCTTATTACGATGACATAGCCCTTATATCTAAGGTCTGAAATATCTAAGGTCTGAATGCTTAATTTTTTAAATAGTTTTCACTGTAGGACCACAGTGTGGACTAATGTGGTAGAAAGTAGAACACACATGTCTGTCACTGTCACCGATTAATTATTAACGTCAAACCTACAAGCAAGGATGCAATCCATCGAAAGGAATGGTGCTGAAATCTGATTGCGAGTGTGAAATACTTGACACTATTAGGTCAGGCATAAGTATGTATATGAAGTAGACAATGTAAGAACTTGGACTTATTTAAATTGAGGGGTTGAATAAAATCCAGTTTATACATGCCTTTATGGCCAAAAACTGAAGTTGATAAAATGTCTGGGATATTCGGTTTTGAATATTACTAAAGGTTTCTAACATTTATATAATTGTAAAGTTATATTAACTACTCTTCACTAGCCAATGTAAAAAATAAAACATAAATGTCATGTCCAAGGCTATCTTTGGCTCAGTGTACCTCCGCTACATCAGCACCCTCAGTAGGTCTTCTTTATAATTGTGCACACCTATGTGTGACTTCCTCACCCCTCCGTAAATCATCATATTTCTGTGGGAGGACAAGGATGAAATATTTATCTTACTGCTTTGGATACAGGTATACATATGGTCCTTAAGCTATTGTTCTCTCAAAAAAGGCTCCCTTGTTCTATGATATTGGCTTTTTTGGTAGGACCAGTTACCTGTTAGCAGATGGTCTTTACTAGAAATTAAATGAAGTAAATTTAACCCTTAAATTTATTTAACCCTAAATAAACCCTTTGGTCAAGCAATTGTTTGTCCCTCTGTTGAATATGTATATCCCTAATGCCGACTTCAAAATCATTTGAATGCTTGAAATGTCATTTGCATGTTTAAATTATTTTTCTCTGTGATGGAGAACCTGTTGTTCTGTAATAAATCTGTGTGTGTGTGTGTGTGCACACGTGTGTGTCTGTGTGTGTGTATGTGTGTGTGTGTGTGTATGTGTGTGTGCGTGCATGCATGTGCTCTTCTTTTATAGGCTGAATGCCCGAAGGCAGAGTGCTTTGAATCACTGTCAGCGATGGAGATAGCTGAGCAGATCACTCTCCTTGACCACATCATTTTCAGGAGCATTCCTTATGAGTGAGTGACCAATGATAAGACCTCTGAAAAGGACGCATAATTAATTACAGAACATTAGGGATGGTACACTTACCATCATACCTAATGATATACAGCCATATAACTTAATTTAAATCATTTTAATGTACAAAGGGGTTAGATATAACAGTCACTAAAAACACTAAATTCATACAAACGCAGGTAATTTAATACAGTTGCATGTTTTATTTATATGTTGTTTATTTATGTGTATTTACATATATTTGTTGTACACCAGCAAACAAAGGACACAGTGATATATATACACAATCAAATTAAAATATGATTTATTTTACTTGACATCTGCACTACAGAATTTGGGTCCCCTCATGTGTTTGCTGTGTGGATGCTGTACTTTAGCCTGGTTAAAAGTTGTGAGTTGTTATATGCTTTAAAATGGTGCCATTACAGCCACCAATAGAGTGATTAAAAGAATGCATGGATTGTGGGACGTGAAACACTTTAAAATTACTTTTACGGTACAAAACCATCTGGAGAATGTCTGTCAGATTGCAGTCAGAGATAGCCGATTATTTAGACTATACTAATTATGGATAACTGAGAGCTCATCTAGCTTAATTTTAGAAGATTTCATGCCAGCGTTATCTGTCCTGTTCAGTGTTATGTTAAAAGAAAATCAGCTTTTATGTTCATAATAGAGATGAAGACGCAGATCTGTCTCTGTGTTCTCTCTTTCACCCTCATCTGTCTGTCTGTCTGTCTTTCTGTCTCAGGGAGTTTCTGGGCCAAGGCTGGATGAAGATGGACAAAACGGAGCGAACTCCCTACATCATGAAGACTAGCCAACATTTCAATGATGTGAGGCCAATGAGAGATTGCAGTTTGTTCGAAACTAAGTTCTGAAGTGTTGTATAAATGTATGGTGCATGCATCATCATAGTGATACATTTCTCTCATTCTCTTGCTGTAGATGAGTAACCTGGTAGCTTCTCAGATCATGAGCCACACAGACGTAGGCTCCAGGGCCAGTTCCATAGAGAAATGGGTGGCGGTGGCTGACATTTGCCGCTGCTTGAACAATTACAACGGTGTGCTGGAGATTACCTCTGCTCTGAATCGCAGCGCCATCTACAGGCTGAAGAAGACATGGGCTAAAATCAGCAAACAGGTGAAGGACTCTTCTTAAAATATAGTAATGTTGCATTGAAATGCTTCTGCTCGTATGATAAACTGTGACGGCTTAATACAGCTGTAATCCTAGTAGCGATGAGATAAAGCTTCACTGAAGGGCAACAGTCATTAGGCTACCTTACACCTTCAGATTTTCATGATAACTGACATACGTGAAAAGCTTATTCCCACATTAGTCATTTGTCTTAACACTTGCTGAGGTGAAGTGACTGGAAAAAACAGTTGGAAAAGTGTTACCAGATTTAATAAACATGTGAGCAATAATGTGGTGATGATTAGGAGTGAAATGAAGGCAATATTAGTTTATGATGCAGTATTCATAAGTGTTTGTAAAACAGCACATTATTATTATTATTATTATTATTATTATTATTATTATTATTGTTGTTGTTGTTGTTGTTGTTTTGCAGTGTTATTCTAGTATTTGTACTACTTTGTCATATAATATTTTGTCTATTTTTGTCTAAGTGTGATGTCAATATCAGTGAAACCGAACACCCAGTTCTAAGAGCAGGTCACAGTAACTAATATCCTGGTGATGTGAGCTGACCAGGGTATGACACAAATACTGGAGCACTTATAGGACACGGTCTGAATGTTTTCCTTTGCAGGAAACAGATTAGGGAATAAATACACCATAATGCTCTGAGCTTTGCAGAGACATGCTGGATTTGTTTCTGACATAATACGTTTTTATCTCTGTGCAGACAAAAGCGCTCATGGACAAGTTACAGAAGACAGTGTCGTCAGAGGGCCGTTTTAAAAACCTGAGAGAAACGCTGAAGAAGTGAGACTTTGATAATGCCTCTGATTCGGAAATTGGCTTTATTCTGTGATACAATTCCTCACTTTTCTTTTTTTGGTCACTGCAGCTGTAATCCACCCTGCGTCCCATATCTGGGCATGTACCTGACAGACCTGGCATTTATTGAGGAAGGAACCCCGAACTTTACTGAGGAGGGTCTGGTGAACTTCTCAAAGATGAGAATGGTGAATTTAGAATTTTCAAACTCGTCCATTTTCTGCATCAATAAGCAAAGAACTTGAAATTAGTTTAGTTGTGTTTATACCTCTAAGATTCTTAGAGTGGTTGTTGGTGCCATAAACGCTGTCACTTCTCTACCAACAGATATCTCATATCATTCGCGAGATCCGACAGTTTCAGCAGACGCCCTACAGAATAGAGCACCAACCAAAGGTGAGGAAAAGCTTCCATCCTGACCAATCATAAACGTGTATTTTGACATATTATGATTTTGTTTTCATTGAAACTTTATCCCCTCCAAATTTCTGTGAACACGTGTGTGTATAATTTGTTTCACGTCAACTTTGCTAACAGAGCAGCCTGGAAATGCACTACCACTAATAATGAACCAAAACAGTTCTGCCATGGTCTCTCCTGTGCGTTGATAGCCACGCTAACATTTTAGGTCACATTATCTCTTTGAACAGTTACAGCATTTCTGCTTTTGAGAATGCTCTTATATTCTAACTTTTTTACTCTGGTCCAACTGCACCTTATCTAGGTCACCCAGTACCTGCTGGATAAGGCCTTGATCATGGACGAAGACACACTGTACGACTTGTCTCTGAAGATTGAGCCCAGGCTTCCTGCTTGAACCGCAGCCGCTGCAGCAGGCAGCCCACTTCCAAACATGCTTCTCTTTCACGAGGACGTGGTTTTTGTCTCGCATTTGGTACCGAAGTTAGGTCGTGAGAAGGGAGGGTTGCTGGTGTGGAGACCAAGGGGTGAATGAGTGAGGAGAGGAGACAGAAAAGTCATCATTTTTTCAGCACTTCAAGTGAAAATCTCCTCAGTTGAAGTTCCAATGAAGTGAAGCTGAATGAGACATGAGCTAAGTGCACTGCCACTGTCTTGCAGGTCAAGGGTCGAGAGAGTGTTAACAATTGAAAGCAGTGAACAGAGGAAAATATTAGTGAGAAAATGAAGAAAGGCATTGTGAAAAGAAGAAATGTAGCATGTACAGTAGTAGAACTCTATGCCAGAACTTACACAGTGTGTGGTGGTAAGGATTTGCTGTAGAGGCTTGAGATCTGTTCTTTGATAGATCAGTGGTGATGACTTTGTGCATGAACTAGACTGTGGGTTCACTCCATGTCTTTTGCCTTCCTTTAGTTTGTCATTAGCCGGTCCCAAAACTTTCATTAGCCACAGGACAGTCGCAGTGAACCAAAACAGATTGTTATTTTATTGGGTGAGTTTGAAAAGAATGTACAGTAGCTTTTTACAGATTTTAGCCAGTCACAGAGGATATTTTGTGCAGGTTCTGCCATTTATGTTTCATATTGACCCCCCTGAAATGAAGATAAAGCAAAGGAAATTATGGAAAATGGACAGTTATTACTATTATTATTAAAAGCTTATAAGGTGCCTTCTCGCTGGTACATGAAACTAATGTTTCCAGAAAACGTTACATAGGACATTTAGCCATTGTAGCAAACTGATATCAGACTGTTCGAACTGATATCAAATTGTATCAAAATGTATCTTTATCCCTGCAGTCTAGTCCCGGCTGGCAGTCATAGAAGTATAACCCAGTTGAAGTTACCTGACAAAATAAAGGAAAAACCAACATAAAGTGTCTTAGTGAGGTGTTGGGCCACCACATCCCACCAGAACAGCTTCAGAGCACCTTGGAATAGATTCTACAGGTCTCTGAAACTGTGCTGGGGGATGGAACACTATTCTTCCTAATGACAATTGGTCTTTTGATGATGGTTGAACAGAGTGTGTTAAGATCTGCTGACTGTAAAGGTCATAGCATATGATTTACCTCATTTTCATACTTTTCAAACAATTCAGTGACCTCTCATGCCTTGTGGGTGGGTCACTACTGTCATCGTAGATGAGACCATTTCCTTCAGAATAGAAAGGTTTCATCATAGGATATAAATGAAGACTAACTTTGTATAGCTTTGTACTGACCCTTCTCTGCACAAGTGGACCCCCCACAGCATAACAGAGCCACCAGACCCCTTCACTGTAGGCCTCCAACGTTCAGGCCCATACAGCTGTCTTGGAGGTTTCCCCTATACCCACTTGGACTGAATGTGCTCTTTCAATCACAGTTTCCAGCTCTATTTACTGATCTAAATGTCACTTGTCTTTAGCAGCCTCTGACAAAGTCCAAAACTTTGTCCACTGTACAATTTGCTCACTTTATTAGATACACCTCATTGGATCTACACTCGTTGTCCATTCTGTTAGCTGTAAATACCATATATGTGCACTTTGTAGTTTTAATCCATCTGTTCCTCTGAATACTTTGTTAATCCACTTTCACCCTGTTCTTCAATTTTCAGGACCAGCAGAGGACCACCACAGAGCAGGTATTATTTTGGTGGTATATCAGTCTTAACACTGCAGTGACACTGACGTGGTGGTGGTGTGTTAGTGTGTGTTGTGCTGGTGTGAGTGGATCAGACACAGCAGTGCTGCTGGAGTTTTAAACACCTCAGTGTCACTGATGGACTGAGAATAGTCCACTAACAAAAACTATCCAGCCAACAGTGTCCTGTGGGCAGAGTCCTGGACCACTGATGAAGGACTAGAGGATGACCAACACAAACTCTGCAGTAACACATAAGCTATCCTCTCTGATTTTACATCTACAAGGTGGACCAACAAGGTAGGAAAGTCTAACAGAGTGGACAGATCCACCATTCAGTTAATACCTGCTCTGTGGTGGTCCTGTGGGGGTCCTGACAACTGAAGAACAGAGTAAAAAAGTATGCAGTGAAATAGATGGACTGCAGTCTGTAATTTTAGAACTACAGCGTGTTCCTTAATGGTGCTAAAAAGGATAATGAGTGTAGATACACAGAGGTATAATAACGTGCCCAGTGGGTGAACATACTGTACTAATGAATGCACTTCTAATGTTCTTAGGGCAGTGAACTTTTTTTAGGTATTGCATTTTATATTGTAGTATGTGATTTGTGACTGAAGCTCCTCTCATTAGTGCCCCAGTACTGAATCCTTTATAACAGTCACTCAGATCTTTTCCTCTTGCCAACTTCAAAATCGAGGTCACCTAGACTTGCTTAGTGTTCTTATTCATGCCACAGAATACTACTATATGACACTCAACGTCAAAAGAATAGTTGCACCCAGAAGGAAGTGTGGGATTGCAGTGCTATTGGGAAGGAAGATAAATGTTACCAGGAACAATAAATGATGATACATTTAGACTGATATGGGCAATATTTACTGAGCTACACATACAGATGTGGTGTCTCTCAGTATGGTGTCAGGCTGCCATGTTTGCTAATGCCAGACGTCTCGGCATGGAGTTGTAGAGGTTCCTAATGATGTCCTGTGCTAATCCATCCCATGCAACTTGAATATTCTCACACAGTTCCTGCATGTTTTGCAGTAGGGGTGGAGGTTCATCTGTTCTTCTTGGCGCTGACCTCGGTGCCTCCACACACAGATTTGTTGGTCGTCTCCACCAAGACAAAAGCGGGGCGCGTCACTGAAGGAGAACCGCTGCCATTCTGAGTCACTCCATGACAGTCTGGCACAACACCATTGCAGTCTTTGGTGGCGTTGACGTGGCATTCGTTGTAATGGTCTGCGTGCATGCAGTCCTACATTGTGCAGCAGTCTGCCAGTGGCGCCAGCACTCATGGAGGGCATCACTGCTCACTAAATGTCTCTAATCGTGGCTGTTGGGTCAGTCAGGTACAGCGATAAGGCCCGTATTTGTTTACATCACATGAGCGGCTGAGCTTAAAATCATTCGCATGTCTCACAATGTCAAACCAATCAAGTTTCATTCCTGTTGGTTGATTCCTTCTGGGTGCAACTATTCTTTTGATGATGATTGTAATTGGATAATTATATCAGTACACAGTGAACTGTCAGTATGCATATTTCGAAGCATCGCAATCTCATTTTGTTTCTCCACCTATTTATCCTGGTTTTTCCTTTAATTTGTTATCCATCTGAATATGATATTGTCAGCAAATCATGTCCATCAAAAAAAGATAGAAAAATCTTTTACCCTTTACACAAAGGTTTTAAAAGTGTGTTTAAAAACAGGGCCGCTTGTAGCAGTGAACGCAAATAATGCTTAGGTCATATTTTGCACTTCGTTATAATGTATCAGAGCTAATACCATGTTGAAAGTCAGTAATTCAAGGACGGACATACCTTTGGCTAATCATATGTTTCCTGAAGGATCTTAATCACTGCAAGCTACCACTTCAGTGTAACACTGCAGTATAAGCTTAAACTGTTTTTATCAGTTTGCATGCAACAGACCATGTTTGCATGCTGGAAAAAAACATTGCAAGAAATAGATTTTTCTTTCTTTGTGTTGATATTTCATAGCTGCTGTATAGTCTCTTTTTCTTGAAACCTCAATAGAACAATAGACGACTTTTCATTGGACTGCACGTTTTTCCACTCCTAGGGTCATGAAAGCTGGAAATCTGATATGCATATTGTTGGCAGAGAACTGTCATAACTGGCCATAAATATATATATATATATATATATCTACCACTGTGCTGTATGAAGACAAGGATCATTTTGTCGGACAACTTTATTCGGCTAGATTTATTTCTCCTCTATGTGTGGATGTGTACATTACAGGCAGTGGGTTGTTTGAGATGGGAGCAGGTCCGTAATGGGTAGGTTGCACTTTCAGCAATGTAGCGTTGCTTACCTGAGTGTTTAATAGTAGTATTTATTTCTGGACATATTTATTTGACCCTTTTCTGTATATAGTATGTCACTTATGGGTTTATGTTTTGGTGATTTTTTTAAATGTAACACTTTTTTTTGGTTTTGCAAGCACTACTAGTGTACTGTTCCTCTTTGCAAACTAGGCAAAAGAAATGTAGCATATCAGATTAATTTTCATTCCCTTTGTCTTTTTTTTTTTTTTTTTTTTTGAATGAATTTAGTGTCCAGTAGAAATGTGCACATGGCATTGCTGTTGTGTGCTGCATGTTGGTGCATGTCTGAAGCAAGATTCCTCATGTAAAAAGCTTTTTGTATGATGTCGATACTATTTGTCCTCTTGCTATATATTTATTTTTTTGCTTACTGATTCTTTCAGAGAATGTATAGCTTCAGCACTCCATGCTTTCATTTCAAATAAAAAATGAACAAGTGAATCATGTTTGTGGGTCTTCAGTGATATGTGCAGGTGCTTCCACCTAGTGGTTGAAAAAGAAATATGCATCTTTCTCCTTACTATTTATTTCATTCACATCATTAATATACACATTAGGAATATTTTACAATGTCGTTAGTATCTTTAAGCCTCATTACGCCTTAATTATGTGAATACAGGCAGTATGTAATGTGCAACATATCTAATACGAACATGTCCTAGAGCTGCCCTCAGTGTAGCACTGGGACTCTCTTTCGGCTGTTAGCAGAACTATTTATTCCCAGCCGGTGGAAGAGATGCTGGCATTTCCTGGCTCTGTGACAGCCTCTCAGATCTTTGTGCAACCTGAGGCATGTAACATATTTGCATGCACCATATTTGCTGCCTCAGAGCAGCCCGTGATCTTTACAAGAACCATGGTAAAGGCCACTTTGACCCTAGTGCTAAAAATGAACACATTCTGAGCTTAAAAATTCAGGTCCTCTCAAAAGTGTACTTCTGAAATGGAGCTAGAGTACTGTGCGAAAGTCAGAGGCCACCTTTTATTTATTTCATTTATTCGAAATGGAAAATAAGTACAAGTTACTGTTTTTAAATGCCAAGAAAAAGCAAAAACACATATATCATACTATATTACACAGAAGCTTCAACTTAATAATATTTCTTTTAGTATCTACATGTTAATTATTTTTATTAACTGTCCTTTAGTACAGTATCCGTTCTTTCCTGCTTTTCACAATACAAGTTCAAGCATAAGGTCTGGGCTCCGGGGTGGTCAGTCCCACCCTAGAGAACACCAGCAACTGCTTTGTTTGATATGCAAATTTTCTTTTTTGTTTGTTTCCTTTTCTCGGGGAGGGTCTCTTGAACAGCTACGCATCCTTTCAGACCCATAGCAATGAGCTGTCTTCTCACAGTGGAAGGATGGACAGAAACACCTGTGGATGTTGTCAGATCTGAAGCAGGAGTGAAGCTTGAAGTTCTTCTCTCTCAGAACATTAAAGTACTGTTGGCCAGATACTGACAGTTATTTTAGAGTGGTCTACCAGGTTTTGCATGGTTGTTACAAGTCCCATCTTCACTTTTAACATATGAACCTTATGGTTTTTCACCTATATTACTGAGTTTTCTGTTGCTTATGATTTGGATTTTTGTATATGTAGTCTCCTCTCCTGAAAAATGAAGAAAATGAAGAAAAAATGAACCTTTGCACAGTGCTGTATGTATATGTTAGTTTTAATGAGAGCTACATGTCTCTCTGTCTTTCTTTATATCTCCCTCTCTCTAATCCATCGGAAGAAGAGAGGGATGAAAGTGTCCACCCAGCAGGGACGCTGGTATTAAGCTCGATAATACCAAAGCTCTCAGGTTTCTCTTGCGCAAAGCCCTCACCAGTTTAGCCCAAGTGTAACCTTCAGCTCTACCCTGTCTACACGACAGAAGCCACATGTATATGGCCTTTTTTAACATATCTGAAAGTGTTCGATTAAATGCTGTGTTTGGTTTATATCCAAAATATAAAATATCTGATCCAAGAAAGTGCTGCTGCTGTGATGGAGTAGGGTGCAACTGCATGAAATATATACATACATACACTCATACATAAGAGTGCAGAAAGTCATCAGGAGAACGGATCAGGAGAGGTTAGCTCTATATGAGTGGAAAGGCCTAGAGGTTTTGACCGGCCTGTGAGGGAGAAAGCTCAAGGGCAAAGAGTCCGGTAGCAGGGAGGTGCGTTCGGCCCTCACATGATGACGGCAGAAATTGGATTGGCTGCTGGGATAAGCTCTTATTGGCGGCACGGGCCCAGGCCAGCCACACTCCACATCGCACTGCTTGCTGGACTGTGTGACTGGAACTCATTTCCTTCTCTCCACTCTCTCTACAGTGAGTAACTTCTAGAAATGTCTTGTGACTGCACAGTGGTTTATTTTGCTGGACTTTTGTTTGCATTTGTTTATTATAGGCAAATATTTACATGCATAAATGTTAATGACATGATTAACACATTCACGTAATTAAATTAGTAGGGTGTCTCATTCCTCAGTGCATTCAATGGATAGAATTATTTATTTCTGTTTGATTGTAAAACTGCAAACAAATAGTGTAATATTTAGGTAGTTTGTGTAAGAATGAAGCAGCAAGTTGGTTTATTTTAGATCAGGTTTACTGAAGTTGCTGTGTGTAGTGTAGCCACTGGTTAATATAATGTTGCTGTCCAAAAAATAAATGTTGTTACAAGTAATTTTAGAGCATTTCTTTTAGTCCATTAATTCTAAAAATCTTCACACAATGTAACGGACAGCTGCTTTTTGGGGGGACAGCGACAATATGTCATTGTGCATTACTGTACATCTGTATATCATATGCACGTTAGTGTGGACTTCAAACTGACATAAGCTTAGAAACCATAACAATTGGTTTGGTTAGAGACAAACCCAGCCGCCTGTGAAGTGCACAGTCTCGGTTTCAGACTGCCCCTTGCTGTGGGTTAACTGGCTTTAACGTAGCAGGTCTCACTCACCTCAGGGCCTCTCTCTCACACTCCTGTCCGTTTGTAAGCCCCTCTGACCGGACTAGAATGTCACTGTGGATCATGTGGTGGGTGGAGCTTATTACTGCCAGCAAAGACCTGGCAGTAATGCTTAATCTAGACTTGTTGCTATTAATACTGCCTCCACAGCTCATTTCAGCTGCAGATGAAGAGCCTATGGGTCAGTTCAGTGACGCCTCCTGTAGGAGGAGGCCAAAATAGCCCTGTGGCAGTAGTAAAGCTTTTGTTCGGAGGCTATAACAAGTGTCATAACTTTCATATATAGAATCATGATGTCAGCTGGGAGCTTGTTTTGTACTGAGTGTCAGAATAAGTTTTCTTTCCGTTTACATTTGTATAATAATAATAACAACGTATCTAGAAAGTTCAGGCCCTTATGTCAGTTTACACTGAACTTTAAACTAACCTTTAGACTGGACGTTACACAAGACTCAAGACTCTGGGTTCATCTAAAGTTCAAGCCTTGTGAATGAATTTCTTGTGAGCTGCTGATAGAATTAATTAAACATTTATATATTAATATATATTTTATATATATATATATATATATATATATATATATATATATATATATATATATTTATATATATATATATATTGAGAGAGAGAGAGAGAGAGAGAAATTCAATTAATGGATTACATGTAATAAAACTGTATTTTTGTATTTTCTGTTGAGACAATTTGTTATTACATTTGCCCTGAAAAAATGCAATTACTATCTCCCCCTTATCACAGAGGAGCTGATTGGACATCTAGGCGGTGAGGATGGCGAGCACTTTCACTCGAATGCTGTCTGGCCGCAACACGGCTGTGCTCATGGCCAGCCTCGGGGCAGGCACCCTGGGGGCTGGCTACCTGATGAGCGAGTCTGGTGTTTCTGCTGCCGAGAGGAAGAAGCTCTATCCCCCCAGGTGAGACAAAGAGCCATTCTTCACAGCTCAGGATAAACATGGTTAACTGACGAGCAGCTCCAACGTACACAATCAGTTACTGAAACCATTAATATACAATACCACGTTTTCATTGAAGCCTGGGGATCAGCATGTGATTATGGAAAGGACAGATCATGTATCCTGAGAAGCTCTCACACACTTGGCTCAGGAGCAGTTGTGCTCTAAATCAGGTCCAGCGACAGAGTGTCACACTCTACTCCGCTGCCCATGCCAAACTT
Organism: Semaprochilodus insignis; assembly: GCA_034552555.1. Lineage (NCBI taxonomy): Eukaryota > Metazoa > Chordata > Actinopteri > Characiformes > Prochilodontidae > Semaprochilodus > Semaprochilodus insignis. Next base: position 16,437,225 of record CM067499.1, on the reverse strand, counting down.
CACATGCAGGGCAATATGAGCTGACTCGTATGCTGTGACTTGTGAAACTAGACGTACTGTGTTCTCCAAGTGCATGTAATACTAGATGTCTGTGATAAAATCTGAGTAATTTGTCAAAACAGTCTTATAACTTTGAAATATTGGCCCTTAATATTGTGATAACATATGATTACATACAGATAGGTGGAAATGGTCCATTACTTATAAATAAAGGAATAAAAGGTTTCCGTACTGATCTTGCCAACACTGTTCTTTTCCAATGTCATTATTTTTAAATGGGGTTTGTATTTAATATCGTGTAGTGGGTAACCACTGCCCTCCATGCAACAGACTGGGTTTGGTTCCCCGCTCAAGTACACCACACTAGTCCTTGAACAAGACTCCTGATGCTACATATAGAATTATGTAACACTGCTAGGATCTCGTCCAGAGCGTCTGCTAAATGGCATAAATATAATGCTTTCCTCTCAATCTCTTACAGCGCTGACTACCCAGATCTGCGCAAGCATAACAACTGCATGGCATCTGCTCTGACCCCTGCAATCTATGCTCGCCTGAGGGACAAGGCCACCCCAAACAACTTTACACTGGACCAGTGCATTCAGACTGGGGTGGACAACCCTGGGCATCCATTCATCAAGACTGTGGGCATGGTGGCTGGTGACGAGGAGAGCTATGAGGTACTGCTGACAGTGCAAAGCCTGCTTGTTTTTTTACAGTAATTAAATCTCCTCAGCGAGTGCTGTGGGCTTAGCTCTTTGTAGTACTCCCAACCTGTGTTAATAAGTGTGGTTGTAATCTTCAGGTGTTTGCTGACCTCTTTGACCCAGTGATTAAGGACAGACACAATGGCTATGACCCAAGGACCATGAAACACCCTACAGATCTGGACAGCTCTAAGGTAAAGAACACTTTCTTTGGCTAGCTCAGATAAATATGTCAACTGCCTCTAGAAATAACTAAAGAGGGCTTCCATTCACTTCTTTTATCCACATTTCAGAAATAGATGGAATAGCAATAATTTCAATTTTCAATTTTAATTTTAATTCATAAGACGCTTTTACAATTGATTTAGAGGAAAAGCTTGTTTATTGATAAAGGGGGCCAAAACTGCAAAACTGCAATCAAGAGCTAGTAAATGCTCAAATCCTTATATTATATGTTTGCAAGACTTTTGTCTTGTACCATGCAGCACATGCACGTCATATAAACATGCACAAAATAGTAGTTGATGGAAAAACTGATTTGTTAACATTTTCCTCTACTGACTTTCTGGAAATTCACTTAAAATTGGCAAACGTTTGAATGGAAGCTCTGCTTGGCGAAGGAAGATTTCACACTGCGTTACAAATGATCATATCAGTATTCCCATCCCAGTTCCTGTGGACCCCCTAAACCAGTGGATCCCCACCCAATCCTCAGGCCCTACATTTACCCTTTATCTCAATATTTTGTGAGTTGGGTTGGAGCAAAAAAATTGGACCATCTGGGGGGGCCCTGAAGATCCCCCAGGATCCCTGAGGATTGATAATCACAGCCCAAAGGTCGTCAACTGAGCCCTGGCCACAATAACAGTGCATGGTATGGCACTGTTTGATGCCCTGTGTTTAAAATAAAGGGGTCACTAAAACAGAAATTAAGCATAGTTTGGCATTTTATTGTAAAGGGTTACAAAAATGACTGATACCCCGCGTCCCCCCCCCCCCGGCAAAAAAAAAAACATTGGAATGTTTAATATATACTTTTTTTATAGGTGTGGCCCAATTTTGACCCTGGAGTGCCACTGTTGTGCACAGATTTCCTCCTCTAACACACCTACCAATCTTGGTAACTAACTGATGAGTTGAATCAGGTGTGTTTAAACAGGAATAACTAACAAACTGTCCTGGACACTGGCCATTCGGGGCCAGTATTGATGACCCTTGCCCTGAACAGTTCACATATTTGCTATTCTGCCTCTCAAACCCTCTGAATATCTGCCCCCGATGACTAGTCTAGGTAACTCTGGTTTACCATAATAATGACATTTCATGTCTCTCTCTGGTGCAGCTCACCTCTGGGATTTTCGATGACAAATATGTGCTGTCATCCCGCGTGCGCACAGGCCGCAGCATCCGTGGACTCAGCCTTCCCCCTGCCTGCGCACGTTCGGAAAGACGTGAAGTGGAACGTGTGGTGGTCCAGGCCCTGTCTGGCCTGAAAGGGGACCTGTCTGGCAAATACTACAGCCTAACTGAAATGACCGATAAGGAGCAGCAGCAGCTTATTGATGTAAGACATCTATCTTAACGTTTTTCTGGTCTGTGATGAGCAAAAGGCAGTAAACATCGTAGGGTCATTGTTTTCGACTGTACAGAGCTGCAGTGTTTTGCCAGAGATTTGAAAGTCTTATATATAATTATGTATTTTATGTACTTCAGCGGCCACTGCGTTCACTAGAAATTATGAGTGCATTGTGTGAAATTATAGTGTTCTCAAAATCATTGTGAAATTCCATTTTACATGTGGTGTCCTAACTCACAGCTGAGGTGTGGGAACCTCAGATGATGCTGATGCTGCATACTTATTAAAGGTTTAAAAGAAAAAGTTAGCATCTACCAAGCATCAAAAATGTGCTATCCAAATATACACTCACCGAGCTCTTTGTTAGGAACACCTGTACAGCTGGTACAGGCTGATGGAGGTGGTGTAATGGTGTGGGGAATGTTTTCTTTGCACACATTGCATCTCTTAATAAAAATCAACCATCACTTGAATGCAACCGCTTATTTAGGCATAGTTGCTGACCATGTGCCTCCCTTCATTGCCACAACCTACCATCTTCTATTACCTCTTCCCAGCATGATAATGACACAAAACAACAGTCGTCTCAAATTGGTTTTGTGAACGTGACAATGAGCTTCAGAGGTCTTCCCTCTCTCCAGATCTGAATCCATTAGAATACCTTTGGGATGTGGTAGAACTGAAGTGGTAGAGCATGAGAGCGCACCCAAAAGATCTACAGAACCTACATGATGCAAACAGGTCAACATGGACCAGAAAATCAAAGGAATGTTTCCAACATCTTGTGGAATTCTGCTGTTTTGAGAGCCCTACCCAGTATCTGTATAGTGTTCCTAACAAAGTGCTCAGTCAGTGGAGTGTTACCAAGTGCATACCAAAGCGCATTGTGACTCATCACGGAAAAGGATTAGGATCCTGTATATCTAAGAGTGTATACGTCTAACTGTTCAGATTAATTCAGGTAATTATGTATTTGAAAACATGTAATTCCTATGACTCCAGTGCCACACAGTTTGTTATGCCACCTAACACAAATACCGCTTGTATCTTATCTCATGCTGGCCTGCCTCAGGAGCACTTCCTCTTTGATAAGCCAGTGTCTCCTCTCCTTATTGCATCTGGAATGGCCAGAGACTGGCCAGATGCTCGAGGCATTTGGTAAGCAATGGGAAAAGGAAGTAGTGATCCCCAGTTATAGTCTAGCTAGTCTGTAGTAGTGACCCCACCATACATAACAGGAAATCTTTATATAAACATCTACTGAAAGATTACATGGCTGTGATGATGGACAAGTATGTCTATTCTCCAAGTCATAAACTGTACGTAATAGGATAACGTTAGTGGTGAAATACTGGAATATGCCTTATGACAGTTATGAGAACCATTTGGACTTTTGTTATGCTTACTCAGTTATAAGAACTTTCATTAGGAGCATTAGTATTTTTAGGTGATTTTTCTGAGGTCCTTAGCTCATCATGCTGTTGTACGTTGCTTTTATAACCACTTTTGGTGACTGAATTTGTAGGACATTCAGGAAATGGACTAGCTGCTAAGAACTACATTTCAGATTCCAGTGCATTATGTTAGTAATGATTGGTGGACATGACTGAAGGTAGGCCTGTGACATCCATGAAGTTTCGGCTGACCATTAATTGCCATGTAAATAACTGCAGATAACAATTTAATTGTCTTTTTAGTTCTTGTTTGCAACTATAAGGAGTGGCAAAATGGCTTGAGTACAGGACACAAGTGCAAATAAACAAACATTACTCACAGCTGCCCATTAAAGGTATTATAGTCAGAAGTTAGAACTTTCATTGTTTTGTTATAAGACCCATGACGTGTCTCCAAAAAAGCATTTTCTGCTTATTTACATATATTTGCATCAAGCATTGTCAGCACATGACTGTGAAAGCCAACAGCTGCAATCAGGCCAAATAATTGTGCTCAGGCGATTGTGTGATAGCTGTGACAGGCCGCACTGGGCGCACAGGAACAGGTCATCCTGCATTTAACCTCGACCCTTACCTTTTGTGTTCAACCCCTCTCTTACGTTTTCTCCTTTGTTCCTGATTGATCTGTCTATTTTAGGATCACTTCCTATTTGACAAGCCTGTCTCCCCCTTGCTGACTTGTGCAGGAATGGCACGTGACTGGCCTGATGCCAGAGGAATCTGGTATGGTGCATGAGATTTGCACCACCAGTGGCCACTTATAGACTGCATGTGTACTTGTGTGTGAAATTCCAGTGTTATGATTCTGACATATGTTCATTCTATACTGACTAATTTATGAAAGCTAATTCACGAAAGGGCCCATGTCCTGCATTTATCTTGTATTTTCTTGTAGGTGTACTTTATAGTCATTTTTCACCTGACCATTTTCCAACATTACTGTATCCCTGTTTCTCTGATTACATTTGGTTGATTTTCTAACTGACAATAATTTAACACTTCCTCTACAGTAAACAAGCCTAAATATGCCATTTTCCTGCTAATGTTAGAGCATAATCTTGAAGTATTTGCAGAATTGAACATAAACAAGTAATGTAAGGACATAAATACAAATTACAGAAGTGTGTAATTTGGACAGAGGCACCCAAAGTTTTACATATGACTAAGCTAACTGGACAAAATATTAGTCATCTGTGACTGAAACATACCTAATAGCATGCAATACCTCCTCTGCGATTTGATTTGGCATAGACTGGACAAGTTCTGGATGTAGGCAGCATCAATGTTCAGCGACTTTTGCCTCAAAGAATTGCATAGATGGTCCAGATTTGGTGGATGCCTTCCCTGACACAATTCTGAGGAGAATTTCCTGTAGACTGGGATTTTTGCCACTGCTGGTAGATCTGTGTGACCGTGACCATGATTTCTGTGACATCACAAACCCAGTGAATTAAAAACAGGCTGTTTTCGTGTATATTGACTGTATGGACTGGAGTGTAAACAGAGAGTAAACATAGGGAAATATTACACAATATGGGCCCTTTATTGTCAAACTTTCTGAAAGCAAAGATACGCTTATTTGATGTCGTTTGGGCATTTATGGTCTTGACATAGCACCTAATATGTGTTTATTTTATAACTTCTGATGCTTTATGCTAATGTTCATCTGATGACAATGCAAAGGCATGTTGAAACGATGTGTTTTGGATCTATTGAGATGAAACATATTTTGTATTCAGCTGTATTATGTTATGCAGATAAGTTCCCTGATCTGATGGATGTGTCATTTCACAGGCACAACAATGAGAAAACATTCTTAATCTGGATCAATGAGGAGGACCACACCCGCGTCATCTCCATGGAGAAGGGCGGCAATATGAAGAGGGTCTTTGATAGATTCTGCCGAGGGCTGAAAGATGTACGTCTAGATCGCTCAGATAAACACCATCATATTCCCATTATGAACTAGAAATTAACGTCTCTGTGTTTCCCATGACATCACTTTAGGTGGAAAGGCTGATTCAGGAGAGAGGCTGGGAGTTCATGTGGAATGAACATCTGGGCTACATCCTGACTTGCCCCTCCAACCTGGGCACTGGACTAAGAGCTGGAGTCCATGTCCGCCTGCCACTCCTCAGCAAGGTTCTGAATCGTGGCTCATGAGAATGAAAAAAATGAGCATACAGAAAATACAAGATTCTTTTATATCTTATTTTACTCCATGTCTCTTCCTCCAAAGGACCCACGCTTCTCCAAGATCCTGGATAACCTCAGGCTACAGAAGCGCGGCACAGGAGGTGTGGACACTGCTGCTGTAGGCGATGTTTTTGACATCTCCAACCTTGATCGTCTGGGCAAGTCTGAGGTAAATAGCTCCCCGCTGTAGGAAGTCTTATCTTTGCCTAATGCCTTAATAGGATTGAGGAGGGGAAAAGGTAATGATGAATCCCTGAACTGGAGGGCAGATGTGTTATACTGGAAGGGTTAGGCCACAGACAAGAGACAAGCCCTTTATAACAAGCACTTACCCTTACAGTCCAGAAGTTTGGACAAACACTTCAGTTTACGGGGCCCCTTTTTTGTAGCATATAAACTACATACAAATGTTTCAAAACATAACATTCACTCCCTACTCCAGACATGCCACATAAGGAAAATGAGCTGCAAAACTGGCCGATAGCTGAACAGAAGATAAAGATGTTTATGAAGAATATCCATCTGTTCTGCTTACAGCAGTTTAGCTCTGTTCATTTACACTGAAGTTATAAGTGGATGTATATCAGTGGATGTAAGCAGTCAGTCTGAACTGCTTTTTGAACAAGACACCATCCAGGGCATCCAGTCAGAACAGCAGATCATTTACATATATTAATCTTAAAGGAGCAATATGTAAGATGACCCAGTCTGTTGAATTCAAACGCCACACAGTCTCTCCTCCTCCCTCGTTTACTTACCAGTCAGAAGAATCAAGTTCAGCATTAAACTTCAGTCCTTTACTTGCCAATAGTATCTCCAGCGATGGAAAGCAATGCTAATGTTAACTCAGGTTTTGCTGCTAGTTTTTGTCACGAGTTTTCTTTCCTTTTAATGTGTTTTTCATGCTGATACTGTGCACTGCTTCTTCTTCATGTGGCACACTCGATGCAGCAACTCAATATCACTATCACCTCGTGAGGTACAAAGTGGTATTACAAGGCCAGAGCTAGCTGGTTAACATGTTAACTTCAGTGCAACACAATACATACTGTCAATACTGTTATTTCTCCACACTCTGTTGACAGTTCTATTTCAGTTCTATTTTAAAGAGAAGTTGGAATTATAAATAATCTGTGACTGTTTTAAGGTCTCAAAACTATGTTAGTGCCGTATGTGGACTTCAGGGTAACAGGAAAAAATGCAATAAAAGCGTGACATATGGGACCTTTAAAGTCCAACCATAGGGAGCCTACCGTTACTACTCCATATGGGAGTCCATTACATAATTCACCTCTTCCTAAAGCTTTATAAGGCAGATAGTAAAATTAGCAACCCATAACTAAGCCTAGTTTTTCCAGGGCTGCATTTCCAGACACCTAAGTTTTAGCCTACCCTACACTCTTACACCTATTCTTAAAGGTGCTGTTTTTTGAGAGATGTAGGAGAACCACTTTTGGAACTTTTCAATATATGGTTCTTCAAAGAATCATATTCTTTTTTTATGAGGATGCTGAATCCAGGAAGCATTTGAGCACTTTTATTGTCATAAGAATATACTTTTCATAAAATGTGGCCTGTGCTGGTATTGGGACATATTTTGTATTTTATCTTTCTGTTTTTTGACTTTGAGTTATTTTCTCTTAGAAACGCAACAACAAAACATGTCATGTGACTAAGGGTGTTCAAACTATTGCATGCGTGACAATCCCACCTGTAATGTTTAAGACCACTGAAAACTAAGATGACCACCTCATTTTAAACTTTGTCGTTCCAGGTCGAGTTGGTTCAGTGTGTTGTTGATGGTGTCAACTTCCTGATTGAGTGTGAGAAGAGGCTGGAGAAAAGCCAGGACATCAAAGTTCCAGCACCCAGGAAATGAGCAGTTTCATATCAGACGGTCCAGCTGAGAGCTAGGCTGATGACAGACCCACAGGCCGTGCCCTCTGCAATCTCCACTACTGCTGCAGGTCTTACTGGAAATCTAGACTCAATAAATCCTTCTAATAAAACTGCTCCGTGTGTTTGGTGGAGTTTGTCTAGAGATTTTGAACACTAATGCAATAGGTAAAATCACTTCAGTGTGTTGTAGAGTTGTATATTGGTTCAAAACAGCTGCTGAGATCAAGGTCAGCAGCGGTCACTGAATGGGTAGCAAATTTTATTATGATAGTGAGATTAACAGGAAGAAAGAATGCGTGTTAATCCATAAAGGAATGCAATAACAAAACTGAAATGAAGGTAAACTTTATATCATTGATCTAAGACATACCTAATCGTAGGTGGGATTTCCTTATTTTTACTATTCTATAAATAAGAAAAACATCATATGGAATTGTGCAAAAATAGTATTAATCAAATCTAAACCTTCTATTTCATATTCTGGTGGAAATTCTGCTACTTTCCTTGATGCAGCTTTATGCACTACTGAGCATTCTCTAAAACCTAAATGTTTCATGAGGCTGTAGATTGCTGTAAAAACCACTTATACATGTATTCAAAATATAGTTTGTATCATTTAAATTAAACCTTTTGTTTTGGGAATGCTGTAATTACATGCATAGGCATTAACTTCACTATATGTCTTACAAACAAGTTTCGTTTACATTTAAGCATAAGCCTTTAAAATACATTTTCATGTGTTTGTGTCCCAGCTTTTCAAAAGTAGTGTATATGTTTCTCTTACTACGCACAGCTTCCCTTGGAATCCGGCCTACAGCTTACAGTTCACTGGACTATGTTTACTATTATTTATCATACAAAGTAAATGGTCCTGTAGTTAATGCAGATAACATGCAGAATATGGCAAAAGCTATTACACTTGAATTATCAGAGTTAGTAGAGGTTACATTTTCAATAGCTGGTCATTATTAGACTTCTAAGTACAATCATTCAGAATGTTTTGGTGTGACATTGTAGAGAAAGATACAGTGTTAGAATTGTTCACAGTGGTGGTGATAGGAACTAGACATATGAAGAGTTTAGTGCTTCTAGAAGTTACATCACAGAAAGATATTAAATCAAGTGGCTAAGTATATGCTGTCTGATACCCAAGACAGCAGGCTGGGCAATAGTTGATATTTCGTTGTTATTGCGATGTGTGATGTTGCAATATGCTTTTCTGAGCATATCATGTATGTTGTAGGTTATTATTATTATTATTATTATTATTATTATTAGTAGTAGTAGTAGTAGTAGTAGTAGAAGTAGTAGTAGTAGTATAGTATGTTTTATATGTGGCACAACAGGTTAAAATGCCTTGAAGCATTGTAATATAATATTTTTGTCACATTGCCCACCCATACGAGGCAGTGTTTTACAGTAGTGTTGAGATAAAGTCATTCACAGTGGAGAGGTAAATGCAGGACAAGGCAAAACAGTCCCCAAAGGAAACACTATTTTACGATCATCATAGACGTGTAGATTTATTGGTGGTTTTGAATAGTAAATAAAATGCCTACATATTTGTGTTGTAGACCTCAGAGCACCTATCACCACCACTGTAAGAACAGTCGTAGCATTTGTCAAAAAAATGAATCATTTCATAACAAAACATTTCTAATGAGGTGAAAAACAATTCATGCAAGTGTGTACACTAGACCACTTCTTGACGTCCTAATTTATCAGGATTCTATTATCCAATTTCTACAATATACACTGCATATTGCATTTATTACAGTACATTATAATGTAAATTATGAACAGCTGTATTGGATCACACATGCGATGACCTAGCCTTGTCTGGTCTGATCAGCAGAAGGCTAAGACTTTCTACTGGGCTGATTTTCTTTTCTGCAAGTGGATTAATGACGTGTCCCTCATAATACCATTACAGCCCCGCAGTGGAGGACTCATATTATTGCATGAGAGAAAGAGAGACTGGCACAGTACAGAATGAGACTCCAAGTAGAAATCATCATTTTACATTGAACTATGACCAGTTTTCCTGCTCTGTTGAGAGAGCTAATCTTGTATCAGTGCAAGAAGGTGACCTTTTGAGTGAGAAAGTGAATAAGTCACAGTGTTCCATTCAGAGTGACTATGAACACGTAGCCTGTAAGGCTGAAATGAATCCAGGTGTATTTATAGTAGGTTGGTGCATGCCATTTCTGCCCTCATACTCCTGCTAGGGAGAATGAAGAAGAGTGCTGCTTTAGCAGTGGTATCCATTGGACCAGTACAGTGTAAGCAGTCTCTGTAGGTCATGAATGCTGGCGTACCTAATACAAGCCATGAAACTGTTTTGTCATGCAAATATGGAGGGTCAAGTAATTTGTGCGCATTTATGTGCAAGCAAAGGAAAACATTGTTTCAGTTCTGCATTATTTCCATTATCGACATCTGATGTTACATTTCAAGAATATACAAAACAGGTATAGTGTTGGGGGATCACGACATGGTGCAGGTTACCAATGCCGTGATGCCCCCCATACCATGCACCTTTCTATATTTAGCACAGTAGCATGACAGTTTCTAATGCAATGCTTTAGTGCTTTTTAATGCAATGATTTCCTGAATAGTTTCTTATTATATGCAGTACATGTAAAAGACCTAAATTCTTTGAATTGTTGTACTGAGATTTTTTTTTTAATTGTTTTGACAATTCTGTCAGGTAATGAGCCAGGATCCATCTGTCCTTGCAATTACTGAGCGTTGTGTGGCACCTTTGATACCCTCACCTGGTACCAATTAATTTGCTTATCGTGGAATGTTTTAAAATAATCCACAATAACTTTCACAAAAGACATAAAAGACTTTTCACTCTTTATTTTGCCCATCACAATTGTTTTTCAGTGTATTCTACCAAATTCAAAAGTTGTTTATATTTACAAGATATAATCAAATTGGTCAGCCAAAACATTGAAAGTAATTTATTTGTACTTTTGCCAGGTAAATAAATTTTCAGGCAAATTAACAAATCATAGATTCTCATTTTTACAAATTTCACTAAATGTCCCAACTGTAAAACTGGAAATGGTGTTTGTATACTGAATTACATACAGCCAAGCTTATCTAAAATATACTCCACTGACATTTTAGTTTAAAAGTCATGTTCTTCTTCTTTTTTTTAAAAGATTTATTAATATGTGATAAAAGAGCTGAAATATGATCATTTTGTAGTTTTGAGTCTTTATTTTCAAGGCCCATTAAGCTAGTGCAGTGTAAGCTAAGCTAAGATTAACTAGAGCACGGATGCTAACTTGCTAACAAAGACCAACCCTCACAGCTTTGACAACAAACAGTTAATTACAGCTATAAATGTTTAAGGTGAAACGGGAACATTTGAACAACAAGCTAGCTAATAAGAAAGTAGACTTCAGCCACTCATAGATTCAGTTAGCCCTGCTATTCGCCCTGGCCTGGCGTAAAAAACTTCTTTCTGAATATTTGTTCTTCTGATTTTCTCTGTGACTGTTTGGTCTCTCCTCACTGAGCATGGGGCACAGAGAAAGGGCAGCTAGCTGGTGAGAAGATCATCTCTGGATTTGAGTACACAAAAAGTGTACTGATTTTAATCATATACTCTGATATAAATACCTTACCTTTACACAGCAAGAAGAACTGCTTTTTTGGATTTGAAGGTTGCCTCCAAAAATTATGGGATTGCACACACAAAATACAAAATAAATAAGGAATAAAAGAGTTATGGGAATGTAGTTGATAATGAGTGAATGCTGGTAAGGAATTAAGCCTATGCAGGTAATTCATTCATGCTATACCTTTCATGAAGACCCCAACACTACCTCATTGTACAGTATGCTCTGTGTGTTTCCAACCTTGTGTGTCAGCTGAACAACATTAACCTAAACTGTTTGCCTTATATGTCTTGACATTTTAAATTGAAGTGACTGATTTACAGTATTCATGTGATAAACACATTTAATCAAGCTATTTTAACCCATTAATGGTGAAGGGATACAAAACGAGTGTTCTAAGGCTAAAATAGTCCCAAAAGAAAACGTATTATTTAGTCTGACCATTATTTTACCAGCTTCCAGAACACAACTGGGTCTTCTGGTGATCAGCCATGCTGGTTTTTCTAGCAGGGTAGATGAATGTTTATTCATGTTATTTACAGACTTACTGTTTTCCAGTCTTTACATAACCCTTTACATAAGGTGGTAAATTTCTAAAGCTACTTTTCCAGTTAACTATCACTTCAAACGCTTTCCTACAGTCTGGCCAGCAGGTGGCAGTAATCAAACGTGAGAAAACCGCCAAACCTGCTGTAGCCAAACACTGCCAAAATGTGTTGAGCCTTCTCCATTGAAAAACATATACAGGCACATTCTGTGGGATTATTATCCAGATTTGATGCTATTGAGACTATTGAGATTAGAGCACACTGTGAATATCTCAGAGCAAAACCACTAGCTGTACCTTTCAACAAACCACAGACTACAATTTCAGATTCATGGTTTTCTGTTCTTTTCTCTGTGTGCGTGTGGCTTTTTTACTATATCTGTGTCAGCTCAGGTGCAATTAAATGTCATGCATTTGTGCAGGATAATTGGGTATCAAAACCACCGGGGGATTACCAGATTATGATAGACAACCCGCTCAGGTCCCAGACAGGGACATCCTGCTGGTCACGGATGTGTGCGCTGTGTGGATAGACATGAGATGGCACGCTCATGGCTGTGACCTTCATGGTGGCTTGCTCCTCTCCCCGGCACTGATTTCTGATTTACCGTTGAGCTGCCACTCCTGTCAGGGCCTATAGGGTGCTTTCCATGCTCACACCGAGGAACTCAAGGGCAAGTATGGACAGGCGAAACTGGCAGACTACAGGAAAAAGGTGAGGGAGCATTTCTCAGAAGGAGCACAGGCCTTTGCATTCTTCTAAGGGTTGGAGAAAGACTACACTCTTAGAAACAAAGAGCCAGAAAGGGTTCATGGTTTCTTCCAGTGCTCCCAACCTTTCACTGGATGGTCCATCTCATTTATGTGAAAACCTTAGTTCAAAGAACTTCCACATAACAACAAGGAACCAGTTGGGAACCATGGATCTAAAGTGTATGGTGGATGATGGCTCTAAATCAGTATGACACAGTGGGAACTAATGTGCCTTCTGTTTGCCCTAACCACTCATTTCAGGCTCACTTGCGTAAATAACTGAAATGCAAAGTTTCTAATAACTGCTACTGTACACCTGAACCACAGTTGCTTCGTTTAAAGCGGGGATGTCCCCATCCAGCCATGGAGGCCCACAGCGGAGCACAATTTACTATGCTCGCCTGCTCCAACACACCTGATTCAACTAATTAGGGGCTTGGTAATTAGCTGATAAGTTGAATGAGGTGTCTCCGAGCCAGCAAAGCACAAAACAGTGCAGGACTGTGGTCTTTTATAGCCTACCCCATAAAGCTCACCATCTCCTGCAAATCAATACTTCAGTCAACAATACTGACAGATCCCCATCAACCGGCATCTCCCAATCATCTGATTATCATGCGTTGTTTACCATACATTTGGCACACTGCAGAAAATAAGAAATGCGCCTCTGAAGGGAGCGCACGAGCACAGGAGGTAGAGGGAGTCTGGCCCTCTCCGAGCAGATGCTGAGGCTGATGATGATGGATGTGTAAGCGGAGGCCGTGCAGGGACCAGGGGAGCCTCCTGCAGGCCCAGCACATTCTGTTTTTTCATGAGATCTCATCCACTAATTCTCTGAGACAATTAACTTTATATGGAGAGAGAGAGAGAGGAGGGGGAGAGAGGGAGAGAGGCTATGCTGAAATTAACCATGTTGTTTTGTCTTCATGGATTTTTATTTTTTTGGGGTAATTTTAAGCAACGAGTGCAAAAACATTCTCCACCGAAAGCAAGTGTATGTGCGAAGCTTGATTTGTGTGGGGTACAGTACGGTACAAAGGTCAGAGGCCATCCTTCATTTATCTAATTTGTAATCGAAATGCCCATTAAATTAATTAATTAAATACATTTTCTCAGGAGATGTTTCTCAGGACATTCGATAGATATAAGACAATCCACTAGCAAATAGGGCTCTGAACAACCATGTAGGACCTGGTCACCTGACCAAAACTGTCACCATCAGATACACATGTTGCAGATTGAGAGACTCTAGCTTCAGATTTGAAAACATCCACAGGTGTTTCTATCCATCCTTCCACTGTTAGAAGACAACTTAGTTGCACAAATACTGTAGGAATGAAGGAGCTGACAGGAATGGAACTTGGTGGGCAGGAGGGAAACTTGTACCTGACTTACCCAACAGCCACGATAGAGGATATTCAGCGAGCAGTGATACCCCCCAGGAGTCATCCTATTAGTGGCAGCACCATTGGCAGATGACTGCACAACGCAGGACTACATGCACACAGACCGCACACAGGGTCCTGCTTTTGTGTTGGTGGAGACAACCAACAAATCTGTGTGTGGAGGCACTGTGGTTAGAGTCAAGATGAACGGGTTGTTGTCATGTGTCACATGTCCAGAAGGCCTAGTATCACTCCACCTCCACCCCTACCGCAAAATCTTGCCCAATATTGCCAAAAATTTATTTTGATTTATTGTTCCTGGTAATCTTTATCTTCCTTCCCAATAGCATTGCAATATTTTTTTGACAATGAGTGTAACTGAAAGAAATATAAACAGCTCCAAAGTATCTTCATGATGACTAATGAGGACTAACGATCCAAAATTGCTTGAAATCAAATCACTTTGACTTGCATTAAAACATGTCTGTCCAGTCTTGTAACACCACTTTGTACTTCAAGAGGTGAGCGTGACCACTGCCGCCGCCTTGTGCCAAGAACCCACATTCAACAGGAAACAAAAGAAGTGATATAAATAGAAACTTTCCACCACTGAAGACACTCTTGGTAAGTAAAAGGATAAAGACTGGTAGGTACCCAGTTGTTAATGTTAACATTGAGGAGGAAGGCCTATGCGTTTCTTATGCTATGTGTGGACACCACAACTTTCTGGTCATATGTTGCCCTCTATTGTTTGGAGTATGAATTTGACAGATTGTGTCATCTTACGCATTGCTCCTTTACAGGTAAATAACATTTTTGTTGTCTCATTTTTTATTGATTTGCAATTTGAACAAAGCAAGTCTCAGAACAATGAAGTCCAGCCCTAAATATATACTGAATGTGTTTATGATTACTTGGATCATTAGAAGCAGGCAAATATAACCAACCTCTAAGACCTCTAAGAACTTTGAAGATGTGGAGAAATATTGCTGCAGATTTCTTGAGAGCGTGTGTCCTGAGAAGAATGGAAGCTGTAATGAAAGCACTTTTTAATATTAATATAATATCAATTAATAATGATAAATGCTATTTACAGTGTATTTAGTTGTTCTTTAGGCTTCTGTGTAATTTCCTACCAAATACATTTTCACCTATTTTCCTGATGCTGAAAACGAAACTCTGGAAAATTAAATAAATGATTTATGAATGGATAATATATGACTGAACCTCATACCTCATTGGTACTGTAGCTATAAACATGAGAGAAGGGATAGGATTTTCCTCTATTTGAATTTTTTATTTTTTTTGGCTATATGGCTTTATTTATGCACACTAGGTCATAATCACTTGTCATTCACGCTTAACTGTTCTCACTGAATAATATTATTACGTTTGAAGCATTTAATAAACCGACTTACCGGTTGATGGCGAGCCTCTTCTGACTGCCGGCCCCCCTTTCTAAGATGCGTTTACACACAAACTGACCATTATTGCGACGCTGGTGGGACAAAGCAGATATTTGCGGCCTCTAAAGCCTCCCCAATGGCAACTGCTTGAAAGCACACAAAGGGTGCAGGAGCAAAACATGTCTGTGATTACTCGCTAATTGGTTCCAATCCTGCTCCATCCCATGTGGACAAAAAGGCATCTCCACCGCTTGTCAATCACTAACATCTCTGTGTTCTCAGAGTTATGCCATGGTACCCTTTGAGAGTGCTCTGTGCAAGAAGAAAGAGAGTGAGTGCACAAGCTTGCTGGATCATTTTGCCAACACTAGAGAGAGATTTCATCTTCGATGTGCAGCCAGTTTTCAGCTGCATTTTTTTGATTTAGAAGGATTCGTATTATCATATCCAGTTATCTTCTATAATTGATGTATCTGTTATAACTGATTGCTTCTTGAGCACTGCACAGCTTCATTTCAGAAGAACCACCTACTTCTCAACATGGACAGACAGAAAGAAGTGCGGTTCAAGGAAAACCCTGAAACTGGTATTAACCATTTACATCATCTGGAGATTCAGCTTTTGAAAGGTTCTTCATGCTTGCACATCTCATTTACAAAAGACCTGGCCAATTAGGGAACCAGAATTGGTTCCTCTTTGGAAATACTGCAGGGAACCCTGTACGTCTCCTTGTATGTAATTGCAAATGAGCAATCAAGAATGATCTACAGGATATGGAGCTGCACCCATGCAGGTGGGCTGACAAATGCAATAGCAGAGTAGTTACCAGCCAAAATATTTATGTTCCCTGTGACACACTGAGCAAACCTGTGAGACATCATGCCAGACAACATAATGGCGTGAGTCCTTATAGCAGACATAGCGCATTCTGACAGTCGACACCAGAAGAAAGGACATGCTTGAGAATGCTTGGTCTGCTTCTATTGGTCGAGTAATAGATAGATTCATTTTGCCCATCTATTACCGACAAGGGCTTTTTATAGAGTGATCAGTTTGATACTCCATCATTATCGTTCCCTGGTTGCCGGATACACATTCATACGCCCTTCTAGGCAAAGACGGACCCTTCTCGTTTTGGACGTTACTGAAAATGATTTTATTCACCCATTTACAATAAATTGATATAAACCTGCCCAGGTGTGTTGCATTTGGTAGGATAAACGCTTAGGAAAGAAAGAAAACAAACAAACAAACCCGAAAAACAAAAAACACATTTCAGTAATAAGCACATACATTAAGTCAAAACATATCACAAACAGACCAGCAGGTAACAAGAATGCTTTTTTTTATCTACACAAACATCCTATTCAAGTTCATTTTGCTTTATGTAAACTCCCCCCTTGGTGTTCCTCGCCAGTGGACATGCAGCTGAACCGGATTTCATGGAGAATTTGCTCATAATACATCTTTATTCGCCTGTACAAAAAGAAAAGGAGAAAAAAAACGACTGGGAGAACCAACCTACATGTGCCCCATGCTTTAAACCAACCATGGCATGCAGTACAGGTGGCTGACCGGAAAAGATGATCAAACTCAAACTGTGATCAATCAAAGAAGTTCACTGTGGCACGTAATGAAATAAATAATCCTGAATAAATAAATAAATAAATAAATAAATAAATAGATAGATAGATAGATAAATAAATAAATAAATAAATAAACAAGGAACAAAAATATATGACTGGTGCTTGAATAAAGGTAGGATGGACTGAGGTACTGTGGGCCATACAGTCCCAGTATATGTCCCAGTATATACAGTACATATGCTGTATACATACATACATACACAAATATATCATGTGTGAGTGTGTGTGCGTATACTGTGTATATGAGACACTGGGGCTGAATCATTCACTTTCCCATTAGGAGTTATTAGCCTATTTACAGACCTGATTCTTGCTAGTTTAGAAGGAATAGGCCAGAAATGTTTGAGCTGAAATTTGAATGACCAGGATTTTCCCTGGTGGCCCAGCATACCTAAATGTCCAGCTTGACATAGTAAAAAGAAAGAAAGAAAGAAGGAAAAAAGTTCTGCTGTTTTAACTTTAGAAGGTGAGTTAACCTGGCTGACCTTTAACACCTCTCTGTTAGCTGTTAATAACTCAGCCTGGCTAGTAGCTCATGAATAAAGAGACAACAGCAAATCTTGTTCACAGTTGTGCAAACATGATCTAGAATTAGCTGAAACTTCCATTTTCCCTTTCAGGCTGCCAATTTATAATTCCTCATAGTTATCCCACCCTCAGCTCCTGAGTGCTACACGGTGGGGGTTTTCTCTCTCTCGCTCTCTGTTTTTTTTTTCTTTTCTTTTTTTTTTTTTTTTTTTTGCGAGGACCTCTTTTTTCTCTCTGAACGATCATCTTTTCTTTTGTCCTGTTAGGTGAAGCTCATGGACACCGTGTGCTCGAGCGCTTTGCGGCGCAGTGAGGCGATACTGGTCCCTCTCCACATGTCACTGTCCGGTGAGCTGCAGAGCTGGGGCGAGCCGCTCACGTTGGTCGGACCGGAGAGGGAGGCGGGCACCATGCCGGGGAAAGTGGGCTGGTACAGGTGTGACTGCAGCCCGGAGCCGTTGGACTGTAAGCTGTTGGAAAGGCCCATGGAGTTTGGAGGCGGCCCGGCTCCCAGGCTGCACTGCGACAGCGACTGCGCCATGGCTTGCTGGCGGCCCAGCGAGGGCGGCAGCTGCAGCTGGGAGACCCCCGGCATGCCGGCCGCCCAGCGCGTGTCGTTGGCGTGGAAGGAGCACAGGCCGTCCCCCATGGCGGCGGCGGCGGCCGCGGCGGATGGAAACTGCGGCAGGCTGTGGGTCGGCAGCAGTGTGCCGGGCGCGCGGAACACGTTGGTGGTCTTCTTGCGCTTCTTCCATTTGGCGCGGCGGTTCTGGAACCAGACCTGAAGAAATATGGAGAGAAGGAAAGAAAGAATAAAAGGGCGTTAAAACTTTAACATGATTTGAAGGTTATTTGCCTCTGAAGTTTGGAGCTCAGTTCAGAATTGGCGGTATATGTTGTGTTTATTATCCTGCCAAAAACTATATTAGCAGTTGGAGCAATATGTACAGCAGGGAAAACACGACTTCCCTGAAAAGTAAACACTGGTATTAATCGTATTATATTACTGATATACCATAATATAATATTACTATAAGTAATCTCACTGTCGTAAAAAATGATGACTAAAATGGTGATGTGCCTATTATTCCCGCTACACCCCATTATTTCTAATATCTTCTCAAAATATTTTTTGTATTGTTATATATATATATATTTCGACGCTGTCCAGCGTACATATATCTTCATTTTTGTCGATTTGTTTTCATTTTTTTTTTACTTTTATGCATCGTTTGAACACGTGAGCTGCCCATTTACGAATGGACCTACATAACTGACCCAAAATCGCTTGGAAAAACGTCTGGTTCCATTGACTTACATTCAAATTAAATTAGTTTTTGGCCTCTCCCGTAAAGTTACCATTTTGGTGATACTTGTTTTTCTTTGGACAGCGGGGATGTGTATCGTTTCAGGGCTGACCAGTTTAAAACACGGAAACATATGTGCCCCTGAAGGTCTTGGGGTGTTTCTAAACCCGCCTGTGAGCTCAAACCCGGACTGTGGTTAAGCCGAGGCGTGGAGTTTGAGCTGGTCGCGGTCAGGAAGGCGATTCCTAATAACAACCCGCAGAATCAGATTCAGGCTGGAATGAAGCCGTTCTGGCTGAAAGGCCATTCCGGGGAGACAAATGGTCGAGCGGCCCCGGTGCTTCATCACCTGCACAGAAAATGAATTCATAACTCGCGCTCGCGCTGATCCTAACATCTATTTCTTCTTCTTTCTTTCCGTCTTTCTTTCTTTGTTTCTGCTGTGGAAAATAACATTGATATTTAAGGCACTGACTAAGTGATTCGGTTCTTAGGAGGGATGATCCATCCCCGCGCTCAGCGGAATGAACCGCTCCGGATCATCTGGTGAATAATTAGGCTTAGTCTGACTGCGCCGGGTCGTTACGGCTAATGCAATATTTGGTTAATGATGATGCGGTTAATTATGAAATTGCGTAATAAAGTAATTCAATATTTATATATTCGTATATATTTATTTATATCAGGGAAATTAAATGCATTGTAAGAGCATGTTTAACGTGAATTCAAGTGATGGAGGTATTTAGCAGAGTCAAAGATCAAGCTTATATAAAATGTCAGGCAGATCAAAACAATAGAAGCGACAGTGATAATAAGACAATAATAAAAGGGTAAAAAGAAGAAGAAAATAAAAAAGAAGGGAATAAGAGAATATAAATGGGTGAAATAAAATTGTCTTGGTGCTCAGCACCACGGACAGCGATTTCACTGCTAGACTGATAATAATAATAATAATAATAATAATAATAATAATAATAATAATAATAGTTTTTTTATGACTTTTTAAATCTGTTTTCAAGTCAGGATAGATAGACTAATGTGCTAGTTTATAATATAGCTTGTATATCGTCTTCTATCTTACTATTTGAAAGTCTTCTTCTAAAAGTCTTCTTCTAAAAGTTTCTATAAAAAACATTTTCTTTTATTTAAAAAAAACTGCCAAAAATAGATGTTAAAAAAATGTGTCGTTTTTATTTCCTATTGTCTTACATTTCCTTCAGATTTTAGAATTATTTAAATATAAAACAACATATTTTTCTGACTTTTCCTTCTTTTTTTCTTCACATAAATGCATTCAATTCATTTCCTCTTTGATGTTCTAGCTAATTCTCCCTGTTACTGAATCCACGCCTGAGCGCCTGTATTCTACGCGTTGTCAGCGCTAAATTCGCCTCTGCCAGGGAAACTCGCTGGTGTGGGTCGTCCTCTCACCTGCACGCGGGACTCGGTTAATCCGATCCTGAGCGCCAGCTCCTCCCTCATGAAGATGTCCGGGTAGTGGGTTTTAGCAAAGCTTCGCTCCAGTTCGTTAAGCTGCGCCGGAGTAAAGCGGGTCCTATGGCGCTTCTGTTTCTGCTGGCTCTGCTGTCCTCCAGCCTGAGCCGAGCTCTGCTGCTGCTGTTGCTGCTGTTTGTCCTGCTCTTTGCCGCCGATCTGCTGCTGCAAGCCGTTGGGGTTGGATCCGCCGTTGCTTAGGTCTTCCCCGGGGAGCAGGGTGGTCCCCTCCACCGCGTCGGCGCCGGAGCTCAGGTCTCCGGGATGCGCACCGTCCGCGCCGCCCAGCCGGCACTTCAAAGCGTCCCTGTGGCCGAGGAGCTCGACCGCAGCATCCTTCATCCCTGCGGAAGCATCGGGCGAGAGAAATTAAGCTTTTCCATCTGACGAGCACAACTGCAAACATTCAGCCAGTTTCATCATCAACATCAGCAGCACCAAAAACGGATTACGCAGAAGACAGGGCCTGAAAGTTAGAACCCCATCCCGGTTAAGCCATGACTGCATTCTATCAATATTTAGACAGCTTGATGAAACGGGCTAGACGTAATTAATTCAGCAGATAATGAATTACAATATCAAGTCGTTTGCAGTAGAAAATTAGATTAGGAATTAAGTTCCACATCAATTCATAATTGTATAGATTGAAAGTTCCTCTAGCTTACAGTGGAGCTGGAGACCGGAGTTGGGTGGCGATAACTCACCGAGGCGAGCATCCAGGAGGTCGGCGTGAGAGAGCATGGCGCAGCGCTCCTGCTAGCCCTAAAACAACTTTTAACTCCCTTAAAAAAGCATATAGTGGGCAAATGAAGGAAAAACTCGTCCGTGTGTTTAAAAAACAGGAGGCTCCCAGCATTATAATGTTCTTTAGAGAGACAGGGAGGCGCTTAATAGTTGGATGAACCCATGAGCTTCCTCAGATGAGAGCCAATCAGAGCTTGAAGCCTGGAAATGGCCGCAACCAACCACACCAGGCATCCAGCAAGCAGCTCCATCTGCAATTACTGTCTCCTTAATAGCGCGGCTGATTTATTGTATCGGCCCCTTATTATAGGCGATAAATGACTTCATAATCATAGCACACAAACAGTTTATAATAAATCTACTTCTGCTGGGAAAACGGCGCGTTTGGCGCGCGCGGACCAAGCTACCAAATAATAACAATAAACATATATACTGTATATATATATAGATATATATCCGCGTACGGGCTAGAAAGAGGGGGGAATGGAGGGCTGATGAAGTCACTGTCCTGCTGGCTGGTGCTTTATTGTGAGTGTGTGTGTGAGTATTCTGGGTGAAACAGATCGCGCTGCTTATTTTCTGGCTAAGCAAAAAGAAAAACGCGCGCGGGGTTTTTGTCCGGTGTCGCGTGAGCGCAGGTACAGGCCCCGCGGCTGTGTTCGAGGAGAATCCATCCATCCATCCATCCATCTATCTATCACGCGCCAGATTAAGTCTTAGAGGCAGCTAAGCACACATCCAAAAGTTCATTTCCAGCTAGTCATTTTCGAGGCCATTAAGCACTGGAGGCATTTAGTGCCAAACCTGATCTTTGCCGCGAGATCAGCGCGTTATTAGGCTGCGAACACAGCGCGCCTCGTAGGCGGTTTTGTTTGGAAGGAGAATCTGAAATGTTTCTGTATGAACATATCATCAGCGCTCCTGCAATCCATCTGATCTGTCTCCTTCCTGAAGCGCGCTGCGCGTGTCTTCTGTAACCCAATAAATCAGAATCCCACGTTTTTTGTGCACGAAAGTTTGCATTGCGCAGCTAATCATATATTATTGCAGAGCGCCTTGCTGTTTTACTGTTTTAACGCAGCTGCGCTCAGAAAAGCAAATCGAGAGGTATCTCTGCGCGTTCACGGAACACCGGAGCCTCTGTGCTCAGTCTGTCGGCTTAGCCGAGGCTGCCCATATCTGGGGTCCGGAACGTGCGGGATTCCTCCAGCCTTCATACAGGAAGGAGTCTATACAGCAGAAACAGCAGCAGCAGCACCTGAAGGGGTCAGTTATGCATTTCTCTCTTTATTGTTTTTACGCATTCCAAAGCGCACAGATCGGGCGCGTGCCACCAACTGTAAACGTCACGGATATTGTTTTTTTTATTTATTGGTAAATAGATAAAGCGTGGATATGAGATGCGTTTGCTGACAGGGTATCCAATAATAGGCAGAACACTCAAAAGAACAATAAAGGAAAAAAGAGAATAAAAATAAATGAATGAGGAAGAAAGAAGGAGAGGAAACCTGAAGGCTGATCACTCACTTCATCACTGTATAAGAGAAATGCAGAGCAATGTTGGCCTAATTGCATGAGACTGAACTAAGCTAACAACAACAACAACAACAACAACAACAACAACAACAACAACAATAATAATAATAATAATAATAATAATAATAGTTGTTATTATTTGTATTGTCGTATTTTATTGCTGGTTGTGCTTGTTTGGACAATAACTGTCACAGGAAAAGGCACTAAGTACCGTCACCGCCACGGACTTTATGGGGCTTTATGGGGTGTGTCCTCCTCCGTCCAGGCAAGGTGGCGACCCCCAGGCGCATTTCAAACCGCGATTAGACTGGGGGCGCTCCGCGCGGACCCGATTACAACGTGACTTATCCGGAAAGAATACAATTAAGGGGCTAAATAAAATAATCAGCATTGGACGGCGATTACCGTAATGAGACAGAGCTCTGGTGTGTCACGGAGTAACTAGCCTCCATTATGGCGGGTAATGAGACTTTGGGGGATGAACACGACAACTGTCCTCCAAACGCGTAAAACGCACTCCATTAACGTCGTCTTTGATGGACACATGTTTGCCATAGTCACAAGCGGATCTTGCTATAGGCCGGGATACGCAGCAAATGCATAATTGTAAAGGATCCTGAGGCTCAACCCGCAGAAGTGATGACCGCTCACCTTATAGCGCTCATTTGTTGACCACTGGAGCGGCAATAAGTTTGG
Organism: Semaprochilodus insignis; assembly: GCA_034552555.1. Taxonomy (NCBI): domain Eukaryota; kingdom Metazoa; phylum Chordata; class Actinopteri; order Characiformes; family Prochilodontidae; genus Semaprochilodus; species Semaprochilodus insignis. Next base: position 16,413,716 of record CM067499.1, on the reverse strand, counting down.
AAGAAGACGAACGTGCCACAGAATGTAAATAATTTTAATTTCCCTATAGCTCATATTTTATATGTATTTCATTTGGAAACTTATTTTTCCACTTAGGGTATATAGCATAGCAGAACATTCTGCACTGTACTATAAGATCTTTGGTTATGACATAAATATGTTGTTTTTTCCAAAGTGGACTGTTAGTAGAGGCTAAAATGTACGAACGGCCAATGCCAGGCGCAGTAACCTATATAGCCTACATCTACCATCATTTATTCCGGAGAGGAGGATCAATGGCTTGAAAGAAGGGAGGACTTGGGTCAGTGGTCATTCTGAGTTGTTCTAAATTAGGAACATGTGCTGGTAATTATTAAATTCCAGCATAATCACACTGCTAATGCAATTTAATGCATCAGCAAATGAGTACTGAAAATAATTAGTTTCACTGACCTTGTACATTGAAAGGCTATAGCGAACCAGAAAGCTCAAATGAGTCAAACCACTCCCCTCTCATACAAAAACTGCTGCTCGTTCAGCCGTGCGTCTTTCATAGGCCAACAATAAAAAGCAACTATGCAAGTAGTTTACTGCCTGGACGATTGTTTTGTTTACCTTCATTAGGCTACTTTTTCTGGAAGTGAAGTCAGGCTTTCCAGAAGAAGGAACACAAACAGATCAGTGGTCTTCCCTCACCATGTGCCAGTATCCAATATAGACTACACTATTTAAGCTATACTATACAGCCTATGATTCTATGAAGCATGAAAAAACCTAGTCTGCTATCAAGTATCTTCAAATAGTGAGGACTGAAGCATTATGGGACATATAGTACTAATGTAGTGTTTAGCCTCAAATGAAGTGGGAAAACAACTTCTCTAGATCTGCTATCAGTATCCTCACCTGGGGTGGACTGTGGTGTGATGTAGTACCAATAAAGTGTTATCAGTGGGAAGTTCAATCAGCCTATCTGCTGCATCCCTTGTTAGGAAGAATATGCTAGTAGCATAAACTGATCATTCTGATAAAGAGCTATAGGGTACTCAATGGCCCCGGATTCCTGAGCCCACCCTACACTTGAAGGCATCTCAATGCTGTGATGATCTAGGCTAAGGAGTGCTTCGATTCTGGTTTATTTTGACAGGACACAATAGAAGTGGAACTCTCTACTAGGACCCTCATCGCAACGGTAGGCCATCTCCAGTGATCTCCAAATGCTATGCTCGTGTATGTGACGTCTGAACAGCGTTATTTACTCAGTGATAACACCATCACCTGTTTGATTCTCAAGCTAACTGATGCCATAAATCTGACAATTTGCAGCCTTGCTCATTATCCTGCAGGCCGTGACGTTTCAGCTCCTTTCTACTGGTTCCACTCATTTAATGTCTGTTTCTCTGCTGCCTGTCCACGAAAGAAAACACGATGCTAGCCCTTCCAAGATTAATTGATCGTCGATTTAGCTCTAATTCGGACCAAGTCAGGTGGTAAATGGGCTGCTTTTACTTGATTGTTGGTGAAATTTGTGCACGTTGCGCTGATACATTTTGATTATTTATCAATTACGCCCAAATGAGCTAAATCTATTGAATAAATTCCAGCCTGATTGCCGTGATAGAGCTCGAAAATATCGCTATTGATAATGATCCCGCCTGCTAATAGTCTCTTTCCGGCTTTCCCGGCTCGTCGCGGTGACAGCTGGGAATTCATTTTTCATGCAAGCCGCCATTAATCAGCTGCATTATGGGGTACATCCGCAGGCATGTGTGTTCTTTGCTCAGAGAGCCTGAAATAGTGTGTCAGTTACTTGGAATTCCGATGCGCTTCCATCAAGGTTTCCTGCCTCCGTACACAGTTTAGTCTTCCAAATGAGACATGGACGAATTTCCTGCTGCCTTCCAGCTCCTCAGAGGAGCTGACTGCAGAGGAATCTAGGTTAGGCTAACTTTGTCCCCATCGTGCAATCTTCCATTTCCATATGATGAAGCTCTGATGAGTGGGCCTTACTGCCGAGTTTTATTTCATTTAGGCCTATTAGGGAATCAGCATGAGGGAAAATATAGGCCGGCTGGATGTATTAAAGATACAACACACTATTCCACATCTGGAAGAGGAAGAAGTAGAGGAGGACGAGTTTGGTTGGCACAGTTTTCATTCCCTAAGGCATATTCCCAGTTCCCAGTTATTCCCAGCTGATTAGCAATTATATTAACTAAAATGACTAGGCCCGTATATTGCATCACTTTCTGATTTTTTTAATAATGTATTTATTCATAAAATATGCAAGGAAGTAGGTCTGCACCATATTGGATAAAACTGACATTGCACTTTTTTCCCTACAGTATACACTTATCATCAAAAGAATAGTTGCACAAAGGAATGAAACTTGGTGGGTAGGTTTAACATTGTGAGACATGCAAATGATTCAAGTGTGAGGTAAGCAAGGATGGGCCTCATCGTACCTGTCTGACCCAACAGCCACAATTGCAGACACTCAGGGAGAAAATCTGCAGGAACTGTGTGAGAATATTCAAACTGCATGGGATGGATTATCATAGGACACATTGGGAACCTCTACAACTCTCTGCTGAGACGTCTGGCATGTTGTGTTAGAGACATTACTTATGTATGTGTCGCTCAATAAATACCCATATCAGTCCAAATTAATTATAATTTTTTGTTCCTGGTGGCCTTTATCTTCCTTCCCAATAGCATTGCAATCCCACACTTCCTTCTGGGTGCAGCTATTCTTTTGACGTTAAGTGTATATATAAATACACGATACAAAAATAAGGAATTATGGAATTTTCACAGATTAATTGAGCAGCATTGTTTAAAACATTATTTGCTGTAAAATGATTGGGGTCAAAAGAGAGATAATAAAAAAGTAATGTTTTCTGGAACTTTAATGCTCTATAATAGATTTTAATGCATCAAACACAAAAGCAGGTGAGCAGTGTGACTGCTCTTCTCTGTGTATCCCAGACACCTTAAATCAGGGTTAAGGAACGATGCAGTCAGCCTGGCTCCAGATACCTGTGACAACCTGCCATGACTTTATTGAGTCACTCCCAGCCCATTTAGCTGCTGTCCGTGCAGCACACAGGGGTTACTCTGGATATTAGCTGGTGGTCAAAATAATGTGACTCGACTGAGTTTAAGAGACTCATATTTGTCTGTTTCAAATAACAATAGTGTAGAAATTCACTGCTTACTCACAACTTGTGTCAGCAACCTCATGTCAAATACAGTTGTGTGAGTTGTGTTGTTACAATCTACTTCACTACAAATGTCAGTTGTAAATGTGCATAAGTGTAGGGAACATAACTGTAGCACATTCCAGTGTAATATACCTTTTAAGTTGCACTGACTCCACACTGTCTTGACTCATGCAAGCATGCACCTTTCCCATTTTGCCATATTTTTCCATAATATCTACATAATTAAATGGATAACATGTCTACAAAATCATTCAGAGTGGTTTGGTGAGAAACTTACAGAATTGTTCACAGTGGTGGTGAAGGGAACCAGATGTCTGAGAAGTATAATGCCTCTATATACTTCCTCACAGAAAGTTATTCCATGCAATGGTTATGAATGCCCTGCCTGATGATAGCATCCAAATATTTTAATGCCTTTATTTTAATTCATTTGTGTTGGGCCAATACATGAAGGGTGTTCTATGGCGAAAGAGGCCCCAGAGAAAACTTAGTTTTTCAGATTTGCTTCTATTTTAGCCTCATTTTCTTTACATATTAAAGCTCAGAAATCAGGTGTAGGTTCACTGGTGGGTGTGGATAATAAGTATGTTGACTGTTTTTGTGTTGCATGTGTTGCAGTCGTAATGATCCCTGGTTCCCATCACCACCACTGTACACCACCACTGTAAGTCTGAGTCTGTAAGTTTCTCTACAAAGGAACCAAACTGCTCTGAATGACTCTGATTACATCTAAAGCACTGAATTATTTAAAATGGTTTAGAAATTGTGGAATTCCTCTTTAAGGTACAGAGTTGGCTCTGATGTGTTTTTGAGGCTACACTAATGCTGTTTGCACCTTGGTGAACAGAAATGTACCTGCTTTTCTGGCAGTGTAGAGTAGGCTCCAAAATGAATATAAAAACTATCCACAAAGTAATATCTATGAAAGTATTTATGTTGCCAAATTAGTCCTTTCCCTCCCTTTGTGTCAATTTAATGCAGTATTTAGTAAACACTGATAACATTTCTACACACAGATCACTCTTCACTGCAT
>CM067499.1:16386341-16402412 GCA_034552555.1 Semaprochilodus insignis | reverse complement strand
TTTCTCTTCCTATATGTGACCCTTATAGACTAAAATATAAATAAATAAATAGAAGTGAAACATAAATTGATAATTATCAATAAATAAAATAATCAATATAGAAACAAATATAAATAAAATTTAATAAAATCATTATAATATGAAATGTAAATAAATAAACAAATAAATAACAGGATTCAGCTAATAATGTCTTGTTAAAAATAAAATAAAAATGCTGAGCTTCAAATCTTCACATGAATAAACTCCAGCAGGTCAGCGCAGGTTTGTATTTCAGTTCGGTTATTTAAGCAGTAATCATGTTGCTGTAACAGACTGTATTAAGGGAAATGATGCCTGAATCGTGTGAATTCAGCGCAGAACTTGTTCCAGCTTTTAGGAGGGAGCGCTGCCACGCGCCCTCCCCGGTACCATCAGCCGCTGTGCCGGAGTGTTCCTGTCTGCGTCGCGCTGCCGTGCGGAAGCGGTGGCGGGTTTAGATTGGAGGGTCCAGTTCATCACTAATGAGCAATTAGTCCTGATGAAGGATTTCCTGTTCCGCATTATTAGCACTGAAGCTACACCAATCTATTTCATCTTATGGCGTTATGAGCATCAGTGCTGCCCTCATTATTCTCCTGTTCCAGTAAAAGCAGATATTAGCTAATACACTGATATTCAGACCTAAACAGCATCTATAGGTGCACTAATAGCAGACAAACGCTCCTTCACGGCTCTACAGACTGAACGGTGAGCCAATCACAGTCATGAAGAGAAGCAGCAGATCAGATATATACTGACACTATAACATGACCATCAGAGAGAATGTATAGCTTATCTGAACTAAAGGCTCTTTAATTAGCTATTATCAATTAAGCATTTGCTTGTGGCTGTAACTAAGCTTGTAACTAAGAACATGTGTATGTGGATAGACAGATAGACAGATAGATAGATAGATAGATAGATAGATAGATAGATAGATAGATAGATAGATAGATAGATAAGTTAATTTTATTGTTGTTTTCATAATTATAATTGCTTTAAATGAGCTTAGTTTTTCCATATCCATCTTTCCAGGGCAACTGTAAGACCAATACCTCAAATAATTAATGTTCATCATTTTCATAATGTCCATTAACCTAGAAATAACATCTTAAGAAGCTAACCCTCGTGGCCTTCCTACATACAGAGCTAGTTTTAGACATCTCATTCACATGCAAATGAAGTGGCTTTTAAAGAAAGATTAAATCTAGGTGTTTTTTTCCCTCTAAATCCAGATAAATGTATTGGATCAGTCTGAATTACAAAGCCTTTTATGCAAATAAAAATCTCCTCACAATGTTGGAGGTATTAGGCCTCGATCAATTTGTCACAGCGTTTAATGTTTAGTTGAATTAAAAGATGATTTGAGTTTGAATTTGCTATATCTGTCACAAATATTCCCAATTTGCCACGTAATTATTTGATAGTCCCTGCAATTACGGCATGAACGGGTGAATGTGGAGCTGTGGGCTCCCTAATTGGCCCAAATTTGATGTTTTGCATATTTGCATAATGAGGAAATTGGTATAAAATTGTGTTCATTCATTTGTGAAGACTCCTATGAATGTTATGAATTTGAAAGCCCTGCACCTATATGGTGGAGGGGTGACTTTGCCTGCTAATGCCATTGGCTTCCATTGGGGAGAACTGGATTAGTGCCAAATGGACAGTCAAGCACACACAGATCTACTGTAGGCTCCAATTTCCACTGAGTTCTTATTTATTTCATTTTATTTTATTTAACCTTTATTTAACTGGGCTAGCCCAGGTGGGATATAAGGCTCCTTTACAGGGGGGACCTGGCCAAGAAGGCAGCAATGAATGCAACATAGACTCACACAAAGACAGTAATCAGCTACGATACAGCAAACCATATCACCAGTGATGTTATCATTTACAATCACCATGTTTATTTAAATACATATGGAATTACATTTTGCAGATAATAGTCTTCCCAAGCCCATAACTAGAATACATGATGCTTGATGCATCTGACTGCTATCACTGTGATTTTCCTTTATTACCAAAGACAGTGAATTTCAGAGCTCTAGTGTGCACTGACAGAGAAGACAGCGCTGCCCTATGAGCTTATTCCACTGATTGCATTCCATCACCTCTCAAAGCAGCATAAGGTTATCTCATATGCCACCACTGTGGTCTCTGCCATATGATTTGCTGATCTTTTCGACCCGATCTCTCTTTTTTGCTTATGATGAGAGACAAAGCACAAATCGGCATGGAGGCCATTAATTGTGTTTTATGTGTGTTTTTTCCTAGTATGATTGAAATTGATTCCAGGTCCGTGCGATAAATCACTATTAGTCTGCACAAACAAAGCACAAGGCTTTCTAATCAATTGAATAATATTGTGCCTCTTGGATGGAGGACAAGAAGGGAACAATATGAAAAATGCAAAACATGTCACTCAAATCTGAGCAGGGAATTTAGAAGCCACAGTGTGTTTGATATGCAGTCTGTCATGGTTTCCAACGAATATTTTAAAGGACATGTGGCTGCCCTGTTTGGTATGCTAGCACGGATCCTGTATTGGATATTTTTGCTGGGGAAGGCCACAGGGTCTTCTAAGCCCTCAGAGAAATATATGTCCTCAAGTTTTTAGCTCATTTTTATTTCATATAATCATCATGCTTGTTGTTTGTGAAGGTACTGCAGCAATATTCTTATTCCCACTGAGAAAATAAGCCAATCAGGGTTTTGTTTTCACAAAATTGTCAAAAAAGTTAAGAAATGCCAATAAAAACAGAAAGCACTGAGAACAGTACAAAAACACAATGTATATGTTTTACATTATGAGCTTCACTGTTTTTGTAAATGCATGCCAAATTCAATGCCAGCAACAAGTTCCCAAAGAGTTAGGATCAGGAGCATGTTATATCACCCTTCCTTTTAACAACACTTCTAATTGTTTGGGCACTGAAGACACAAACTATTGATCCAGTTTTGAAAGCTGAATTTCTTGCATTATAATTATTAACTAATTGACAATTAAGTAATTAAATAATGAAACTATTATTAATACATTAATAATGAAACATGGTTTAATGGGACAGCAGACAGCCCAATCTAGCATTTTTGGATTATGCAGCCATTCTGTTGTAGTATGTACAGATTGTGGCATGGTGGTGACATGATGAAATAAACACAGGTGGTTCTCCAAAATATGTGGTCTAGAATGCAACATATGCTCTGCTTTAATGGTGCTTATGCAGACGTGCAGGTTACCCAGTAATACCCTGCCACACCATAACAGATGCTGGATTTTGAACTTTATGTTGGTAACAGTGATGATTGCCTGTTTCTTCTTTGGCCTGGAGAAAGCAATGTCCATTATTTCCATAAGCAATCTGTAGGGTTAGGTCATCAGACCACAATACACATTTCCACTGTGCATCAGTTCATTTCAGATGAGCTCAAGCCTAGAGAAGTCAGCAGTGCTTTTTGACATTGCTGATATATATAGGTTGCACTGTGCATAGCCCAGTATTAACTTAGCAACAATGCTTATATGATCTTAATGGAATTTAGTTTGAATGCGGCATCTGTGTAGATACAGTGAGGCTAGTTCCTTTGAAGCTGAAGACCTAACACAAATATCAACCAAACGTTTGGTCAATTTTGTGAGAACAAATGCCACTCTAGGCCACCTGGAAGTTTTATGTAAGTTATTGAGAATCTAACGGAATTTCAGAGCAGCGACAACTCTATGCAAAGGTTCTTTACAACGGAACAACTGCACTGACACTTTGAGGACACTTAGTCACTTTAACACACTCTGCTGCTACCTTTTCAATTCCATTGCTCTTTCTCTTTCTTTCTATATTCTTTTATATATTTTTATATATTTATGTATATTTTATTTTATTTATTTAAGTACTGCTGCTGGGTATAACTGGGTCCTTGAGTACTACAATTTCGTTCCACCCTATGTACCACATGTGATGCGAATGACAATAAAGTCTCCTTGAATCCTTGAATCCTTTATGTAGTGACTCAGTGTAAACCTGCTGTATACAACTTAAAATATGTGTTACTATATGGTAATATCATATAAAACATTTATCATTTTATTGTGGAACAGCCAACACAAGTTCCTGGAAATCACTGTTAGCGTAATGTAACCATACTACTGGAATTTACCGGGGAGGCTAGTAGACATCATTATTGACATAGGTGTTTTTGTTCTATAATGATTATATTGCAGTATCAAATCTTCACCCAAAATACAGAAGCCTGAAAACACAAGCACTGTAATTTGATGAGAAAAATCCCACGCGTGTCTATTCTTTCAATCTTCACAAGTACTTCATAAAAGAGCTAAGTGATGATTCTACCATTTCATGGGATATTACGCCATAATGATGGCAATCCTCCCATTTACAGCTGATGTAGCCTCAGTCAGTGGAAATTAACTTCCACCATACCTCTGAATGATAATTTATGAATAAAAATGAGAGATTATGATATGCTAATGAAATGCATATTTACCGAAATATTCATTACTGGGGAGAATGAGACACCTACCGAAATTAAGGCTTAAACAATTACGGGACGGAATTGAAGCAAATGGGCGAAGGATAGATTTACACAAACACCCGCGTCCACGGTTATTGAAGCATACAGATGACGGTACCTTTGGAGCAACACTGGATTCTGGATTCGGGCAGCACTGAATATATCTCTGCGATGCGGATTTTATGACCACTAACCGCAACAAATATGAACGCACACATATACACAAGCACAGGCCTGCGGTACACAGCAGCTGAAAAAGTGGGTATTTTACTTTGGGAGTTAATGGGAATAAAATACCTCGGTGGATGAGTGCAGATGTGTTTGATACAAATAGTCATTTTCCTATTTGCTGCCTCATTGAGCATGATGAATGATTGGAGTCAGAGAAGCGCCGTGATAAATGGCAGCACCTTGGCTCCATTGCATGCCCTATTGATTCTCCTTCTTTATTACCCCTACAACCCAGCTGGTTGCTTTGCTCTCTGTGCGCACGCACACACATACACATACAGACACTCCAACTCTAGGGAAGGGGTTCTTCCTCCAGAACGTTGCCTCCAACAAGAAGACGGTAGAAAAAAAATAAGTTTTCTCATTAGCTGAAACCACCAACGGCCTCACGCTGGTATTAGGAGCCTAATCTCCAGCGTTCAAGGACTCCAAACCAGCAATTTTGTATGAAAATGATCAAATTGAATGCATATACTCTACTGCAGTAGATGCAGGAGACAAACAGGTCCTATCGTTGAGAACTAAGAGGTTTTCCTATGGTATGTGGTCTTCAGCCTACCTGACTAAATTACGAACGCTGGCTCCAGAAGATTGGTATAGGAGGATATAATGAGGCTCTGCCACCCATTGAAATGTAATTACCTTGCACTTCTGCACTCCAAGCCGGAAGGTGAGAAAAGATGAATAGGGAAGGTAAAAACCGCTGACCCTTCAAAGTTCAATTTACGTTTGGCATTTCCTTGACCTTGTTCTAAGATTTGGAGAGGTAATAATTTAAGGCATTGTGCAATAATGATAAATGGTATGTGTGTTCATGTTCACCGATGCCGATATACTGTAGGCTGCGTACATATATGTTATGTACAATGATTGACGCTGTGATACTTGGAATTGCATTTGTCTACATGTTCATGGTAGGAGATAATAAGCTAAGTGTCATGTTTGGTGTTTTTGGAATATTGTTAACAAGGAAACACAAGCTGGCGTTGATGCAAAGTATTGCTCTTATAAAGTGCCAAAAGTTATTTGATCTCTCAATTTGCTAAACATGAGCGAGTGAGTGAATAAGTTTTGTGGTTTTTGTGCTAAATAATAAGTATAACTCTCCACACACTGAGTTCTCACAGCAAGATGATTAGCTAGGGTTGACTCACAATACACATTTCCACTGTGCATCAATCCATTTCAAATGAGCCAAAGCCCAGAGAGTTAGCAGTGTTTTTTGACATTGTTGAAATATGGCCTCCACTGTGTATAGCGCAGTCTTAACTTGTCTGCACTCCAAGATCTTGTGGTGATCTCTCAAACTGCTAAACATGAGTGAATGAGTGACTGTCAAAAATTGGGTTCTCAGATAACAACACAGAATGGTTAGCTAGCTCCAGTGTTCTAGCAGTTTAGTGGTCCTACCTAGCATGCTTGTATCATTAGTACAGAGTATTATCTCAGTGTTTTAAACATTTTATTGTGTGCTTAATGGTAATTCAGTAGATGCTCGTCTTAATATTACTATTTACTCACTGATCATGTGAGTTAGGCTAAATATCCTTAATTTAATGCTGGTAAAAAAAATTCCCAATAAAATATTTCCCAGCTTCTTTCCCATTCCACCTTAAGTGGTGCTGTGGTTAGAGTCTTACACCTGCGGAGTTACAGTATAATAATTGCTGTACCATTTAAGGTGGAATAGAACATTTTTTAACAAGAAATTGGCAAATAAGAAGCTGAATGCCAGTGGCAAAATGTAACTGCTGCAAGAGTGGAACGAGACAATTTCAACAAGAAGCTGGTGCTTAAGAAACTGGCTTCAACCTTGTAGTAAATTTAAGCTATCAAAATTTAAATGCGCTATGATAAATGTGCTATGATAGAGCATTCTCCTTCTTTCTATATCTTCCAACAGGTGCTATGGCACCACCAAATTCAAACTGCTACTTAAACTTGAAATTCAAGTGGCCTGTCTGCGTGGTCTGTCTGTTCCAGGCTACTGTGGAAACATTGCAGCTCCAGATGACAACCTCCACTGGAAGACCCACTCCTATGTAGATATGAAGTGATTATTCTAAATTAATAAAGTTACAACCATTTCTAAGCTCACCGGAGCTAAAATTAGTCGCCTTGTGTGTTTAAGGTGGTGGCTGCTACAGATGGCCCTGCATGAGGAACGGGCTATAAGTACCTGCAGGATCTGTGACAGGATTTTTAAAGAAACCAAAATGAGTTTTCTATGGTATTCCACAAAGAACCCTTTCTGGCATCTTTGTTTTCAATGGTCCACAATCATTCGTTTTACCAAGAGTGATGTGTCTACTATCACAGTGATCCTTGCTTAACATCATAATTTCCTGAGAACAAATATTTGTGGAGAAAAGTTCTCAGCTGTTTGAAACTATTACAACCGGACTAGAAAAGCTTCTTTTTTCTCATCATTGATTCAAGAACCATGCTAATGCAGCTTTAGACTCTAGAATTTCATAACAGTTTTAAAAAGTTATATGCTAAGAAGCGTTGCTTGGAGTAATACCATCGAATAACCACTTTTGAGTCCCAGAATGACGTTTTTGACTTTGGATGGCTCTTTACAGAGACACTTTTTTACGCAAGTGCAAAAAGTCTTTCAAATCCTGAAAGAACCTCCACATAATATAATTCAAGGTTTTTCCCAAACGTAAAAGTGCCGACAGAGTTTTTAGAGTGAAGCCTTAGAAGAACCACATTGGGTTCCCAAACCAACCTTTCAATAGATGGTTCTTTAAGAAGCCATTATGTAAATGAGGTGTGTAAGTATGAAAAACATTTTTAATGTTTAAAAAACTTCCATATAACATAAAGGTTCTATGATAATACAACAATTTTGGAGCCTTTGTTGTTAAGAGTCATTGGTTCAGTGTTGCTGTTCAGTCTATTTGACTTTTTTTCAATGTTCTTGCTGGGTGACTCTCTCCACCTTGGATACGTTCCTCAGCTCTGGGTATATTAATATGCAGTCAAATATCCCCACAACCCCACAACATCTCGGAGAGGATATTGTGGTTAAGGCTAATTTTCCCCAGCATTCCCAGACTGGGAGAGGTGGGCGAATCCAGCCTGTGTCAGTTCATTAGAAACTGACAGCTCTTCAGCTAACATCCACCCGAGAAGCAGTGTCTCTAATCAAAGTCGACAAGCACACACACACACACACACACACACACACATGCATCCCCACCCCTGCACACACATACACACACACACAACCCCCCCCCCCCACACACACACACACACACACGCACACAGACACACACACACACAGAAAATTCACTAATCAAAAAGTGTATTTCCTTGCAGTTGTCTCTGGAGAAATCTGTTGGGAGAAAATTGGAATAATTTATTAGCTTACAAGTTCTGGTTGACAATTGGCCCACCGCTATTTATCTCTGTAATAGGGAACGTCTCCAATGTGGCAAAACTGACCAAATCACATAGCTTTGATCAGAGAATGAAACTGGCAAGTTTGGACATCTTTTTGTCTCAGCGGGGATGCATGCAGTGCAAAAGCCAGACAAGTGCACAAACTGACCTGACAAGTGCCTACACAACGTCAGATGTCTACTTTGCAAGCAAGAAACATCTACAGCCCTAATGCATTCTTACTATACATGACAAATATAGGAGGTTCATATATAAGATCATAAGATCCCACCTGTCCTTGAATAAATGCTTTAATTGTGTATAAGTTAATTCCTGAAGTTTCACCTATTTTACAGACTGTCTTCCACTTTCCAACTTATGTAAAGAAAAAAAAATGATAATAAAAAAAATAATAATAATAAATTGTATGGAGATAAAATGTTCTGGTCTGACAGCAACCATATGCTTTCAATAGAAAGTTGGGAACTTCTGCTGCTTGTTGTTTAGTGCAGGCTTTCCTATGAGTGACTGTTTTGTGTTATGAAAAACTATTTTGCATTTCAAATAAGTGTGCTGCTAATTAAGTGGCAGATTAATGGAATATTTTTTTCCTGGCATCAGCCATAAAGATGGGTGAATATTTGGATCATTATTTTCCCTTTATTACTCATTACTCTGATGGTAAGTGTCATTCCAGGTTTGTCTGGCTAATTTATGTCTGATGGTACAGTGCCTGCGAGTTGTTAATGTTTATTTTGTCTCATTTGCATTGTGAGACGCTTCTGATGGATTCCGAAATGGAATGACGTGAAATGGAAGTGAAAATGGCATTGTGGAAGGACTTCAAGCATTGCCTCTGCAAAGCTCCACAGTCATAACAATTGGCCTGGTGGGCTCTAATGTACTTTATATCTCCTATGTATAAGACATACTGGAACCTACCTTGTACCAACTCTAATGCATTTGTTATACTTCATAACTCACTTTAATGTGTCTTATGCCTTATACCAACTGGAATGTGTCTTATACCAAATACTTCACTCTTAATGTGTCTCATATCCTATACCAACTGTAATGTCTTATGCCACATACCTAGCTCTAATGCATCTGCCTCATACCTAAGACACATACCTATAAGACAAGTACGATACATGAGAACCTGACTTATACTCTAGTACGTCTTACATCTTATACCTAACTCTAATATGTTCTATATCTTGTAACTAACTCTAATGTGTCTCAGACCTTTTATCTAACTCTAATGTGTCTTATACCTTTTATCTAACTCTAATGTGTCTTATACCTTTTATCTAACTCTAAAGTCTCATACCCAACTCCAGTGTGTCTTATATCTTATATTTAACTCTAATGTCTATCATGCTTTAAATCTGACTCTAATGTGTCTTATATCTTATACCAACTGCAACTCTAATATATCGCCCTCATACCTATATGACACTTACCTATATGAAAACCTCACTGATACTCTATCGCATCTTACATCTTATACCTGACTTTAATATCTTTTATACCTTGTAACTAACTGATGTGTCTTATACTTTGTAACTAACTCTAAAGTGTCTTACACATATTACCTATCTCTGATGTTTTACATACCTCATACCTTTGTCTAATGTGTGTTATATCTTACACCTAAATCTAATGTGTCGTGTGCCGTATATTTAACTCTTATGTGTCTTAAACTTGAAATGTAACTCTAATGTATCTTATTTCTTATATCCAACACTAATGTATCTTATATGTTGTACCTAACACTAATGTGTCTTATACCATTTCTCTAACTCTTATCTAACTCTTTTAAGTAACAATCACACCTTTGAAAAACTGCTGCAGTGCAATCACTTTGGAGATTCCATGAGCTTCTGACGGCAACATAGGTAGATACCTGTGTGTAGCAACATACAAAAGATACATACAATATAGATACTAGAGGCGTGTAATGTAGATTCGCTCACTTTGTCTTATAGATTTCACCTGACTGATTTAAAAGTCCATTTGGATTGGTGCCTAAAATCACCTGCTCTAAGTCTCCAAAGAACCAGCAGTCAGCCTAATTTGTATGCATTATCAATTAACAAACTTAATAGCCGGCAGATTGATTAGATCCTCAGTTATAGAGGGTAGAGCTGAAGCGAAACATGAAACATCATACACTCTGCTTCTCCCTGTTTCTCTCTTTTTCTCTCTGCCTCTCTCCCACTCTCTCTCTCTCTCTCTCTCTCTCTCTCTCTCTCTCCCTCACACACGCGCACACACCCATACACACACTCACACGCTAATCCACTCCTCCTCCACAGTTCCCTAATTAATGCATACATATGGCGGAGAATAGAGTGGAAACAAGGCTCTGCTCAGATTTTAAATAAACCTTCACCATCTAATGAGTCGGGCCGCCATGGCTAGTTTATCACTAATTGTGCTTTCTGTTAATGAGAGACTGCCTTAATCCAAGAGTGTGTAATGCATTCACATATAATAAAATCTCAAATATTTCCTTCAATTAGAGTGACAGAGGTTGAGGAATCATATATCTGATGATTGCACATAGAAACAGTTTCTGAAGTCATGAAAAAATAGTTGTTGGATGGTGCATCGTAACCGTTTTGTGTTGTAAAGTTAAGAAACTAAATTTTGGTTTGGCATAGTAGTATTTTGTAGGATTAGTAGGATTGAATGACGTGTTTCTGGTGATGTAGTGATAGACTTCATAATTGTTTGCCTATATTGTACATCATAAACATTGTTCAAAAGAATAGGAAACAATAAAAACAACATACAAATATTAGTTCAAGGGTACACTGACAGATGACTAGCGCTATAGGGTTTTGTAGACTAAATAGACTAAAGACTAATAATTATTGTTTTTCTTCTCTACAGATATCTTGTGATTGTATGTCATGGCAATTTATGATTTTTTTTTTTTAAAAGGCTACATTTTGTGAAGCATATTTGCTTGTGCTTAACAAAGAAGGTTCTTCAAGGGTCCTTAGTAAAGACAATGGACAATGTACAACTGTTCTATATGATTTATATGATCTATATAACGACGTCTTGTTAGTTACAATATAAGATCCCTTTTTGGTGCTATATAGAACTATTTTCAAAAACACTCCACAATACACCTGGACTAATCAAGACCCTTTCCAACATTCGCCATAGACTAATCAGACACCTTTTTATTATCACTGCACAGCTGCACTTCACATTCTTAACTTTGAACCTGCTACAAGACCTCCACCTTTCTGTTTACAGTTGCCGATGTTTACACTAGTTCTTTACCACTACCATGCTGTTAAATGCCTATCCATGCATATATAAGCTATATTAGTCACCTATGACTGAAACATACCTCAAAGCGTGAAATACCTCAACGAGCATGAATAACAGCTGCGATAGATTTGGCATGTAAGTTTCTGGATGTAGGCCACATCAGTGCTCAGCCACTCTTGCCTCAACAAATTGCTCAGTTAGGGCAGATTTGGTGGATGCCTTCCCTGGCACAATTCTGAGGAAAATTTCCTGCAGACTGGGATTTTAACCACTGCTGGTAGGCCCGTATGACCATACGCTTCCATACACCTGCAAATTCAGCTACTTCCTTCATACTAAGGGCTTTGGCATGCCCAAATGCAATCACTCCTACTTTACCAATCATTATCATCTGCTTAGAGTCCCATTTTCCGCACACCCAACAAGACATTCACTGCACCGTACCACCTCTTCTCAATCTATGAATCCCGTCACACTCTGCAGGTATTTATATCCCCGTTATTCTGGTGCAATGCCATCAAGTTACTACCACCATAAACACGCACTATGAGAATTTTTGCTCTGGTGAGCTTACATAATGTATTATATGGTTATATATATATATATATAAATAGTGCCCATTCCTATATATTGTTTTCTTATCCTGTCTAGTATTTGTTGTCTTGTGTAGTTCTGTATGTTTAGTGCATGGTGTCTGTATTGTATATTCCGCACTTGTTTCACACTGTCGTGTATCTGTGCTCTATGTAGTCCTGTATAAGAGATAAAGTATACTACAGACAAGCTATATAGATGTAGCAATAGCATAGACAATATATATTAGCAATAGCAATATATATTAGATTTATCTGCTTAAAGACTTGAGACTAATGATTGCTAGCCTTGATCGTACATCATAGCAGCTTTTCAAGTGTCTAAGAAACAAATTTCAGCATAGTTGTCATTGCTTTAGGGTACAATGACACATGTCTTGTGATTTAGGCTCTAGGTGACAGAGTAGACCCAAGACTAATAATTGTTGGTCTTCTCTTGCACAAATAGGTCTACGCGTGCTTTCAAGTGTGTCTCCATCGCATCATAAAGTGGAAAAAGCCGTTACTCTCTGTGTATGAGGACATCCATAGCTGACTGCATGACTGGCCAAGGACTCCAGCTCACTGATTGACAGCCTTGTTCCCCGCATCCATCACTGTCCCTTCAGCAGCTGCCACTATGTGGACATCATCATCACTGAAATTCCTGCTTTACCTGCAGTTGTCTATCAGTGGAGAGAACCCAGTAACAAAAACGGTGGCAGTTGACACATTACATACTGCATTTTGTGTGGTGACATTTACAGCTTTGTAAGCCTGTAAAATTTATAGTAATGTCAATAAGTCACAACGTTAACTACTTTAGAGTTCCTTGGAGCCCAGTGCTTACCCCAGTCCACTCTACAGGAGTTAATGTTGTACAAATTTATTGTTGATTTTAAAGCTGCAGAAACTCAGTTTTGTATAAAGAATCCAGTTCATTTAGAGCTGTGAAAACAATTTTAAATCCAATTTTAAACCCAAAGGTAAACTCAAACTCAACTTCTCTGAGCCCAAAGAAAACTCAAAACAGCACAGGTTTACCACTACAGATACTCGTTTAGAGTCCCCTTGAGCCCAGTGTTCTCCATTCAACTCTATGGGACATTGTACTAATATATTTTTACTGAATTTGCAGTCAATAAGCTCTGAGTGAAGAACAAATGAGTTTAGTAGTTTAGTGTGTAATGTTACAGCTTTACGCCCCATTGTCACTACATATTGCTAAATTTGCAATGTTAATTAGTTTTAGTGTCATTCTTGGACTAAATCGCAGTGCCAGTGGTGAACCCCCATTGGAAATTCCTGTTAGTCTGATTTTAGACTTAATCTGGGTCTGCAGGACTGGCTCTTGGAGCTATCTTGAGTCTTCTGATTTTTTTGTCCTAAACAGAGAAACCACTCTAAAACTGTGACCAGTTTTTTGCTTTTTTTCACACAAAAAGGACTTAGACATATAAAAGATGTACTATAAACATTCTGTTATGGGTAAAGAAGTTAATGTGAAACCTGTTTTAGGTTCCATTATCACTATATTTCATTAAATGTAATTACTTCAAAGTTCTTTAGAGATATTTTGCTCTGAACTAAGAAAGCAATGTCTTGTGAAAACAGTTTTAATTAACAGTGTCAGATGTCATGGTCACCATTTGCAATAAAATTCAGTTAAGTTGTTTTAAGTTTCTTTGACTCTAGAGTAAACTCTAATCACCCCTACATTAATTAACACTATAATAGTTCATTTACTTTTAGAAGGTTTACTGTGAATAAAGAATTAAAAGCTTCAGAAATTTTGATCTAGGCTAAAAAACCTATTTGTTAAGAACTGTTAAAACATTTTTAAGCTTATTAATATCTAAAATTCATAGTTAATGAACTATGGCTAAATTTACAATGTGACATTCTTTAGAATTCCTTCGAGCCTGCTTAATTTTTGTTCTGAACCCTGAAAACGGTTTTAAGTCACTATATCTATAATAAAATCGACTCAAAAACTAGGTGAATTTTCAGGAACCTTGTTATCTAGAGCTGTTTAAGAAACAGTTAGACCCTATTGCCATTATATTTCGTGCAAGGTTTCCTCCGATAAGGGTGCAATAGACTCTGCCTTTCTTGTTCTCTTCATGTATAATTCCTAGCCCAGTGTGAATGACCTATGATGTAAGTGGAAGGCCAATCCATGGACATTAAAATGCAAACGTGCACATATTTCCATGCATTAAAGTTTATGATGCATTGAAACCACTGTCCTTCAAGTAGTAAATCCTAATGGCCTTCTCTAGTATTTATACCCTGCACCTTTACGCAAAGATATTATTCTGTGTCATTGTATCATGCAAACTTACAATCAGGTATGAAGTGACAAGCTCTCTGTCTTTTTAAATCACCTCCTTGACGCACTTGAACATATGCGCAAATACGCACACACACACATACATAGCGAGGCAACATGTGCGATTCGGTTGCTGTCGTCGTTTTTTTTTTGTCAGCTTGCACAGAAATGCATTTCACTGTCTGCCCCTTAATTTTGATTTATTGTCCGTACATAAATTAGAAAAATATGCTTTAAAATTCAGTCCCATGGCCATGCGGTGCCTGGTGCCTAGGGACCAGGTGATGTTTAACATGTCTGAAATACATATTGGATTAGTGCGCTTTGTTTCTCCCCAACAGCAGGTGTTTCATCACAGTTGATGGCTGAACTTAAATACGTTAGGACAGCGAGCCCCATAAGGAGCAGGCTCCTGCACTAGGGCATAGCATCAAGCCTAGGAAAAAAAACTCATCTTGAAATATACAGCTCTAAATATATAACTTGGGAACAGATCATGAGTTTGAAAAGCCCTAACCAACCTGAAACAGAAAAGCTATCACTTTGATATATTTGCGATAAATAGTGTTCTATTACGTGTCAATTGAAAAACGTTTTGTGTTCATTCCGTAATCCTGACGGAAATTCTCAAGTGCTTGAAGAGCACCATGACAATTGTGAATTCTCGCCCATTTCCAGTTTCTTTAGCTCGGATATCAGGAGGCCTTTAACCGAGCAAACGATTCCAAGGTCAGCCTCTCGACGTTAACAGACTAATCAGAATCGTGATAGAGAGTGTTGTGTTTTGCCACTCATCCAATCTTTGATTAACAGTAATGGATCGCAACAAATAGATAGTTAGGCTTGGCTAGCCGATGACCTAACTGAGCTGTAATGAGTTAGTAAGGGGTCAAAAGCAGAGTTGTAATATCTGATTTTTATTGCAATGCACCTGCTGTAATTTTTGGTGTTCCAATTTATTACAATGTCTAAATTTAATAAAGACCAACCTTCGTACATCACAACACATTTTGAGTGTGTTTGTACAATGCTGAATCCCAGAGAAACCGCTGGAGAACCAATCTTTCTTCAGACTTTCTCTCGCTATTATTAGAGAGACTCCAGCTTCAACCTTCTAAGCATTACTCATCAGAGTGACATGAAGTAAATGGTGTTTAATGAATTAGCTTAATGGACACCACAATTGGTTTTTCAACACACTGCTTCCTCCTGTTAAGCATAGTATTCATTTCTCACTGGATGGATCTCACGTTCATTATGTGGCTTTTTATGTGCTACCGGCGCTGGTGGAGGTATCAATCTATAATAACTTGAAACATGATTCAAAACAATGTGTTTTAACCAAATTGGAAAACTAACCATTGCAATAGTTTGTTATGGCATTGTTTCTTTCAAACCAGCGTCGTCACACTAAAAGACATACGTCATCAAGAAAACATCACTTCTTGTTCTTTCACATCAACATCACATTCATAATAAAGTTGGAAATGTCATAACAAGTAGGTGTGGAGGATATTTCAGTTTGATTGTAATTAGTGTATGGTTTAATTGCTACTTCCAGCCAACGTCTTGCACCCGTGATCTCCACTCACAGTTTTTATTCATGAATTTAATCTCATTTCTAAATTGAAAAAGAGCACAAAGGAACAGAAGGCTGGCTTGGGTTGCCAGGTACTATGTAATACTTCCCACACAGAAACTGAG
>CM067499.1:16279959-16386334 GCA_034552555.1 Semaprochilodus insignis | reverse complement strand
CTGGCTTGGGTTGCCAGGTACTATGTAATACTTCCCACACAGAAACTGAGAAGCACATGTTTGATTTCTACCACTATGAAATGGGATACATTACCATTCGGGAAGGCAGCAGGAACAGGGTAAAAAATAGGGAGACTCCCCTGAAAATAAACAAATGTTCAGTCCTAGAAATTGGTTTTCTGCTACTTACTACTCAAGTAATCCCAAACGCATTCAGTGATGTTGAGGTCTGGAATGGCTGGTGAGAGTGGGTCAGTCCATTGTTCTCAGAACACCAGCAACTTCTTTGTTTGACTTGCAGTTGTTCTTCTTTATTGTCTATTTCCATTTCTGTGTAACAGCTTTTTAACAGCTACACATCCTTTCAGACCCATAGCGTTAAGTTGTCTTCTCAAAGGATGGTCAGAAACATCTTGGTTTTCTCCTCTCTCTCAAAGATGAAGGCTTTAACTATTATTTATCTGGTGGTTTTGGTGTAGGGGCATAGCTAGAACTTTTAGCATGGGGTGTCCGGGTAAGCCCCAGAGATTTTACTGTGGTGGCACACTGCTAGGAAAAACCTAAATAAAAGTAGTGGTACTGTATTAAAATGATATACAGAGTGATGTCTTGTTTTTCTCTGTACATAGTTAAATCTGTTCCACATAAAAAAAAATGTTTGGCAACATAATACAACAGCTGAAGGCACCCAGCACACATTCACTTGCCTGTTTGTAGAGCAAATCACAGCAAAATATGCTAAGTATAAAGTGCAGCATCAGTCTCCCATAACTGATTGGTAACCACCCGGATAGTAGATTTTGGCGGCAGACTACCAAAACAGAGGTATAGCCAAAGGGAGGCCATAAGGGTGGCCATGCTTCATTCTAGAGTGGCACTGGCCATCTTTGGGAACCCCTTAGTTATAACTCTGTTGTAGTGGTCTACCAGGTGTTGCACAGTTATTTTCTAATGCCTCTGAAAACCTACTACAAAATTGGCAGACTGGAAACTAGAAAAGTGCATTTCCTGAAAGCAGAAATATGCGGACCAGTTGCACAGCTTAAATTGCTCCCACTTCCAGCTAGCCTGTTATAGGAGGAACGAGGGATGAATAAACGACACATAGACACATACTGTGGGTCAGTATGTCTGTGGATTACAGTTTGCCCTAGTGAGTATATGCAGTGTGGTGTCTGTGGGTTAAAGGAAACAGTAGGGTTTGAATGAAGGGGAAGATAAAAGGGACTCTATAGGAGAAACGAGGGATGGAATAAAAAAGACAAACAGACGAGTGCAGGTCAGTCCAACATTAAATTTGTGTTCGGGTGTCTGCCCTTAGATAGTGTATGCAAAGCAGTGTCTGTCGAGCAGAAGTACAGTAGGTGTGTACTTTTTCTACCCCATTCATTCTTAATGGGTAAAAAATCGAGTTTATTAAGAAAACCATAAGTCGGATCAAAAAACTGTATGCAAGCACATAACTCACGATCAGAACTAGTATTTCAGAGTTGGAACGATGTTGAAAACTGCGGAACTATTAAGTGGACAAAAATCTCTCAACCAAAAAGAGGAGAAAGAAAAAGAAGAAAAAGTAGAAGAAGATGAAAAAGAAGAAGAAGAAGAAGAAGGAAAAGAAGAAGAAGAAGGAAAAGAAGAAGAAGTAGAAGAAGAAGAAAAAGAAGAAAAAGAAGAAGAACATAAATTGGATAACAGTATGTTGTAATTGTTAATTAAATAAATGAAGGGTGTCTTTACAATAGGGTCCTATTGTAGCAGCACACTCTGTGTGTGTAGTATATGATATACTCCACAATGGCCATTACGTGTGTGCGTGTAAAAATGGTCAAGGACAGGTCAAGTTCTCCACAGTAGGACTGGTGCGGAGCCTAACTGTCAGGATTGTCTGTAAGAGTGGACAAAAGACCATCATTTAAACTGGCCCTGAATCAATCCTCATGACAGTCTATGGGCCTTGTTTGCACATTAATCCTGCCACAATTAGATGACAGAGGAGAGTGTTTTTTAGATGATAGCCTGGGGCTCTGTACTTGAAGACCTAATCAGAAAGGTAAACTCTGCTATATTTCAATTTGGAAGAGCGCTGTTCCGCAAAGGAGCACCTGGCACAGCGATAAATAAAAACGCCTATTTACTCCATGGCCACACACGGACACCTTACTGCTCTCTACCAGCCCCCTAATCACTGTGTGCGTTCACCAAAGCCCTTAAATCACCGCGGTCTAAAAGCTAATGATTAGTGTTGCCATTGAACATCACCCAATGGAGAGTCAAACCACATAATTGTACATTGAGAACAGGAAGGCAATTGAGCTGAAGGAGTGAATTACCATGTACGATAACTTGATGTTTAGATAATATAATGTAAATAAACACAAAAAAGAGACGAGTCAGATTTCCTTTTAAGAACAGCCTGGAATTAAGGTTTATGCACAGTATCAGTGTGGGCATGTAGGCCAGTATGGAATTGGATAATTGGGATGTTATCATATTATGTGTAGTATCTAGAGTATTCTGGGAGGAAGTGCAGAGTAAAAATGACATTGTAGAGTGCAACTGCCTGTTTCTCTGTGCATAAGACAACAAACTCTTGAACCAACCCACAAAAAGAATTATATATATTTATGATCTATCTATGTGTGTGCGTATAATAATCTGTGAGTCTTAAAATTTGAGCATGTACTGTTGAAATGGCATGTTGGCATGCAGTGTTGATTTGGACTTCATATCTTCTGTAGAGCACAAACGTCTGCACATTGTATTGGACAGTTACTGTTTATTGAATTTAACTTACTGGGGGAAAATCAAAGCATAAAATGTAGCGTGTGCAAATGTTTTAGCACATTTCTATTTTCTATAGGGTTTTTCCCCTAATATGTCTGCAAATATATAGAATTTTTTGCACTAAAATGTGCAAAAACAAAGTCATAATTAGGTTCCCTGTAGAGGGTGTGTTAACTTATTGACACTTTGTACACAAAAGATGTAATTTGCATATGACTGTATGTTTACAGCTGCACTCTCATGTTGGCAGTTGATGGTTGGCAGACAACCAGATAATCCATTGTATTCAATGGAGCAGCGTCAGAGGATTCTGCCCCTGACAGTCAGGAATGCTCCATAAAGAGTCCAGTTTTCTTGGCTTTTTCCATTAACCACAGTAATAATAAACTGGATGCTGAGATTTTCAGAAGCTATGTACACGTAACATTGTATTGTTGAATTCCATGCATGTCCAGTATAATACATCAAAGAAAAGAGCAGATCATTTTCTCAATTTCTTTTCCACCAATAAATAATTTACATGTCTAAAGTTCACCTCTGATAGCCATCCATTATCGATTATGATGTGGCCACCAGGGGAACATTTCCACAGCTGCATGCCGCTGTCAGTCACAGCTTAACTCCATAAAATCCTACGAGATAGACTTATTATTCAATAACTACAAAGGCTATAGTCCAAACTGGTTGGGTTAATCTTAGGTTTGTGGTCAAACTTTTAGTTGGCTTAGCAAAGCTGTTAATATGAAATCCCAGGTGGTTGCTAAATTGTTGATAGGCTATTGATATGGCATCCCATGTGGTTGCTATAATGTGTGTATATACACTCATCATCAAAAGAATAGTTGCACCCAGAAGGAGGTGTCAGATTACAGCGGTATTTGAAAGGAAGATAAAGGTTACCAGGAACAATAAATGATGATAAATATACACAGATATGGGCAATATTTACTGAGCTACACATACAGAACTAGTGCCTCGCAGTATGGCATCAGACCACCATGTTTACTTACACAACATGCCAGACGTCTCAGCATGGCATTGCAGATTGTAGTGCAACTATTTGTGCAATTATTTATATACTTTTAATGATAAGTGTAAATCTTCTAGTATGTAAGTCTGTATGTCCGTGAGGCTCAGTGCGAGAAATTGTTGAGTTAGTTGAGAATTTGCAAGTGAGAATTTGCAAATCATCTTTGAACAAACGCTGCCTGAAAACTGTATGTGTGATCAATCCCAAAAGCACAACCCTTTTCATGATTCTAACCCGGAAAACTATGACTTGTGAAAAACATGCATAGATGATATAACAGAGAACACAAAGCCATGCTAATAATAGAGGGTGAAGAAAATACGGCCTCTGGTGATGCTGCAGAGTGAAACCGCGTTGTCAAGAACTGTCCAGATTATGGGCGCACCAATATATTGCGAAAACCGCAATCGTTATTCATCAGACAGCAACTGCTTTAAGACCGCCTCAATTAAAGACCTGTCACTTTCAATTAGCCCTGCTGAACAAGGGCCTCACGGGGGAAGGGAGGTGTAAACAAAGGAAAGTTTCTAAACATCAATTCAGAGAACACCGAGTGCAAACTCCCTGAGAGAGCGCTCACAGTCTCCAGCGGTGTCTGAAGAATTAGCTTCTTGGAGGACAAGCTGAAGAGGAGGGTAGGTGGAAGGGGGGTTGGGTTGGTGGGGGGGAGGTTGGGAGAGAAAAAAGGACAGACGGTGTTAATGTCTTTTTCCCCTTGGAGCAGAAGCGATGTAGACCCC
The DNA here is from genome assembly GCA_034552555.1 of Semaprochilodus insignis. Lineage (NCBI taxonomy): Eukaryota > Metazoa > Chordata > Actinopteri > Characiformes > Prochilodontidae > Semaprochilodus > Semaprochilodus insignis. The sequence goes on along the minus strand of CM067499.1, from coordinate 16,381,780 downwards.
ACGAGGCGCTCGGAGATGACACGCACATTTAAATTTAAATAGCCCCTCACCGCCCGCCCAGCAGCGTGGACCTGCTTAATTGATTGAAGCTCGCCATTGGAGGAGAACCGCCACATTCGCTCCTTCGTAGCTGGGATTTAAAACTCTGACATTGGCATATTCGCAAGAGAAACGTTGAATAATAATTCAGTGCCTTCAGTGGCGTGCGAGGTCTTGGTAGCGAAAGGGAAAAAAACCCTCTCGCCATGGGCCTCGCGCCTGGATCTCTAATGAAACCCTGTCTAATGACAAGCCTCATTTTTCACCCACAAGACAGGCAACTCTCAATTTTGAAAGATGATTTGTTTCTATTGTGCATTAGTAATCTTAATGGGCAAACAGAGCATTTATGATCATCCTTAATGCAATGAAAGGAAGGTGGGCTAAATGCGGCCCCGCGTTCGAATCCTCCTAGCCTGCTAGGAAACGTTCTTCAAAAGACTTCCATTTGAGCGCTGTCGCAGGGAACAACAACACGCAAATACTAATGCTATTGCACTTAGCTAAATGTGCTGTTGTATGTTTTTAAAAAGCAGCCGTGCACAATCACATTATTCCGTAATGCGGATAGATAGGCATGAGGTGAATGGACACCTACTCTTTTTTTTTTCCTTCTTCTTCTTTTTTCGGCACACTTGACATGAGCATGGTACTCTGTCCTCATTCTCCTCCTAATTGGCTGTCAATAAACATTTATTGGGAGGCAAAACAAAGCTAAAAGCAAACAGGAAAGCAATGGACTGTTGACGGGTCTTTCGAAGAGCAGAGCCATCTTCCAGAGGCAGAGAGGCAAGTGTTAAGCAAGGATCTCATTTAAAGTGGCTCTGCTGCAGGAGAGAGGGGCTCTTAACGCGCCAGCGTTTATTACTGCGAGATGTGTATTTGGGGCCTTTATTAGAACGGCGGATCTGAAAACCAGCTTGAAAAGCCTGTTTCAATTTATCAGCCGAGTGTTTGTCTTGAATAAACCGCAGTGCTCTTTCTTCTGCTCTTTCATCATGCTCCTACTTTACAGCGCTAGGCACCCCCTGATAGATGGAAGACCTTTGCCTTTTCCTTTCTGTCATACTTTCCTCCACCAAGAACCCCCCCACCTCTTTCCCTTTTTATCAGCATTCAAATAGGAAATACAATTAGACTGTTCCATGGTAGTAGTAGTGGTGGTGGTTGGAGGGAGGGGGGTGGGTGGGTTAAGTGCCACCCTCCTTAGCAGAATGACTTGAAATAATGAGGAGTTTTTCTTTTTTTTCCATTTGATGTGGGCCCACTGGCAGCCGCGGCCTCAGCTAGATTCAAAAAGGCACTTAGACGAAAAGGCATCCTCTTCACCGCTCTCCGCGGTTCGCCCCGGCGGCGCATTGTGCATTCGCCATTAATTACAGTCCAAGATAGAGAAATCCTGGTGGCAGAAAGGTAGGAGCAGCGCCGTCCGAGAGCCAGAGCCATGCACCTGCACTGGAGTGTTTATGCCTGAGACTCAAGGAGCTGGAGTCAATGGAAGCTATCAAAACAGCAGCATTCAGCAGAGGCACGAGCAACACAATAGGGTTATGTTTGATCACCGGCAAGCAACAACAACAAAAAAAAGACTTTCTGATCAGGAGGAAGCCCCAGCGAGTCACCGTGCCAGGGTCAAAGGTTCAGACCTAGATAGAAGCAAACTGGAAACTGAAACCATGACAGTTATCAAGCTTTGCTTCTGGTGTTGGGCCTTTTAGTTTTAGGCAGACTTTCAAACTGCAGTCAAACATCAGACTTTCAAACTTCCACTGAAAAGTGTGATGTTTCGATCTCAGTCATGAAGCCGCACACACGCCTGCTTCAGTATGCCTAACCCAATGAGGGACAGCTCTGGTCGGTTGTGTCTGTGCATCTTCACGAAGCTGTCTGTCTGAAGACTCTCTAGTCCTTACTTCACCCAGTCAATTATGTGATAAATTACTCTAACGAACTCAACACAGATCAGCCCAATTAAGCCTGTAAGTAGTACATGGAGCCTTCAATGGAAGTGTCCACACCACCAAAAGTGATTTAGAGTGGGTGTTTATGGCCAGCAGAAGCCTAAAATTGGGTCAGTTAAAAGAATGGTTCAGTGAGAAATCAAATTTACACAATTTTCCCATTACTACACATGCATTCAATCAGCCGATGCACGTTTGGTATTCACAGCTAAAAAGGATAAAATGTAGTTGAATAAAACACAATGGAAGTGTATGTGACCCAAACTGGACACTAAACATGGATGTCTGGGTTCATCAGCTACTGTCTGAGTAAAGGAGAAAATGTGTAAGTTGTTCATTTTATTAAGACTGATGTTTAGAAAGCCAACAGGCCGTGCAGAAGTCAGAGACCACCCTTTTTTCCTTCCAGTCAAAACAGCCATGAACTAAAAGTTATTCGCTATTCAGTATTTTTAAGGTGATTCATTGTAAGAAGTCAATTTTCATAAGAAAGGGGAACATCAGAGCACAATGATGATGAAACAAAGATTTTCAAAACTGGTGTTTAAAAAACTAGTTTAAAAAAGAATAACCTGCTAGACCACCAAAACAGTCACCATCAGATAGACAGTTTTTAAAGCTTTCATCTTTGAGAGAGAGGAGAAAAATCAAGCTCCATTCTTGTGGAAGGATGTGTAGCTGTCCAGAAGCTGCTACTGTGAAAAGGAAATAGACAAAAAAGAAGATAAAATGGTGCTGCTGCTAAAACTTCTAAACCTGAATGTTGGAAGTGTGGAAAAATATCCCTGCAGACTTCTTTGAAAAAGTCACTCCAAAAAAAGAATGAAAGATGTAATAAGCAAAGGGTGGGTACTGAATACGAACAATAATATTGTCACTGTGCAAAGAAAATATGCATCTTCATTTTTGTCGATTTTTACTTTCATGCTTTTATGTGTCATTTGATTAAGTTATATGAAAATGTCATGACAATTGGACCAATGGAAATTACTCGGAAAAAATAGCTTAAAATTACTTGGAAAAAGTCTGCTTCTATTGACTTACATTAAAATTAGATTAGGTTCTTGCCGTCTCTTGTAAAGTTGCCATTTTGGAAATAAAAAAAAGCATAAATAAATAAATAAATTTATATATAGAAATCAGAGCTGCACAAAAATATCCAGCTGACAGCAGTATCCTGAAGGACTAGAGGATGGCCGACACACATTTCTAACTTTACATCTACAAGGTGGACCTGTAAGGTATGTGTCTAATTAAGTGGACAGTGAGTGGACACAGCAGCACTGCTGTGTCTGATCCAGTCACACCAGCACAACACACACTAACACACCACCACCTTGTCAGTGTCACTGCAGTGCTGAGACTGACACACCACCCACATAATACCTTATGTTTGTGTAATGTTTGTTAGGTTCTGCTTAATGGCTTTTATGACTGGTAATTAATAAATGAAGAGCGGTCTCTGACTTTCGCACAGTACTTTACATCACCCTAAAAATTCATAGGCAAATCGAAGTAAATGGGTATTTCTCTCTAGTCTTATCTGAACCAGGCTGCTATTTTCCACTATTCAAAGTGAATTTTTGAATAGGTTAAGCTGAGCAAAAGTGAGAGACTGATTGAGGCTGAATGTTTGGAAGGCGCCAAGCATGTGAATAGAAGAAGATGGCAGGCTATTTGAATACTGATGCACCCCTACGTTTCTCCTATTTCCATTAATCACATGCTCATCAAGGGCAAACAAAAAGAGCCACTGCTGCCCCGTTCCACCCAGGCCTGTCACCGTGTAAAGGCAGTATGTCCGTGTGTGTGTGTATGTGTGTGTGTGCGTGTGTGTGTGTGTGTGCGCGTGTCTGTGTGTGTGCGTGTGCGTGCGTGTGTGTGTGTGTGTGTGTGTGTGTGTGTGAGAGAGAGAGAGTATGGGCGTATAGCATCCATCCTACTGTCAATCGCAGGACCAAAGCCCAAAGCCCCACACATTAAAACAGAGTGCTTTTCTCTGTCAGGCTGGACAGGTGCTTCCGTAGTCGAGACAGAGCCCATTCCCTCTCCCTGAACCACTATATAGCCTCCTCTTTCTGAGGACGCTGACACAGGCACAGCGACATGGCCAAATTAACAGGCCTATCATGTCACCCTTTCAGATGCCCCACCAAGAGAGCAGGAAATCAAGTTGTCACACCAGGCCAGTGGGGGCTGCTCGTCTCCTCTGTAATAGCATGTGCCAGAAGCGAGATGGATCACAGGCCCCAGTTTACTGTGAGACGCATTCTGATGTCTCATTACGGCTTCTTGCTGGTACAGATTGTGATTGCGAATTGGGCCTTCCATGGTGGTATCTGGGAGGGTCTCGCTTAATCTGATTGAAGCCACTATGCTGAGGGTTTGACTTGAAGATGGGTGAAAAAGAACCAGACATGTTTCTATCATTAGCAGAAGAAAGAATCTCAAATATGCTAATTTGCTACTTTATTTTGCTGGACCCGTGTAGTTTATCCATGTTCCAGTTGTTCCAGTTGTTCCAGTTGTTAACAAGTAATTAGTGAAATCCAGGAAAACTTAATTGGTTATTAACAGTGTCAGGGTTAGAATTAAGGTGAGGCTTAGGGTTAGGTTTAGGATTTAGTATTGTGTTGAGGCTAGTTTCTGTCTGTGAGCACCCTAGCAGCCATTGCACTTGTAAAATGGACATCGGTTCTCCAGAAAGAGGGCCATGTTGAAATAACTAACAACAACTGGCACAATAAAATGCAAGAAGCATTTAAAAATAGAATCCAAACACAACGAAATCAGTTTTAGACTTGCTTGCCTTGCTTGCTCGAATAAGATATAAATCTACTTCAACTCTGGTTTAGTGAATCAGAAACATTTTCACTGATCTCTGTCGTTGGTGATAGTAAAGAAATCGGTAGTTCAACTAAAGAACCTTCTCAAAAAAAGTGGGACATTGCATTTTATGGCTCCTGTGAAACAGGGGCTAAGATTAGAGTTAGAGTGAGTGTTAGTGCAAGGCAATGGAAGTTTAGCATCTCCAGTCACTGCCAGAAAGGTATCTTTGCAGTGGTGTATCTGACATACCTTTTGTTGGTTCATAAAGAACATGTCTGCGGATTCTTAGCAATTTTGGCCCCCTTGAAAATGTCATGCCTTGGCTCACCTCCTTTGCCTTAGCACAAACTATAACAACCACTTCATCATGCTGTCATCTCTTGTATGCAGCAAGGTTTGAAGTCTATTGGTAAATATTAAGCATACCTTAATAACCCACCTTCACCTCTGGAGGAAGCACTGGGTGACAGTCCCTTCTTCGTTTGATTTGCTTCCTTTTTTTCCTGGTGTTTTTGGAAGCCTGATTTAGTTTTTGGCCACATCTTTGTTTGATTTATTCAAGCACTGATGAATGTTTACACAGGCTGAGCCACTGGAGAAGTGACAGAATGCAGAATGCATTGCTTTTGGCACGGAAGTTAACACTGGTCTTTAATTATTTATTAGATTAAGCATTTATGTTAGATACATTTCAATAAGCTTTGGGAACTGCTCTAATCTTTCTCCCCCTGTCAGCCCCACTTACCATGTACCACCACAGAGCAGGTATTATGTGGTTGGTGGATCATTCTCAGCACTGCAGTGACACTGAACTGGCAGAGGTGTGTTAGTGTGTGGATCAGATACACTACAGTTTTAAAACACCATGTCTACTCACTGTCTACTACTAAAGCTCCAGTAGTACTGCAGTGTCTGGTCTACTCAAACCACCGCAACACACACGAACACACCACCACGTCAGTGTCACTGCAGTGCTGAGAATGGTCCTGATCATTGAATGGACTGCAGTCTGTAACTGCAGAACTGTAAAGTGCTCCTATATGGTCAGTGACCTGATCAAATGGCTAGTGAATGAAAATACGAGAGTTCTTAACAGCTTGACAGTTCGGTATATAAACCAGTGGTCATCAGTTGAGGTCCTGGACTGGACTGGCTGGACTTCAACTTGCTGATTTCCCTTAATGCTCAAGCATGCCTGATAGTTACCAGGTTTGGTTTGTGTTAGACCAAATAAATCACTGTGCTGGACCTCTAATATATATGCCCTTATCAGAGTGGTAACACTTTCTATGAATCGTGTATCTATAATGCATTTTAAGTGCACTAATAAAGATCTATAAAGTCTTTGTAATGCTTTATAAAACTAGACACAAGCCTTTGAAACTGTGCATAAATGTGCATAATCACACACATAAACTGGTATAACTCAACATTATAAGGCTTACATAGCACATAAAGTAACATAATGCATTATAATATATATATTTTTTGAAATTAACATTATCAGTGTTCATTTGCATAATGCTTTATAAGGATCCAGAGTCAGGCCACTCTCTAATGTTCCTCAGAATCTTTAAAATGTAAATGATTTTGGAGGTGCACATAACATCTAATGAGCACTTATAAGCCTATAATCTATAAAATTTTAACATATTATATGTCTTTGTGCCATGAAGCCTTATAATGCGATGTTATACCAGTTTATGTGTGTGATTATGAACAACTACGTACAGTTACAAAGGTTTATATCAAGTATGAAAAAACATTATGAATGCTTCATAGATCTTTATGAATGCACTTATAATGCATTACGGATACCTGAAGTGTTACCCAACTTCTAGCTATCTGACTCCAAAGGAACTCTAAAGAACAAGTCCTTGAAGAGGAGAGTACTGCACAGGGCCGGAGTTGGGCACCTCAGCTTTAAGGCCATGACTAAGTTAAGACCATAAAACATCTTAGAAAACATTGTAAAAGCTCCATCACTTTGACTCGGCTGCTGTCGAACCTCGACTCCTCTCCCTCTCCTGGAGATGGATGGCAGGATATCATGGTCACCCTTGATTCATTGCTATCAAATAAAACTTTATGAATGCATAAAAGTTATAGTTTCTGCCAAGACCTGGGATAATGCACATAAAACTGAGACTAACTAGGGTGTAATAGTTGCCATAAAGCAAGGATGGTGGACTATATTTTTACTGTTAATACATGCATAATATCTAAATAGCATGTCTGTTCTGTTTTAATGTGATGATAAGCAAATTTTTGGCTTGACTTTTCGCATATAGTGTCTCCAACTTTAGCTTTATGTTTCCAGCGTAAAGGGTTGGTGTGCTACGACAGTGCTTCGTATAAAGCCCAGCCTGTGAAATGCATTGGCTTACACATCCCTCTGTCAGGGTGTGATTGATGTGTTTAGGCTACCCTCGTCTATATCATAATGGCACGGATAAAAACGTTTCGCCAAGTGCAACAGTTTTTGTGTGGTTTCAATAAAGTCCCAGTAAAGCTTCCCGCTTTCCCAAGCTGCCCCATCTCTCTCCTTGGTTAAGCCAGGGAAAAAGTCGTAAAAAGTGTAATGACGGCGCAACCTTGAGCTGCTTTTATCCCGTCACGTCGTCTGTCGCCTGTGAAGTCTGTCTACAGCGACAGCTCCATCCACTATTCCTCTCCACTGATTTATTGATGGGAAAGTAAACTTTTTACTTCATTCGGTTGCTCCTCCCTCAGAGATCCTCTCTCTGTCTGTCTCCCTCTCTCTCCCTCTCTCTCTCTCTATTGCTGGCGCTCTCAGCAGTGCTGGCTTTTATTATTCTATGGAAGGTATCAGGCTGGTGTTAAGGGCGCGGTAAGTGCTGAGGGGTTTTGATGGGGGGGTAGGATGACTTCCCCGAGCTGCAGGTGATGGATGGCAGCCGGGCCAGGCTGACAGATGATCTAACAGGTGTTCATAACCAGTTTATAAGAGCCTTTATTTATGACGGGCCACAGCCAACCTGCTGCGGAGCAAAACCTCGCCAGCTGCAGCCGGAGGCACCTCGGGGGCCAGATGCAAGCGCTAGCCACCGTCAAACTCTGTCCGGAATCATAATTAGCCAATGATTTGTCGGGGGAGGTTACGTGGGCACCAAATGAAGAGGAGGGAGGGGATTGGTGGCATGCTGTCTGCTAATAATGAGAGGACATCCACTAGTGCCTACAACAGATTGTGCCTTCTTCAGACAATGAACTAATGCTACTGGGCTTAGGCTCAGGAGTGCATATTGTTCCTACTGGCATATGAACCATTAATTAAAATTTATAGGGCTTTTTGTGTGTGGTGTCCACAGTTGCTTGATAAAGCTTGAATTTAGATTCCTTCTCCTTGAGTCCCTCCTCCTTGAAGAGATCACAATGTCCCTACAAGATCTCCAGGCGAGGCTTTATCCCTGACTGTCGTAGCATTCCCCAGCTTTTCGTCATGCGAAGCCACAGGTCCCGCACGAGGATATTCATGCAGCCCTAATGCACCGCGCAGGGAAAATGGATGACCAGGCCACTGGCGGTGACGTGTTTGTTCTTCTATAAAGCATTGCCTGGAGGTGTGGGTGCGGAGGGGAGAGGGTGTCATGGGTGTGATGAATGGCCGCATGGTAACATCTTCACTCCTGACCTCCCGCGCGTTTGAATAAGCAGTGCATTACAATAGAGACCCACGGCCTGCTTCGCACATGTGGAGCCGAGGCCGCCCGCCTTCGGAAGACTCCAGGAGCATCATGGGTAATTGAGATGCCAGGGAAGTTGGTGCAGAGCTTCTGGAGAGATAGAAAACTATTTATTTTGTTCCTTTGTCCATGTTATGACAGATGTATATGTGAAATGTATGTAGGAAGCCATAGACTTCATAGTGCTGGTACTGTGGAAGAAAGCAAGAACATTTCAAAAGCAGCCTTTATGAAATAACACCTTTGGTTCTTGCCATTTTTCTACAACACATGCAAACGCACCAGAGCAAATCATACACCACGTATGGAGAAAACCTTTGTTTTTATAGCATTTGGTACTATGGAAGAACATGACTACATCGCCAAAACAGGCTTTTTGAACTAACGTCTTGCCAGTACATGCAAACGTTAAGAGCACAAGGGCTAATGTCTATAGCATTTAATGGACAATGTATAGAGAAAACCGTAAAACATTGGTGCTGTGAAAGAGCATGATAACATTTTGAAAGATGGCTTTATGAAAAACACCTATGGTGAAAGCAGGTAAAAATCAGGAGCAGAAGAGCAAACCATTGCACAATGTTTGAAGAAAGCCTTCGACCTTATAGTGTTCTTACTGTAGAAGATTGTGAGATCTTTTTCAGAGCAGCCTTTTTTAACTAACATCTCTGGTTTTCGCCATCATGCATTAGTGCATGCAAACATCAAGAGCATAAGAACAAATGTCATCTGTCTTTAAGTACAGTGTATGTATGCATTTGACCTGATAGTGTCGATACTGTGGAAGTAAGTAAAAACTTCTCCACAGCAGGGTTGATGAACCAATACCTTCAGTTCTTACCATCATTCATTAGTACATGCAAACATCAATAGCACATAATCAAATCAATGCACAAGGTACAGATAAAGCCCATGACTTTATAGTGCTGGTAATGTGGAAGACCATGAAAACGTCTCCAAAGAATGCTTTTGAACTAACATCTTTGGTTCTTGCCATCTTGAAACCCAAGAAAACCAATGCAATTTGCAGATCTGTTGCTAAATGGTTGCTAAGTTTTCACATGTGGTGTTAATAGGTGGTTACTAGGGTATCCCAGGTGGTTGCTAAGGTGTTAATAGGTGGGTGCTAGAGTATCCCAGATGGTTGCTAGGGTGTTACTAGGCAATTGTTGTGGCATCAAACATGGTTGCTAGGGTGTTGCTAGGGAGCTGCCAGGGTATCCCAACTGCGTGCTAGGGTGTCGCTAGGCAGTTGCTGAGGTATCCCAGGTGGTTGGTAGGGTGTTGTTAGGCAGTTGTTGGGTATCCCAGCTAGTTGCTAGGGTTTTGCTAGGCGGTTGCTATGGTATCCTATAATAGAAAAAAACAACAGATAGAGGAGTGCAGCTCAGTATGGCTGTAGATAAGACACATAGAACAGTGAAGGTCAGCATGACTATGGATTAGACACATATCACCAGATGAAGCACAACGTAACCAAGCTGTGGAGCCATAATGCTTTGTGAAAATAACTGATTCTACAACCCATTCACCCTTCCAGCCTAAAGAGAGCCTGAGCTATTCCCTTCTGCATGTCCACAAATACAAGTGGCCTTTGTGATGAAGACCCTTTATAGACATGTCTAGACAAATATATTTACCTGACCTATGCTGAAAAAAGCACACATATATCTAAACCAAGATTGACTGAATCTGGTCTCTGCTTGTTCAGACCGCTCCTGTAATATGGGCTAGTTGGTGTAGACATCAATTAAGCTCTTTTTTGCCTGTCTGCTTAATGCATGCTGTGTGGAAGCATGCAGTCAAATTCATTCCAGTGCATCGTCAGTGCTCTGAACCTGGGTCTGATGATACTGTGAAGACCTTTGGCACTTCCTGCACTCATTCTTCAGTACATGCACAAATCAAGAGCACACATCTGTATTGTCTTTAATATACAATACCCAGAGAAAGCCCTTGACTTAATAGTGTTGGTACTGTAGACGAGTGTGAGAACATCTTGAAAGCTGGCTTTATGGAATGACATCTTTGGTTTTTGCCCTCATTTTTCAGAACATACTTCAGTACAAGTCAAGAGCACAAGAGCAAATCTATTTGCCCAAGACTCCATTGTCTCTATTTTCACATTATGACATGACTGCAGATACATCACTGTACACTGTAAAGAGTTGACGCAAATTTATAGCTGAAACACTGCAGTGATCTACTGTGTTCCTCAAGTGGGTGCATTCTGGGACATATAGCTCAAGCTTCATCCCATTTGTAGTACACTGATGGCTTTTTTTAATAGGGTAGAGAGTAGGGCTTAAAAAGTTTAGGACACTATCTCTGTGAATTCCACTAGCAGTTTGCAAGACATTAGCATAAAGTAAATGAGGGGATTATTTTCCCAGTCTGTGTTCTTATTTTAAGAACAGCTTTTTACCCCCTGGAGTTGACACAAGCTACTAAGTAGCAGTTAGCAATTAACATTAATTGTGTTATAATGACAGTATTTAATGTAATATAATGTAAGGCAATATAATGCAGCTTAATGGAGCTTAAATGAGTTTTCTTTACATTACCTTTAAGGTACAAATATAGAATATAATTTTGGTTATTTTCAATGCCATTTTATAAATTAATGTTTTAATCTATTGTACAGTAAAAGATGACAGTGGACCTTTAGGACCTTTAAGTTGTTTTTTTTTTTTGCTTCTCTCATTTTAAACGTTGGTTCTTGCATCTAGAGCTGTTCAAATAGAAAAAGCAAATGCCTGTAATTTTTGAGGACATACATACTCAACTCAACTCTTCTTTGTCTGGAGTGAATGTCACTGCTTTTCTGGCTATTGTTTGTTGGACATACTTAAATATATATATCACATATATATTCCATATATTATATATATGTAATATACAACAACACATATATACATTCATACATCTCTCTCTTTCTCTCTCTCTCTCTCTCTCTCTCTCTCTCTATATATATATATATATATATATATATATATACTTAGTTATATTATATATTATATATAGTATATACTCAAAATTACTTTACATGAGATTAAAAGAATATATCTATAACTATGTGTCATGTTGCAGATCTTGCAGTCTGTTTTTAAACTGGTATATCTGGCAGCCAGATGGAAGTGACCTTGAAAAACCAGTCATACCAAAGTCATTATATCAAAAAAGTACTCTTTTTTTCAGCAAAATAAATTATGGGTTTTATCCCAGACTTGACACAGTGTACCCAAAATACACAAAAAACAGATTAGGAAAGAATACCAAAACACTGCAAATCCCATAATTACCAGCTATTAGCAAGAGGGTGACAAAAACCTGCCAGTCTATTATCACAGCTGACTGAAAAGCCATTTAGGATGGGCCAATACCCCCTTGTCAATCGTGGCCATTCAGCCAGGCCCCAGGGGGTTAGACAGGGACCAGACCCAGGCCTGTTGGGGAAGATGGAGTGTTGGGGTAGCCGCCCCCATGCTGTCCATGGTGGGGCAGGAGGACAGTGTTCAGCGCGGCGTATCTCGGCAACAACACATCGAGGGTGAACAGGGACACATGGGCCTATTGAAGGCACTAACAAGTGCCAAGCGGGGCCCTGACCTGCACCACCCCTCTTCACTGTCTCGGCCCTCGTCGCAGCCCTGGGAAAGCCACGTGTCTGAATCGGAGCCATCTGCCTCAATTTGCCTAACATATTTGGCCACAATGGCTGGCCAGTTATCCCCAACAAAAGGGCCACAATAGGCCATCCTCAAACACACAGCGGAGCCAGTTGATGCTCCGGATCCCATTCGTCCTCAGACCAACTGGACAGTGCCTCATGCCCGATGATTAGCACACCACACCCGTCGCCAGCAGCTCAGCACCATCTCAGGGGACGTGAGTAATTACCATCAACAGAAGAAAGGGAGTTTATCAGCAGACTCTTAAACCCCCCTCCATCTCTCGCCTTAATCAGGATTAAATGAGTAATATACTCAAGGGTCCTTTCTTCTGACTCTGTTTTTTTCATCCACTATGTGTCAAAAGCATACATTACAGATAACAAGAGATATGTTGTGTGAACAACGGTTATCCGAGGATTAGTGAAAGAGTACTTAGGAAAATGCTACAGATGCTACAGATGGATTGTGCTTTAAGAGATAGAGGTAAAGCTTCTGTTGTACGAAAGAACCCAACTTGAAAGTAATGTTTAAATGTCTGAAAGTATTCATTTAACCCCTTAAATGCCCAGGACCCCCAACAGGTTCAGGATTTCATTACTCTGTCCCATGACTTAAGAATTAAGAATGCTTACCCAGTTTGCAATGTTTTTTATGTTATTACTGACTTATAAGCAGTAATATGAAGGTAATAAGTCTGTGAATATAAGGAATAAATAAGTTTAAGACATATTTATTAAACGTATTAAACACCTTCAATTATTACTCTGTTATTAACCTTAAGCTGTGTTATTCAGCAAAAACTATGAATTATACAGTATTTACTATGAAGCAAGTTGTGTGGTTATAAGTACGTAAGCCCACATACTGTTTGAAGTTCAGTTCATTCAGTGATGCTGAGATCTGTACTCTGGGTTGGCCAGTCCATTGTTCTGACACCAATGTTTGATTTTCTTCTTTTTTGCTCTTTTGTTTTCTCAATAATGGCATAATGGCATTTTCTCAATAATTGACAGCTACTCATCCTTTCAGATCCATGATACTGAGGCTCCCCACAGTGGAAGAAAGGAGAAGAAATTGCACTGCAAATGTTTTCAGATCTGAAGTAAGAGGATCTGAAGTAACAGGAATGAAACATGATGGATAGAAAGTCTGTTTATCTGATGATAACAGTTTTCATGGTCTACCAGGTCTTGCACAGGGCTTAGGAGCCCTATTCTTCTTAATCATTAGTAGAAAACAGTATCTCCTGTTTTCACTTTAATTCATTTGACTTGCCCCTTCCCAATGCAAGTGCATATGCAATCACTTCAGATCAGAATCAGAATCAGAATCAGGTTTATTGGCCAAGTATGTTGACACACACAAGGAATTTGGTTTCAGCAGTTTGTGTCTCTCTAGTACCGTCAGTCCACAATATACACAATGACTCCACATATACACAATAAATACAGAGGATTACAATATACAGTCTTCACAATATAAACAATTGACAAGCAATAAACAAACTACAAATAATATACTGAAAAAAGAATAATGTGTGCTCCATGGCTCTTTAGACTGGAAGTGAAATAAATGAAGGGTGGTCTTCGACATTTGCACAGTAATGCACATTATTAGCACCTACTATAATGTCTGCGGAGGAATAAACATAGGATATACATGCCATGACTGTATTTCTGTTAGCGATCAGCTCAAAAAAGCAGTTAGTGATGCACACTAATTTGACTAAGGCTATATGTGAACATGTATCTCTATATACAATCATACATCATACGTCATTTCTGTAGGTAAAGGTACCACCTCCGTTGACCTTGTTCGATTATAACCATGTTCATGATGTACATGTCCACAGACTCTTTTTACTGCATTACTGCTGCATGTGTCAGCTGCTGCATGTGTCATCTGCTGCATGTGTCATCACAATATTAAATCACTGATCAACAGTCCATCTAGGTTATTAAGGAATATTTAGAAACGTGTAAGCCTTTAAGGCAGCAAGAGCTCTGTGTCAGACAACAGTGTTGTTTATAGCTTTACTTTGGACTTTAGGTTTATACACTCATTGTCAATAAAATAGTTGCAACCAGAAGGAATCAATAGACAGGAATGAAACTTGGTGGGTAGGTTTGACATCGTGAGACATGCGAATAATTCAAGTTTCACACTCGGCCGTGCATGTGACGTAAGCAAGAATGAGCCTTATTGCTGTACCTGACTGACCGAACAGCCATGATTGCGGACAGCGAGTAGTGATGCCCTCCATGAGTCATCCTGTTAGTGCCATCCTGTCAACGTCACCAAAGACTGCAATAGTGTTGTGCCAGACTGTCGTGGAGTGACTCGGAATGGCAGCGGGTCATCTTCAGTAATAAGTCCCACTTTTGTCTTGGTGGAAATGACCAATGAATCCTTGTGTGGAGACACCGTGGTCAGCGCTAAGATGAGCGGTTTGTTGTCATACGTCACATGTCCAGAAGGCTTGGTTTCACTCCACCTCTACCCCACAATCTGCAGGAACTGTGTGAGAAAATTCAAGCTGCATGGGACGGATTATCACAGGACACCATTAGGAACCTCTACAACTCCATGCTGCGACATCTGGCATGCTGCGTTAGCAAAAAATGGTGGTCTGACACCATACTGAGAGACACTACTTCTGTATGTGTAGCTCAATAAATATTGCCCATATCAGTCTAAATTTATTATCATTTATTGTTCCTGCTAACCTTTATCTTCCTTCCCAATAGCACTGCAATCCAACACTTCCTTCTGGGTGCAACTATTCTTTTGATCATATGTGTATAAATTGTGGTTTTAATTTTACTTGCTCTCATCCAGTATGTCCCCTTACTGGTTGACTTCAAACGTTATTAATGTAAAAAAAATAAACACATGGTTTTTGCACACCTCGCATGTAATATGTGACTTATCTGTGAGGGCAGGCAGATTACATACTCTTGTTTTTAGTTAAAACACAATTTCACACAGCAGCAGTGCCAAATAATAAAACTCAAGCCGCCTTTCAGCTCACTGCATATCATGTCCAAAGGTTAAAACCAAGCAATTACTGTCATTTTCATGCTTTGTGATAAAAAATCATAACACGCTTCTCTCAGTCGGTATCACCCTTCACTTTTGTCACTTCAACGGTGACCAGCCGTCGAGCAGGGCGGCCCATTCAGGCTGGCTCTCTTTTGACATGGAGTCCTCAATTAAAGTGTGCTGAAGCAGACACAATCCTATTAGCGAGCAGTGAGTGAGAAAAGAGGGCTGGCCCTTCCATTTGTGCTGCCAGAATGATTATCCCCGAGTTGGTAAATTGCACTGAGGCCCCACACGGACGGCCGTAAACAGGGTAGAGAAAGAATACGGCGCTGACCGCAAGCTTACTGCCTGTGTATGTTTATGGTGGCATCCACTGAGGAGAATTTCAGAATCTCTAAATCATCAGTGCTGACGCTAATGGCACTGAGTGCGACAAATGAAATTCATCAAAGAGAATATTGTTTCAGTTAACCTGCAGCAGACCTTTGTCCAATTTGTCTAAGCAATATCAACATTACTACAAAAATGACTGTAATATTGGTAATTATAAAGCCATTAACGCATTCATTCATACCGAAGCACTGAGCAGTGCTGCCTCTTAGTGGTCAACCATCCTGGCCACTCATGCGAAGGACAGCACTGGTGATGTTCAGAGTGCATGTGAAGGTGTTACTGTTGTTGACATCTAAAATAACAGTGGCTGTATTTACAATTACTGGCAACTAATATATGGACAGCCTGCTGCTGATAATGTCATAGATTGCATTGGTACAGCTGTGAGTGATGTGTAAAAATTTGCATAATTTAGCAAAAAATCATGGGGAAAAACGATCACATTATGAAGGTTCTGTGGGGATACGGTGCCTGGTCTTTTGAAGAATGAAATGAATGTAAATAGAGGCAAAACAAAGTCTTCATGTACCCCTGCTCCTCTTTGGCTTATCTTCATCCGCCTTTGGTTTTTGAAAGATTGGTGTTTAATAAATTAATGCAGCTATGTTTGTTTATGCTAAAAGCCTGTTCTGCACCGGGAGTAAATCGAGTGTTATTTAAAGCCAAGTACTTTTGTCAAGCTGCTGCAAATGGAATGATGGATGGCACTCAGGGCTGTGCAAGTGAATGCATTGCTTCCTATTTAACCTTAACATCCTCATTGCTAATGGTTTGTCTGACTCAGATTTTAAAAGACATGGTGCTGCTCCACTGAAGTCAAAATTAAAAATCTACCATACCATACTTCTCCGACCAGGGAAATTCATTATGTGCCGCTAATGTATTGGCATAAAGCAAAGTAACATCCCATCAAGTGCTTCAATTTGGGCTTTTTTTTTTCATTCATGCTGTTTTATTGCTATGGGCAATTTGTACCACTCAGCATGACAGTGTCAACTGAATCAAGATTAATTTACATGCAAAGGAACACTTAGCGAAGCGGCTTGGTAAGCAAACACATTGTCTCGATTGCTGAGCTGGAAAAGAGGCATTGGAAGGGGAGAGCGGGTCAAAATTAAGGAGCATCAAATGTGATTGCTCGAGGTAGTTAACAGACCAAAATGGCAAGAGGCTTTCTAGCGAGAAGAGTTCCACGAATCTAACTCCCTGAATTCTAGATGGAATTGGAATTGGTTCAAAGTAGTCGCAGCAAATGGAGGGAATGCCAAAAGTGAATTCTCAGATATTTTTGTACTGAAACTTAAAGAAAATGCATCAAATATAGAAAATACATTTTGTGTATATCTTTTCATATAAATATATATGAAAACAAATATATATTTAATTACATAATCAGTCATTTCAATTTCAATTATATTGGAAAGCAAATTAATACATTTAGTGATGTGTAGAATCAATACTAGCATGAATTTCACCATTTCTAAGCATTTCAGAGTCTGCCAAGGAAAAGGATCAAGTCATGATTAGATCAAATCCACCTAAGAGTCATCTAAACACCATAAATATATATATATATATATATATATTTTTGAGTTACATTTTATTTAAGTTATATTTTTGACATTTCATCACAAATTTCAATATTTCATAGTATTTGTTTTGGTCCTCATTTGCTTTAATGACAACATGACCTATTAGTAGTGTAGAATTATAAACATTTGTGTAGAATGTCTAAATTCTAAAATGATTATTTCCAGGTTTAAATCACAGTATTTGAAAGTGGCATTAGACTTTTGGACTCCACTGTATATATATATATTTGTGCCAGAATGGTCAGTTAAAGTAGCTTTGGACAATTTCTATTGGCAAAAAAAATATTGAGGTTTTGATATGACAGCGAGAATATTTAATCAGTTTATGTAATACATTACAACAGTGGAATTCATCCACATTTACTATAGACCTGCTCATTCATCATATGTTCAAGCAGTTGTCATTTATAGCCAAATAAAAAGGAGAAAGAAAAACACTGCTGCATTTACTGAGAGTCTGCATTGCTCTGTCAGTGAAGCAGTATGACTTTTACAGCTCCAAGGCGCCAAAGGGGAATACTTTTAGGATGTGCTTGACTGTGCTTCAGAGATAAGACATCAGTGTATGCTCACTGGCCCCCATAAACACGCTGTGGCAGAGGGGTGGAAGCGGTGGGGGGAGGCGAGACACTGTGGGATTCACTGGAACATGTGGTGTGTTCAGCAGCCTCGAATCTGCCGTCAAAGTCAGAATGCAGACTGACAGCAGAATATGACGCCACGGCGCCTGGAGGCCTGCCTTTATTTACAAATATTTCACATAAACAAATTTTCAAATAGCTTTATTTTGAGTAGCCTTTCTGCTCTATTAGACATAACACACAGCTGCCACAAGCACTCAGACACATCATCAACAACCACCAAAGAGGAAAGATAAGAAAAAGAGAGGTGAAAAAACAACAACAGAAAGCAGAAACCCAACAGTCGTCTGGCCCGTGGAGAGTTTTGCCGCTTTCATGGCCAAAAGTTCACTTTGACTCTTTCTGGGGGTTTCAAGCAAAGCAAATATGACTGCATGTCTTATTCTTCAACATCAAAGGCTTAATGTCCTGATGCATGAGACTGGGAATATGGGAGTTTATCCATCTGACCCACTAGGTTTGCAGTCAAAGAAACAAGAATCAATTTTTTGCAACTTATCAAAAGAAAATGTCAAGGTTAATCATAAGTGACTCTATTGGTTATCTTTATGTTTCTACAGCATTTGAACACAGAAGATACTGTATATGAACTTTTCATTATGGCTGGATCAATAGAAATGGATCAAATGTGTGAGAAACATGCCACATTGGCATAAATTAAAAGTTAAGATTTCTTCTTTTGTTGTAAATGTATCATTTTCAAATACAACCTTTGTTAGGACAGTGGCGATATGCAGTGCTAGCATGCAAATCCACTCTCCTCTGTGCACTAAGGCCCATCGTTAGACAGCTGTTGTGCCGTCTGACCTTGATTATATTTCGCTGACATCTACAAACGTGACGGCGTAATGGGTCTTGCTCGTCATGCCACCAGACATTAGCTCCCGTAATCAAGCAATTATCAATTTCACACTAATAACTCCCCATAATGCAAACTCTCGGCCTAATAAATAAGGTCATTTACGCGTCTCGTTTGATTAGTTTGTTTGTCCTTTTTAAGGCTGGATCTGCTTCATTCCACAGTGTTTGTTTAAACATTAGCAAATGTTATGATGGCTCTCATCCCCACACCGTGCCCACATATTTATGTGCCAGTGTAATTCCAAAGGAAGATAAAGAGTTAGTGCTGTGTATAGACCTCTGAGGTTGTGTGCCATTTAATAGTCAGCAACATGCCCAAATAATTCTAAGCTGTTTTTCTCTAAAGACAAAAAAAATGAATGGCATTTTCAAACAAAACATGTTCCATAGTTAATACACCTTCCCCATAAAAATTGTTCCCTGAATGTCACTGGACTGTAATAGCAGTATTCATTAAATATGAATATTGCTAAATACAATACTGTGCAAAACATTAGAGATCATCCTTCATTTATTTAATTTCCAGTCAAAATATCCAAAAAGTAGGTGGAGCTGCACAAGGATGATGGGGCTATAAATACCTGCGGCATGCAGGTATTTATAGATTGGGAAGAGGTGCTACAGTGCAGTGAATGTCTTGTTCCATGTGTGGAAAATGGGTCCAAAGCAGATGTGTTAATGACTGGCTAAATGGAGTGGGTGCATTTGGTTGTGCCAAAGAAGTAGCTGAATTTGGTGTATTTAGGTGTATGTAGTCATGAATACGGTCATACGTGTTTACCAGCAGTGGCATAAATCCCAGTCTACAGGAAATTCTCCTCTGAATTGTGCCAGGGAAGACATCCACCAAATCTGGCCCAACTGCACTCTTTCATACAAGAGTGTCTGAACATTGATGTGGCCTACATCCAGAAACTTGCCCAGTCCATGCCAAATTGAATCACAGCTGTTTGTAGAGGAATTACACACTGTTAGACATGTTTCAGTCACAGGTGACTAGTTTTTTTGTCCAGTGAGTTTAAGTCCCTTAAAATCTTACTCCTTGTCTTAGATGACCTGGTTTGCACTGTCCTGTACAGGTAACAAGCAAGTTTACATTCCTGCATTTTTGATGTATGTTATTTGTCATTTCAAGGTTATTTGAAAGTAAAGCTGATATTATCACTATATGTAGTTATGGAATGGTGCCTGAAGTCTCTCCTCCTTTCAATCTAGCACCTATATATTCACATATTCTCTTCCGTTTTCCCATGACAAAGTTCTTGCAATTCCCACCACCACCCAATTTTCCCTGTTTCTCTGTCCTATGACAGTCTTATGACAATTAGGAGGGGGCAGCCTTCTAGCTCCAGGCAGGAGTTCTCCCCCTCAGCTCAATCAGGCTTCACTTGTACTACCACCACATAAGACACCAAGACACAGTCCACTTACAAAAACTATTATACAAAAAATCCAGCCATCGAAAAGTTATCTTTGGATAAAGCCTTGTTTGGGGGTATTTAGGTGAGGTTTGCACTCATAGTTGATGATATGCTTCTCCATTTTTCCTTTCCTTTTGTGTGTTATGTAGCTTTTAGAGTATTTAAATGATCACATAAAGCCCATAAAACAAGGCAAAGGGTAAACTCTCTCTGTCCCACAGAAACAACTTTTCTCAGCTGCCTAAACGTCTCGTTGGAATTCCAGCCCTTTTCTCTGTTGCAAAGTGACATCATCTCGTAGCACAATCATAATTGGCTGCTTGTAGGGGCAGAACTTGTAGTTGGATGCCACTACTCCTTTCAAAACCAGTCTGAACAGAGAAGGTGAGCTGACCAATCACAATGGGTTCCTCATGAGGCGGGGCTTATAGACACAGGAGCTCAAAAAGAGTATTCCAGACAGATAGAGAATACCAATGTACAGTAGGAAAAAAATGTTTGCTTTTGAAACCTTAAATCATGTAAGTATATCCTAGTTGACCCCAAACATAAAATTATGATGACTTAAATAAGCATAATAGGTGCCCTTTAAATAGACAGCATAAGCTTTTTTGACTTCATGTAGACATAAAGATGGCTTACGTCTGTGGCTCATTCGGATGCAAATGCTGACATGTTCTAATAGGTCTATAATGGAGTAGTGTAATACAGCGTTATGTCTTGGGAACATTTCACAACTGTGTAGACCAGCTCATAGGAACTACTCAAGGATTTCTGGGCTGGTGGTCTGTACTCTCTTGGCAACAAAAAGTATACACTGCCTGAACTGGCATTTTGGCCAGTGAAAGCAACACGTTCGGTAACCATTGGAGGGTGATTGATCACACACCGCTTGCCCAATCCCTGCCCCCACACTCTCTCTGGTAACACCATTGATTCCTGCCCAGACAATCGGATTCCATTGTCTAATGTAGAGCCGGCCAATTAAGGAAGTGAGTAATTGTGATTGCACTGCATCAAGATCAATTTTGTTGGAATGTGAGATAAATAACAATAGCAGAATGAAGCAGTGGCAAAAGAAAACAGCTATCAGTTTAATGTCCTTTAATCTGTTTCATTTTGACTGCTAAAGATTTCTAATGGTTACTTCCTACATGAGGTTTATGAACCCTTATTTAGTCTATTTCTTTATCATTTCAAAGTAATATATCATTGTGTTGTTACGCTTGTTGAGACAAACCTCTCCTGACTCTAAATGCTGGAACTAACAATAATTAATGACAGGTTTTAGAGGTCTGTTAGCATTATGCAAATGAGATCACGCTAACTGGTGTCCACTAGCTTTCATTTGTTGTTAGCCACATTAGCATTTCTGATGAAGCATTTCATTTAATGACTGGAAGTTTGTGGGGCAATATGAGAAGGCATTAAATCAAGAGGCAGATATATGTAGTGAAAATCTGCGCACAGCTCTATATATTCTTACAAATAAGAATCCCCATGTGCAAAATAGCCATAAGCAAAGATGCCTTTGTGAGTGGCCTCTCTGCACTGGAATGCCATTGAACTGACATTGCAGTGATCATTAAAATAATCTATCATTACTGTCAGAGGCAAATCTATTAATGTTGATGTTATTCATTGCCCTATTTTCTAAATCATTGATCATCAATGTTTACTTAATAGGAAAATAATAAACAATTACACAGAGATTTGTGGTAGGGTAATTGTATTTCTAATACTGTACACATTAACACTGCATCATACCCCCCTGAAAGCATATTGGTGATAGTCTGCATGAAATCGATACGGGTAGATGCAATTTGTATGATAATTGTGGGGTTTGTGTATACTAAACAGTGCCTAAGCTTTGGGTTTTGAATTTAGCCTTGGAGTGCTGAAATACATGTAGCAACGCAGTCACAGATAATTTGATCAGATTTCTGTGCAGATTTATACAATGAACTGTAAATTCACAGATTAAAAAGACAATTAAACTACAAAAGAGAATCTGAGAAAAGTGCCATTATCAAACCTGCCTAACTGGGAGCAGAACCTTGATGATGGATAAGAGGTCAGAATAAACCATCATGGTCAGAATTCTCTCATGTTGGACTGATTTGACTCAATCATATAGGGTCGCTCAAAGCAAAACACTTTAAAGTATAGTTTAAAGTCCATATCAATGATAAGCCCAGATTGTGTCTGAATTCAAACTAATTCAGTAGAATGATCAATCCAGATGTTAAAAAAAACTTTAAAAAATGGTTCTGTATAGTACCTCGAAGTTTCCAGTATTGTTATTGCTGAACCTTTTTGGTGTGATAATAGTAGCAGTTTTTGCTAAGAGTATTTCTGTATTCTTAAAAAAGCTGATGTTAACTTTAAAATGTAATAAGTTTTTATAGTCCTAAAGGTGCATTCTTTCAAGATTTTTAGTTGAATCATTCCAAATTGAACTAAAATTATCAACAGAATGTGAGGAAATAACAGTTCTGACATTATGTCACTCTTATCTATGTATTGTGTTGCAGAGATATATTTTATACTAACCAGTATACTATACTATACTATACTATACTATACTATACTGCACTATTCTATACTAACCAGTATACCAACCTGGCCTGTCCTGTCTCGTAATACCACTTTGTACCTGAAGTGGCAATAGTGAGTTACTGTAGTGTTGGCTACTGTAGCCTCCTACAACATGAGAAGACAAAGAACCAGCACTATTCTATCCTGTTGTCAATCATATTGAAGGTTCTTCTCCTGGTTAGATAATTTAAGGGCAGGTAGCCAATGAAAGGTGTAATAAACACAACGATGACTGAAGCTCTTGGCAAGCAACCATTATCATCACTGTTGCTTGCTCCCAGCAAGAAACCACGTTCAGCAGCAAACAGACAGATACAGAAGCAAAACACAGAGTTACCGCTGGTTCTGCTTTCCACCACTGGAGATGCTCCTGGTGATTAAAGGGTTGAAGACTGATTCTGACCTTGCAATGTTCCTTCTAGGCAGGTGAGTAAACAGCTGTTAATCCTAACACTAAGGAGGAGGGTCTGTGCATTTCCTTGTTTTTACCATAGGGGTCACTACCACAGCTTTCTGGTGATATCCTGCCCCCTGTTTGTTTGGAGTATGAATTTGATAGCTTGGATCATCTCACAATTCGCTTCTTTAGAATACATTCAGTCAACATTACTGAAGAACAAAATCCACCCAAAAGAGGTGGAAATTGCATTTTATGGCTACTAGGAAACAGAGGCAAAGCTCACTTTCAGACTCTTCAGAAGCTACTCATCAGAGGCTTTTGTAACTTGTGTCCACCCACAATTTTTGCACACTGTCATTAAAGTAAATGGGGAAATGGGGACTCAAATACTAAGACCTCCAGGGGTTTCTTCACTTCAAAGTTTAATGCTGATATAATCTGTAAGTATTTCAGATGCAACATATTTTTCATCAGCACATATTCCCATGTTCTTTTAAATTTAGGAACTAAATGTGTCTATTGTTAATCCATGCATCTAGTCCACCTCTCTGACTGCCATCCATCTCTAACTGTCCTTCCTTCAATTCTTTACTTCCCTCCTTTCCCTGCTGTTCTCCGTATTGTAAAAAGTCAAAGAAGCCAATAAAAACTCACATTTGAAAAGGCAACCAAGCATCCAGGTTTATCAACATAGAGTCCTAACCTATTCTCTGCTGACCAGACACATATTGAATGCCCTCACTCTGAGAGGGTTAACAAATTGGCCTATTACAAAGCCCCGGTTTGAGACTACCCCCCCCCCCCCCCCAAAGAGAATGACAGAAAATCATTTAGGTTAAACCCATTAACTGCCCTGTGGATCAGAACTTGGCAGATGCTATCAGTGAGCAATTCTTACCTTCCTGACAGAAGTTTATAAGTAAAGCGCGAGAAAACTATGTTGAGGTAATGTTGTTACAATGTTGTTTCAGTTGCTGGCTTGAGCCCAGGAGGGTTAAGCGAGTTGAAGAAGCAAACCAAATTAAAATCGCCTATACTGATCGGCAGTGTGGCTCCTTAGGGGGGCCCGACAGTCATCATTTTCCCTTAGAACAGGGAAAGGGATCGATGCTTCATCATCCATCTGATAAAAATGTGCCCTTCGTCTCTCTTCTGAGAAAGAATTTCAGCACGTCTTATTATGGCCAATGAATGTACAATGTCAAGCAGAGGTCCATGCCCCTTGAGCAAATGGCTGTTAAGTGCTTAGCTTAAGCCTAAGCACGACCAGCAAGAGCATGTACCACAATACGTTTGTGACTGGCAAAACAGGCTGTCGTTTTAAAACCCTAGAACATTTGCTTAATTGAGGCATTCAGAATGGAGTATATGAATGGCTGCATTGTCAAGATTGGACTAATTACCTTTCCATGGCTGATTCACTCAAGTAGAACCCAGCGACGGGTGACATTTTGAAACAGAAATGTTAAAAGCCTTTTCACCTATTTATATTAATCACATGTAGGCCTGCGGACAAAGGCGTGCTAGCATGTGGCGTCCATCATGAATATTCCCAACAACAAAAAAGGAAAAGGGGAAAGGCGAAGAAAGAGGAGGATCGGTGGGGTTATAGCTTCGCTAAGAGGGGACACACCGACAGCCGTTTTAATCTTCAGCTGCCACTGCTTCAATTTTCCTCCAAGAACGCCGGCTATCTGGTTTATGTCAATCAGAGGCTGAGTGACAGCTGAGGTGGGCTCCGCTATTGCTTTGGATTTGCTGAGTCATAATTAAAGCAGAACCAAATGGAATTGAGGAGGGGAGGTCAACGGATTGGCGCCTGGGAGATGAAGTCGGACTGATAGGCACCAAATGAACAAATTATGATGGGCCCAACTCACTGTGATGAGGCCAAACGCACGCCTCCATTTGCTGACAGTTCAATTTCCTCCCAACGTCTCTCATATCAAGACCAGCTAATTATGAGTGAAAAGTTATCAGAGGCCCACCTATTGAAAAGAAGGATTAGATGCATTTTTTTGTCCAGATCCAAATGTCTAAGTGTTATTTCTGACTACATGTCTGCTAAAGAGAAGGTCAAACACAATAAGACTGCTTAATGTAAATGCTACCAAATGCCAAGTGATACACTGCAATCTGGGGGGGAAAAGCAGAATTCCAAAGTTTGCCAAAATATCCCACTGCAAAACTAAGGAATATGCGTCGTTGCATAAAGATGGTGCACTTATATTCCTTAGGTGCTTAAACTATACCATGAAATCCACATTATACTCCTGGCTGGAAAAGAACAGAACTCCAAAGTTTGCCAAAATATCCCAATGCAAAATCTATATTTATTAGTCCTTTGCATGACAACTGTGCATTTATTGCATTGTTGATGTTCTTAAACTAACCATAAAATGGGTATTGTATTCCAGTTATACAAAAAGCAGATTTTCGGAGTGTTATGCTATAGACTGGACATGAGCAGAATTTGAAAGTTCCATAACATCCCATTGATTTTTTTTCGTTGGGTTGTATAAAGACTGTACACTTCTATTCTTTATATATGTAAGTCATATCATGACATTAGCAGCATACTGTCGATTGGAAAAAGCAGATTTCCAAGGCAAAATGCAATTTTCGCTATTTTATATGATGACTGTGCATTTATGTTCTTTACATGCACAGACTATACCATGAAATAGGCATTATATTCCAAGTTAGACGCCAAGTTCCAAGTTAAATTCCATGTTCAAATTCCAGGTTTAAAAAAAAAAAAAAACGGAATTCCAAAGTGGTATGTTGTGGTATAGAAATAAGCAGAATTCCAAAGTTACAAACTAACCCATTAAATATGTATATTCTTCCATTAGGTTGCATAAGATTGTACAGGTTATATTATTCTTTATGTATGTGTGCTATATCATGAAATTAGCATCATACTGTGGATTGGAGAAGAGCAGATCTCCAGTGCAGTATTTTTCAGTACCCGACTGTGGATTTATGTTCTTTGCATGCACAAACTATACCATGAAATGGGCATTATATTCCAGGATATAAATATAATTCCAAGGTGATATGTTGCAGGCTGGAAATAAGCAAAATTCCTAAGTTTGCCAAAAGATCTCATTGAACTAATAAGTTCTATAATATATATGTGTATTTACTTGCTTAAACTATACAATGAAACAATGAAATGGGCATTATTCATCTGCATGCTTAATTAAGGTAACACAAGGCAAAGCAACACAGTTAATGCAGGTTCAGTAACTTAATACCTGGGCTTGACCTCAAACGCCAGCCTGAGATTAAATTATGACACAGAGAGCATAGCTAATATTTTATCATTACAGACAGTGCGAGAAATGTTCATGATGATATTAGAGGCTCAATCAGTGACTGATAAGACATGCTAAAGAAGGGCTATTAGGATGGGGAAAGCGGGTCTACCACACTTAAACGTCTGTATAATAGAGAACATTTGAAAGGAATGGACACTAATGATCCTTATGAGGCAAGTGTGGAGAGGTACAATATTTTTTACATGTATGGTTGAAAAAATATATATATATATATATATATATATATATATATATATATATATATATATATACTTGCTGATAAAATTCTTGTGTCCTAGATAAATGCTAGATAAACCTGTTTATGTTTTTGTATGGCATTAATAAAACATACTTGTTCTTTTATTGTATGGTTTGCTAAAGCATGCTCTGCTGCTGCCATCTTTCATAATTTAAGATGATCGTTTTCGTCATACTGCATGTCATACGGCAATACAACATAAGCACAACCCTAATGATCCCAAACAGCAGTATCCCTCAGTACAGTAAGATGAAGTCATGAACGCTTCCGTCACAAATGGCGTGCTCCCATAACCAAGCCAGCCGTTTTCCCCCTCTGAAGAACCATAAAATCCACCACTGGTTCAACACACAATAGAGACTTGCACAAAAGAGAGATTTTACACAGCAAACAAACAATGAAGTTAGAACCATATCCCATCAAATACCTCCCCATTCAACAATTCATCTTGGTAATAGAGATAGAAGCAGGGTAATGCGCGGTGGTCTTGAAGCGTGAGATTGAGGATTTCTCTGGCACAATGCATAATTCATGTCCTTGGCCAGCAAAGTGTGTAAGATGGGAATTTCACAGCATGCTAAGAGTAATGGGGATGGGGGGAAGAGGTGGGCTATATTACATTTCACCATGCATGCTCTTATTTCAAAGCCACCCAGTAATCAAGTATCAGAATTACCCAAAATTGCCTGAAAAATTCATATGCATTGCTATATTTGCCTGACAACTAATTCTGTATTTTTGTCAGAGGCTATTTCTTAACCTATATAAAATAATATATCATGGCTGAGATGCCATGGTGCACTCTAAAAACACTCTTAAGAGCACAATTCTTAATCTACATTCTTAGCTGACCACTTCCCTGCTGACATTTCTGAGATAAAGCAAAGCCATTTGTAGTTATCTATTTGCAGAGATTTATGATCTAGTCATAATATCAGGCTTTTGTTGCGCTGTTAATCTTTGTATTAGAAAGTGTGAAATATGACAAAAGCAGAAAAGCTGTGGCATCTTATTGAGAAAGCTGAAAAAGAAAAGCTTCCTAGTTAAATTCCTCCACGTTACCATTGTTTATTTTTCCTGCCTGGGGCTTTCGGATGTGGAACTAAAGATGAAAATGTGACAGTAACAGGCTTTTTAACTTCCCCCATTGATGAAAAGCCTGTGTTAATCTAAGCTACAGATTTAATTTGTTCAGAGCAGGAAAAACAATATAAATCATTTTTAAAACCATTAGATGCTGACTTACATTAATAAAGTCTTAATTTGGGCATTATGCTGGGTTGGTTATGGAAGCAGCAGGGTGAGATAGCATAATTAGCATCTGTAATAGGGAGAGCAGAGCAGGGTGCTGTGGACTGTCGTCAAGGCCACGGCTGAGCGAGAGAGACCGGTCACAGTGGCCAATTTTAGTCTGCGGGGTGTGTGTGTAGCCGCAGGGCGTGCGCGTGTATTCATATGAAATAAATATCATTTGGATAAAGAAATTCCAGGTACTCTCTGAAAAATAAAGGTACTTTGGGCCATGCTATAGCAGAACCTCTTTTGGATCCGTGAAGAACCTTTCACCACATGGTTCTTCAAAGAGCTGTTTTTGTCAAAACGTTCTTATCAAGAAAAGTGGCAAACAGCGTTTTTGCACAGTGCCATGGAAGAATTAATTTTGGTTACCTAAAGAACCTTCTCAGTGGATGGATCATATTTGTAAATGAGAGGAACCTTATGTGAAGAACCTTTCTAAATTGTAAAATTACCCCATATAATGTTTGATGAAACTTCACATAATGTAAAGGTTCTAGAAAGAACTCAACCTGGGTACAGACCTTGATAACACTTTACATTAAGTACTGACTAGCTAATATAAGTTAATGCATTAGTTAACATGAAGTAATACATTAACAATGGTTAACTAATGTTAAGTAAACATGTAACATGGCTACTTAACATGTAAACATGTAATTGTTACATGTGTACTTAACATTAGATAAGCATTGTAACCGTCGTTAATGTATTACTTCATGCTAACTAATGCATTAACTCATATTAGTTAGTCAATACTTAATGTAAATTGTTACCCAGAACTTTGTTATGTAATTTATGTAAAGGTTCTTCACAAACCGGATCTTTAGGGAACCAAAACATCTCCCATTCCAATACTTTTTTTAATTTTAGGAGTGCATCTCAAGCAGCTTTTTAAGGTTCACAGAATCCTCCAGAATGTAGAGATTCTATTCTAGATTTTTCTGCGCTCTTGGCTTGGAGGTACCATTGCAGAGCCTTCCCATTCTGTGGTTCACACTTTAGGAAAAATAATGTAATAAAAAATATATATAACGTAATTAAAAAAAAAAAAAAAGATGGTAAAGATGGTAAAAAAAGAACCATCTCCTGAAAGGTTCTATAGCATTTTTATACAACACTTATTGGAACTTTTTCCTTTTAAACATATAGAATCATACATCCAAGCCAAGAACCATTTTGGAACCCTTATTTTTAGGAGCCTATGCTTAAATCTCCTCTTTCATGATAGCTACCAATATACAACATCTTCATTTGAACAAGCTTTGATGTTCAAGCAGTCCAGCAATGCAAAGCAAAAACCCTAGGTCACTAAAAATACACTGAATTTATCAGAGGGTAATTAAGGCCATGTCTGTCCATGCAGTGGACTTTGGGGGAGGCTTTGATGCTCATTGTGAAGCCGAGGAGGAGACGACTTCTATCTATTAGGCAAGCCGAGGAGGATTCTGATCACAGCGCAGAGCCACCCCAAAGTCACAAAGCCATCTAATAGGGAACGCAGGTAATTGACAGAAAATCAAGTCAACTCTTGGAGCACAAATGGCAACCAGTGCCAGGAGCTCGTGCTAGAGGTTGCAATGTAAAGCATACGGAGGGGTTTAGACAAATTGTCATTGGATTAAGCCAATGACAAGCACGTATACACACACACACACACACACACAGACAGACAACACTCACACACACACGCACACACACACATCTCTGTCCTCAATGTACAGCCAAGGATAAAGCTTGTTATCCATTTACAGCTAGCCCAAAGAGTTCGCTCTTCACCAAATATAATTGCCACAGCACTTAAGAAGATATAATAGCCTGCTCCCGGAGTATGAACCTCAGTTATCATCTCTGTCTCCTTTGACACTTTTTTCCCTTTTAAAATGCACATGGACATAAGGCAGCCAATGAGATGCAGCACATTAAAACTATGCCTGATAAGTTTGCATATGTTGCAGAACATTGCCCCCGTCTACAGCACTTTCACAATGGTTTGACGTCCATCAGAGCCATTATGAAAAAGAAAGGGCTGGATGGATCTTCTTGGTGTGGCCCATTATACACTCGCAGCTAGTTTTTATGAACTGATGGCTAAAACTAGCATGCCTTTGCCTGCAGAGCACAGCTATGCTAGTAGAAATGTAATTTCCCAAGGACTTGCATGGCAATGGATTTTTTGTTATATTGTTGCTGCTGTAACAAAACAACAACATCTCAGACATGGTGACTGTTTAGAGAAGGGAAAGCACATTACTACCCGGTGTATGTTAATTCATTTCATTCCCAATCAGCTTGGGCCGTTTTATGGTCTGTTCATCATGAAGTGTTCAGCTAGTGTACAGGGAAAAAATCAAAGGCTGGAAAAAAAACTGGGTTGGGAATTTCACTCCTATTGCCAGAGGTGTACAAAACGAAACTGAAGCATTTACAAAGCATCAGTCAAACAGTGTGGACGGAGATATTGACCTGTCAGTTCACCAAGCCATGTAAAACCCAGAGTTCATAATAGGAAGGATGTAAACTTGTATCCTTGCTTTGCAAAAAGGATCAGTGGTGGCTAGCATGTATGCCTTTTGGTGCTAATGAGTTGATTGCTGATTGTGTCGCGATTTTGCTAACTGTAGTTATTGTATTCATATATTGCTATGTAGTGTGCCTTGCAAATTTTGATTTCATTGCAGTTTCACTGCAGTCAATAGCATTTATTTCTAATATTTTAATACTGAAAGTAAACTGAACATTCTCTTTGGGTGGGCAAATGATAAGCAAGTGGCCTAATCATACTGCTGTCATTGATGCTCCCTATATTTGACTGCTGGCGTGGCCTTTTTCACATGCATTCATTTCCAGGTATCCTAAGTCAGAGCAGAAATGTATCCCAGTCACACTATTTAGATTTCTCTCATTCTTATCAGCCACAGTCTTTGCCAGTTTCATCACAATATCATAACTTAGCCGTTTACTTAACTGTGTTAACTGTGAACAAACTGACCAAATACAGTTGAAGGATTATTCATTTATATGGATAATTCTGCTTTCAGTTTGTTCAA
This sequence comes from Semaprochilodus insignis, assembly GCA_034552555.1. NCBI lineage: Eukaryota > Metazoa > Chordata > Actinopteri > Characiformes > Prochilodontidae > Semaprochilodus > Semaprochilodus insignis. The sequence continues at coordinate 16,350,691 of CM067499.1, read as the reverse complement.
ACTGGGGTTCCACAGTAGAAACTATACAAAAAAAAAAAAACAATTCAGTATTCTGATTTTAGATATGCTTTAGATTATGCTTTGACCTAAACATCCATTGAGATAGTATTAAACTAAATACACATAAAAGCATCATTTATGGTGTACCTTCTATTACTTTCTAATAGGGTTTGGGTAGTCCCAAAATTTTGTTTTGTGAAAATAATAATATGAAATAATACAATTTGGATGTTTTTTGTATGTTTTAAAGATCCCTTTTAAGTGAAACTGAAGGATTTAGATCATGTGTAGTTTTTAAATAAAATAAAAAATAAATAAATAATTAAAAAATATATATCACAAAATATTTCCCAAAGAGTTTTAGTCTATAGCCTAGCCTTGTTTTAGCCACACCCCTCCATTTTAGAGCAGGAAGTGAGACTGCATCCCTGTCTCTCATGGTCACATGGTGAGCAGCTAGATCTCATTGTTTTAAGTGTATGTATTCCAACGTCTGAAAATCAGTGTGGAACATGAAGAAAGGTAACTACCAATTCTGCATTTGAGTTCATTAATTTTTTTGTGTGTTTAATGAAAGATATTACGATGTTACGTGCATACAGCGGTTCAAAACTGTATTTGCAAGTCATGTACCTGCTATTGTTTTTAGGTTCAGCTCAAAATGACTTAAAATTCTCACTACCAAAACAATCACTACTGAAGCTTTTTAATAGCATAATTAAGATACAGGGTCACTAACACTAGCTAAAAGACCTTTAGTCAAAGGTCCAGGTTAGTTAAAAGCCCAGATATGTCTTCCCACATGAGGAGCAGTGAGATCTCATTGGTTTTAAGTAAGTGTGTCCCAATGTCTATAAACTACTGGGTAATATTATGCTTGTTACTACCGCAACAGATTTTCTGTTCATTTACAGCTTTGTGTTTATTAAATATGCTTTTCTTATCACTGGTCATGCACTTGCTAGGCTCAAAAATGTGTAATACTGGTCCTACCAAAACATTTGGTAAAGTATCAGAGACATTATTATTGTATTGGTAGTGACAAAATGGAAAGAGAAGTCATTTATTTTAATAAAATAAACTGAATTAAGGTGTAGGGTTACTCAACTTTAATTCCAGTTTAATTAAGTTAAAGTCCAAGTTAAAAGTCTGTTAAAAGACTTTAGTAGAATCTTCCATATACCAGTTTAGGTTATTTTGTATTGTGATATTATGATACATTAAATATTTAATGTTACCTGCAGAGAATGATGTTAATTCTTGTATACCATATTCTTGCACAGGGCAGCGTTCTTGTCAATGAGTACTTTTCATTAGGACATAAATAACATATGCTTCTGATGAGTTATTTTTTTGCTGAGTCATTTATCTTGTTTCAGAGGTGTTCTTGTGTTCGTCGTTGTGATTATTCCCCTTTTTGTCTTTGGTTTATGGACTTCACAGACTTGCTCTGGCCATCCAATTTATGCAGTCCTAGACCACTGGTTATGACAGCAACAACATGCTTTCCATTTGAAACCACTGAGAAGAAGCCTCCAGCACAATTGTACAAATCAGTGGCTCCATTTGCTTTAGTATAGTGCATTGTATGTATCCCAGTAACACTATTTAGATTTCTCTCATTCTTATCAGCCACAGTCTTTGCCGGATCTATCACAATATCATAACTTAGCTGTTTACTTAACTGTGTTAACTGTGAACAAACTGAGCAAATAACATTGGGGGTTTATTTATTTATATGGATCGGTACTATTAATTGGTATTTTAACTTTAGATATTTACAAGGATTATGCTATGACCAAAACATCCATTGAGATAGTATAAAAGTAAATACATATAATAAATATAAAATCATAATTATTTGGGTACTGTTGGTCATGACAGCAACAACATGCTTTCCATTTGAAACCGCTGTGGATATACGTTCACAGATGAAACAAGTAAGAGCAGAAGCCTCCAGCACAATCACACAAATCAGTGGCTCCATTTGCTTTAGTATAGTGCATGTATACGTATTTGACCTCCAAACTGTACAATCAAGCTATATATTCAATATGAGGCTAAAGCGCATACTTTCTGAAAGTTTCTCCATCTTTTTAACGTTCAGTGGCACTCAGCGTTTTGAGTTTTTTTCTTGAGTGCTTCTTGGAGGGCAAATGGCAAATTACAAGGAAGGTCATCATATTCATGCTTATTGCAAAACTTCCTCTAAAAGCCACCAATGCAGCGAGCAGTTAGAGGCTCATCATCGCATTACTCCAGGAGTCACCCACTCTAATTTGAAAATGGAAATGCAAATTGTGTGGCCTACCAAGGGCCCCTTCCATTTATTAATCTAAATAGGTTTAATTTAAATTTTTCTCGGCATCAGCTTTATTTGTAAATGTCGCGCCCTATGAACACTCTCTCTCTCTGTGTGTGTGTTTTTTTTTCTTTCACATATTCTTGCTGCCTTTCATTAATATGTAAATAGGAAGTCAATCGCTCTTCTTCCTGACAGTGAACTGCACTTCTAGTGCAGTGTGTAATCAGCTTTGACTGCATTCCACTATTTATCATACCGGGTGCCAGCTTTGACAGTAAATTATGAGAAATATACTCTGATGCCCCTCACTATTTGGGTGGTACACGTTTAATTGCTGATCATCGTTTCTCTGAGCAGATAATACCAATACTAACAAACGTAGATTGCCAAACGGCAACGTCAGACGACTGTTTTGAAATATTTCAGGTGCTAATTGCGGAGATCAGCCACCTGTATGTACAGTTGTCCGTGGCCAATTACGCACTGATGTCTAAAGTCTGAAATCTAATTAAACGCATTGTAACTGCAATTGGGTGGCTGCATTGTACTCGGAAACCTCGTTCTGTATATCTGTGGCCAGGTACGGGAAACTGCGAGACAACTAATATCTCATACGGTGAATTTGGTGAGCTATATTAGCTGACAGGCTGGTAATAGGAAATATCACTCTAAGCAAAATGCTTGGCCAAATAACAATAAATTCTCCATGAAATGATGAGGGCTACAGGATGCTTCCTTGCATATATTTTGCCATGAATTCTAATTAAGGTGGCATAAACCTGAGAGTGCATGGTCATCACTGCAAGACGGCTGAGGCTTGATTGATAATGCAGAGACGCTGGGCCTTCCTTAAATTAATGGCCATCCCAACTAGCCTAATAATGCTGCAAGGATGGGAATGGTACCCCCCACCTCCAAGGCAAACCACACACCCACCCACCACCAGCACCAGCAGCAGCACCAGCACCACCACACACACATTCGTACACACTTCACCACCTCCACCCCCCAATTTCAATTTTCTAGAGGCATGGAAAATAGGAGAGATCATTCATTTATCTTGTAATAGCTGGATAATAGATCCATCACAATGGAACATCTGCACACACATACACACACACACACACACACACACACACACACCCACCACCACCAGCAGCACCTCTGTTGCTGACACTACACGCTAAACACTCTCTCGCCTCTCTCGCCCCTCCTCCCCTTCAGCCCCCCCACCCATAACCACCGACTGTGTTGAATCAATATCCCGAGGACACGGGAGCCCGCGTGTGTTTGAAATTCCGAGCACACACGCGGTTATGGATATACAGCCCATATGTTGATTATGTATCACTGAGACAAAATGTGCTATTCTCTCTGAAATGAATATATTGCTGTAAGATGGAACTTATTCTGGGACAAATTTGCAACAAACCAACACACCTTCAGAGCAAATCCAAACTGTTACGCCGTATGAATCAAAATGGAATATGTAACTGTAAAGAGAAAGGATAATTAATGTTCTATTAATGTTTTAGCAGAAAACAACACATGTAACATTCATAAAATATAGTGTATGTGGTTAAAGTAAGTTATTATATCCACAGAAAACACATCACATATAAACATATAAACCGTGTATTTATGAGTGTGTAGGCTATTTCTAGCTCCTTGTGATGCTGTTTTCTGATGAGATATTAACTATATCATCAACGTTAATTATATATCATCTTTATAATTATTAAATACCTCATTAGCCATTAATCTACACAATGTATACACACAAAGATTAACGCTATTTATCTTTACACTAAGTGTGTGTTTGCTACTAAAGACTATATAACTTAAATACCATAAACAGAATAAATATAAATAAATGTAAAAAATACCATAAACATAATGATAGTAAAAATGAGCTAGAATTTCCCAAGTTGTATGCTGAGCTTTATAGAAGCTCACAGGTTGTGTTCCAGGTCCCCCTAAAGTATTTTTAATATGGACCATTTTGCCAAATTAACTCAAATTGTGGTCCCACTGTAGACATGTGCAAGGAGTATGTTATGATCTATGTATATGTTGTATGAACTCAAAGCATTAACAGAGACAATAATAAACTAAATATGTACAAAATCTTTTATAGGGTATATTCAGTTGGGAGCTGACTGTCCCAAACCCTATCCAATAAATTTCAACTTGTAAAAATAATACTTCTTGCTTTTGTTATTGCTGCTTTTTATTTTCAATGTTTTTTAAAGAGCTTTTCTGTTGAATTTTAGATTTTTGTAGACAATTTTTGAATTAAGAAACAGTAATCAATATAATCAAAATTCTATCGCTGATATATACCTTGCATCTCTTTTGTCTAACTCAGATTCCCTAAACTATATCTATGTAAATGTATACATCTGTATATATCATATCTTTGAATCATAACTTCATATTACTGTTGTAGAAAACTGTATATTTGAATAAACAGAGTTATTCTGGTATTTAGTATTGTGTATATTTATTGTCTAATGTGTATTTTTGAGTTGTGTAATGGACTACCCTACAAGATTGTCACTCACCTGCACACCTGTGTAAATGTGGCATGACAGTAAATGTGATTTCATTTGATTTGAAATAAATACAACATTATGCACTATATACTGTGATTTGATGTGTGTCCGTATGTTAGCCTAAACATTTCCAAAGCTCTCCTCAAGGAAGTTTAGTAGCTACCATCCAGTACCTGCTTCCGGCAATTCAGTCCTTCATTATGTGTGTGTGTGTGTGTGTGTGTGTGTGTGTCAGTTTATTGGCAACCAAGTTTCTTAGCTAATGCACCAACACAATGTTTGACTGGATTATAGTCAGTGTCCAGGTCTAATATTCCAGTGTACAGTAGGGTTGGGTTGGCTCTCTTTAGCCGGTCAGTGAGATGGGATTGGGTAGGATGGGGAAGCGGAGTGTGCTGGAAGTTTAATGGTGCTGTCACCTGTGCTGAAGTGAGGAGGAAAGGGATCACAAGCTGACCAGGCTTTCTCCCATCCACCTGCTGCATTAGCACAAATGTGCACAAAAACAACAGACTGCTTTTTTCTGCAGCCTGCAGCTCCCTGCACTCAGCGTATGGCGGGTATAGCTCAGTGTTCGGCCTACTCTGTAGGAAATGATGGAAAGAGATTATGAGACACACTTAGTTTAATGATCATACAGGTCATGAATAATATTAGAAATCTATATTTGCTAATTATTTGCTTATCTTTCACCATGTCTCAGTGCTCATAGGTTGGTTGTTGTTGCTGTTGTTTTTGGTTTTACCTATTAGTCCACGGAAGTAACCACAACTGCTGAGGATACAGTCCAGGCCTAATCCATGTGACAGACCCCCATATATAAGTCGGACCACTTTTCATATGATATTTTAGTCTATTACTAATAATAATCTAATAATTGATTTTTGTGAATGCATCATATAGCATAACTATAATCTATAATATAGTAATACATACTATATGATAGTTACTTTTGAGTTGATGACCTTGTAATTATGTAGAGTATTTGATTATGTAGACCTGTGTGCACATATACAGTATATAACCCTATTCCCCATTAACTGTAGTGCTCTGCATACACGACAGAGCCGAGAGGAGTTGCTCCTCATTAACACACACACAGAGGAGGAAGAATGGTAAAGTGGTAGATGAGAATGTTAATGGAGCAGCTCAGAGGGCGTTAATATCACTGCAGCTACACTAGAGCAGTGGACATGTTTTGCTTATTTTCTGTTTCACATTATTGGCTAGTTTCTTTAAGAATTATGCAAGTAATAGCTCATATTGCACATCAGTGTATTATTCCTTTAATTTACTTTATTTTACTTTTTGCTTGTTTCCTCATTTCTCACATATTGTTGTGTATCACTAACTGCTGCCAGAAACAAAGGCAATAAATCTTCCTGAAAACACCCAAATATTTAACAAGAGCAATTCGCGAAGGTGTGAATTTTGTATTGCGTTAATCAGACATATTAATACCTAACGGCAGACATGCACAACAATTTTATGTCAACAAATCATTTTCAGGTCTTTGGTTTACATGCTGATTTGTCATGGCTTCATAAAACCCAACCATTTGGGAGGGTTCCCACACTGGGCCCAATCAGCTGTGATTGGTGTCTGAAACTCTCTCTCTCTCTCTCTCCAGTGGCTCATTGTGGAATGAAAAATGAATGTGCAAGTAATCGTATCTAATACCTCCTAAATGTTCATTACATTTGCAGTTTGTCAGTTGGTTGGAGTTCATCTGCATAAGCAGTTTCATCTGCTCTTTGTGAGAATGGCCTAGCCTGAAAGCAGAGGAGCTCTGAGCAGGAGCTATGAACAGCTTGACAAAGGCGCCCCCAAGTGTTAGAAATACAGCATTACTGCAAATCTTTTAAAGCTGAACTCTTGACTGTTAAGGCTCGTATGCTTTAAACAGTGTACAAGTCCAATGCTATTCAACCCAAATGGGAATGTGCTGCTTATTACTAAAAACAGGACCAATAGGCAAAATACCTCTACTAGTAGGCCACCATTATCACACTGTGGTGAGGTCATATGGCTGCACTGAACTGGGATAGACTGAATGATATTAGAGTTAAATGGGATATTTAGCTCACTGTTCCTCACTCAGTGTATGAGAGACATGCAGCAACAAAACTGGCTGCCTACTAGTAAAACAAATTTGTTTATTATTGATAATGCATAAAGCATTTTCCTTGGTATATGTATCATATCATCGCTGTCCAAAGAAAACTAAGTGTCTCCAAAAAAGCTTCCTTACAGGAGAGGGCAAAAACCTACTTTAATTTTGATGTAAGTCAATGGAATCAGACAATTTTGAGCCAATTCTGCTGGTCCTGCAGCTCATGTGATCAAATGATGCATAAAAGTAAAAATCGAAAAAAAAATGGAGATGCATGTTTTTCTATGGACAGTGACGATATTCACTCCATATCGGGGCTTATACACCTTGATAATGGCTTCCTTGAAAGAAAGGAGTAAGTAAGGATTCTGTTTGTACTCAATTGGTAATATATGGCAGATCTTCATCTACGCTTGTTTAGATTTCTAATTATGTTTTTTGCTTTGGGAAATCATTTTGGGACTGACTGGCAATTAATGGTGATAGTAATAATAAAATTATTTAATTAATAATTTTACAGGGCTGTAGTGATTTTATCAGTGATTACCATCAATATAAACAGAATTTGACCATTTCTTTTGGTCTGTTCATTACAAAATTGTCAAATGAATTGTTTTCAAATTACATTTAAAAAAAATGACAACATAGATATACAAGGCTTTGTTCCAACGTTGATGAACAATATTTTTTTAATCATAATGGCAAGCTATAACTGGAAAACCAATGGTCTGTATATATTCTTTCTCTTTTTCTGTTTGTCCACTTAGTATGTTTGCATGGGTCAAAATCAGTTGTAATTCATTTTTACATGACTGTTTATACCTTTAGAATTAACCAAGCTGTTTTTTTTTATTACTGTACCTTAATTATGTAAATTAATGTAATTAATTTATGTAAATTAACTCTGTTCTGGTTGGCTCGCATGTACTGTGCATGGTTTAAAAGCCAGTCTAGGCTGAAACACTCATTTTAGCTTCAACATGAATTGCTTGAAATCTGAATTGGTGGATATGTGTAAATATGTGTGACATCACAAAAATAGTTCATTGAAAAGACTGCAGGCTATACATTCAGTGCACAGGCTGTGGAGGGAACAGTATGTTTTGTAACTACTACATCAAACTCTGAAAAAAGCAAAGACAATTGGGCTTTCCCTGATATGGGCCCTTCATTATACTCTGAGGCTGTGCCTGTTTTTGTACTGTGTCTGTGCATTCTACAATACCTGCTACTTCGCTGGAACACTGGATTTTGCTTTGGGGATCAATAAAGTTCATATTATCTTAACTCGTCTTGTCATGTCTGAATACCGAAAGAATGACAAAAGCAACCAATTAAAGCAAGTCAGATCAATTCATTTCACACCAGCTGAATGTAATTGTAAAAGATGTGAGTCAGACTGTTTCTTTTGAGCCAGATGAATCTTCTTTTGTAGAACTTCCCATAAAAATTAGAATGATAATTTTTGAAAAGATCTAATATTTCCAACAGTAGTCTTTTACAAATGTCTAACTAATCCCTGTCTATATACATATCTATATACAAGTTCTTCATATATATATATATATATATNCTACACTCATCTTCAAAAGAATAGTTGCACAAATGGTTGTGCCCAGAAGGAATCAAGCAACAGAAATGAAAGTTGGTGGGTAGGTTTGACATCGAAAGACATGCAAACGATTCAAGTTTCATGCTCAGGCATGCATGTGACATAAGCAAGGACAGGCCTTTTCGCTGTACCTGACTGACCCAACACCACGATTGCGGACATTCGGTGAGTGATGCCCTCCATGAGTCATCCTGTTAGGGCCAGCACCATTGGCAGACAACTGCACGACGCAGACTGTTACAACGACTGCCCTTGACACCATGTCAACATCACCAAAGACTGCAATGGTGTTGTGTCAGACTGTCATGGAGTGACTCAGAATGGCAGCGGGTCATGTTCAGTGACGAGTCCCGCTTTGGTCTTGGTGGAGATGACCAACAAATCTGTGTGTGGAGGCACCGTGGTGAACACCAAGACGAATGGTTTGTTGTCACACGTCACACGCTCAGAAGACCTGGTGTCACTCCACCTCCACCCCTACCACAAAATCTGCAGGAACTGTGTGAGGATATTCAAGCTGAATGGGAAGAATTATCACAGGACACCATTAGGAACTTCTACAACTCCATGCCGGGACATATGAACACGTTGCATTAGCAAACATGGTGGGCCGACGCCATACTGAGAGACACTACTTCTATATGTGTAGCTCAGTAAATATTGCCCATATCACCTTTATCTTCCTTCCCAACAGCATAGCAATCCCACACTTCCTTCTGGGTGCAGCTATTCTTTTAACAATGGATGTATATGAGTTTGTTAGACATCCTATTCCAAAATCATGGGCATTAATATGGAGTTAATTAATAATATGAATCATTAATATGAAGGCTAACCCTTCTGAGAATACAACAGCCTCTGATTTCCTGGGAAGGCTTTCCACAGGATTTTGGAGTGTGCCTGAGGGAATTTGTGAGCAATCAGTTAAAAGAGTGTTTGTGAGGTCAGGCACTGACATTAGACAAGAAGGCCTTGCTCACAATCGATGTTTCAGTTCATCCCAGAAATCTTCAGTGGGGTTGAGGTCAGGTCACTGAAGTTCCTCCAACTCAACTCATCAAACCATGTCCACATCTATAGAGGTCCTTTATGCACAGGGACACAATCATGCTGGAAGAAGAAATGGACTTCTTCAAACCATTGCCACAAAGTTGGAAGCACATCATTGTCTGAAAGCCTTTGTATGTTATATCGTCAACGTTACCCTTTACTGGAACTAAGGCTCAGAGCCCAAACCCTGAAAAACAGCCCCAGGCCATATCCCTCCACACCAACTTTACTTTTGGCGATCCCAGATTCTTCTATCAGACTGCCAGATTGTGAAGCATGATTGTGAAGCATGATCCATCCACGCCACAGAACACACCGCTCCAGAGTCCAGAAGTGATGTGCTTTACACCACTCCAGCCATGTCTATTGCTACATGGATGAGCTGTGGTTGCCCCTAGATGCTTTCATTTTACAACAATAGCAGTTACAGTTGACCAGGGCCGATCTAGCAGGGCAAAAATGTCTGACATTAGCCAATTTCTGGCAAACATAGCTTCTTAAAGTCACCGAGCTCCCACTGAATATGACCCATTCTACTGCCAATATGGAGATCGCATGGCTAATAGCTTAATTCCATAACCCTGTTAGAAATGTGTGTGACCTTTATGGGTTGAAGACATTTTTCCTCTAGAACCCCATTACAGCTCCAAGCCCAACTATTACCCCAACAATTGCCGGGTGCTATCTTACTACAATTCTTATTATAATTAACAAGTTGATTTAGTTTGCTTTTTATTATTTACAATGCTCAAGCCTTTTCTTTGCCATATCACTCATTTTACTCACTTACTGTTTGCTTTCACTCATTTCCCTGTGCATTTGCTAAATTAGTGTTCATAAAACTACACCGTGTGTGTGCTGAATAAAGGCAGGTCTTGTTTACATGGTGCTGCTGACTAGACCACGGGCAGGATCCTCTTCTTTTCCTGATTACTCTATTGATATAGAACTATATATAGTACCCCTTTCCTGAATCTGCTTCCCTTCCTGGCTCTTGTCTTGCACAATGTTTCTCTACACTGTATGTGCAACGAAACAAATGACAGTACATGGTGTTTTCCCATCTTATGCTTTTATTTGTAATGCTCAGTAAAAAGGACAAATATAAAAAAAAATTAAGTTTGTTAATATAACAAATACAGGAAAATGAAGGCAGAAAAAGTTACATAGCATGAAAACAGCCAGAGCAAACAATTTGATATTGTTACAGTGATTATTCAAGTCTATACAAAGGTTTAATTGCCATCAACCGAAAACCCGCAAACAAAGAACAGCCATAATGAGCTACAGAGAACACCTCTCTCTTTGAAGGCACACTGCTTGTCACTCGGGCATTGCCCTGTAAAGGGCTCATATCCTCATCCCTCCTTATGCCACTTCTAGAAGGTGCACTTCTAAAATGTGTGTAGTTTCATGTCAGGATTTATTTTTAGGAATGTTCCAACAGTTCTTTATCCTTCATAATTAAACAGACTTTTGCCTTTAAGACTAATATATGTAAATTACCTCTGTTCTGATTTTCTTCCCTTGTTCAAAAAGCAGTCTGGGCTGAAATGATCCTCTTAACCATAACATGAATGGGTGGAGCCAAACTGCTGTAGGCAAAATAAGCAGATATATGTAACTGTATTGGTTTTATGAGATCACAAATCAATTCAAAACAGGCTGCATGTACTGATAAGTGAACAGTACATCATCTTAACGTTGCTTACATACTGCATCCAACTTGTGTGTCTAAAAAAGGCAAGGAAAATGTAGGTTTCCATGATATGGGCTCTTCAATGTACATTAACTGTATCCTCAGATATCTGACTTTCAAGTAAAGTGGTACTCAGATAGTAAGCCATTAAAAGCACATTAATGCCCATGGAATTAGAGAACAAAGATGGGCCCTTTCTGTAGTCCTGTTTCTCATAGTGGGATAAAGGTTACAAGGCTCCACTGAGTACAAAATAGTCGACACTCGTTTTTCAAAAGGGCCAGTAGAGCTTCTGTGGAGCAATGCCACGGAAGGAGCACTTCCAGTTCTCTGAAGAACCTTTCAAAGGATGGTTCTTCAAAAAAATACACAATTAAAACCACTGGACTGAAAGGTTCTTGAGGGAAGCAGAAGCGGTTCTCCTATGGCATCTCTTCAAAAAACACTTCAGGCACGCACTTTACGAGTGTATTTGGGTTAAATCAAATATAAACGAAAATGAAGTCTACATTCACTAAATTAGTAAAACAGTGACACGGAACAGTAAATGAGGAAAGATATACATTCTGAAGGACAGAGTAACTAACATTTGGAAAACAGCACATTACTAAACTCCATGTGACAGCATCTCCACATAAACCAGCCTACAGAGGCCAACTAGGCATAAAGTTCAGAGCACACAGATGAGCGTCCTGCCCTCCTCTATCTCATCCTGCACCTTGTCACTAGATGTGGCGATCTCGGCCTGGGCGGAGAACATGGCACAGATGAAGGTGAGAACCGTCCCTCCTATAGCTGTGTACAGGGCCCAGCCCAGAGAACACTGACCCAGTTTATACGCTGAAGCATCCGGCCCACAGTAGTTCACCACTTTTTCACAACCAAAGCCTGCTGGGTAGAGCATGAGCCCCATCATCAGGAACAAACCTGGGGAAAGGCAAAGAAAGCACAGATTCTGTAAGACACAATATTATATATCCATCCATCTTTCAATCCTTCTATCTATTAAAGCAGGAAAATGATTTTCACATTTTTAAGCATCTGGTAATGTAACTTGAGAAAACTTGAAAGGTTTCCTACTCTGATTTTTATGGGTTTATTTGTCATGCTCTGTGGTGTGTATAAAAATGCTGAGCAGGCCCAGCTGACCACAATTTTGGATCAAGATGACAAAAATGGCTTTGAAAGACAGTGCATTATTGGTTTATGAATGGCAGGAACTTCAGAGACAAAGAATGCTCATCGGACTAATAAGAACAGTGGCTCAAATGAGATTTAGATCTATGGGTGTGACATCAGTAAATGAGGTTGGAAACTGTGGTCAATGTCACACATTTAATTAGCATGAAGAACTGTCTTAAGACCATAAACTAGCAGTCTTGATCTCAACCTCACTGGGACGCAAGTCTTGTCTTGGTGGACTCGGAAATTGTTGTCGAGACTAGCTGAGAGCGATACCTTTGTCTGAGGTTACTGGAAACTGAGTCAGCAAAACCAGAATTAACCAGAATCTTTTTGTCGGGATTTGGGGTCCCCGAACCTTTGCAACTTGTGGCCCACACAAATGCCCACAAACGTTTCCATTTATTTAACCAGGTTCTTCTGACTCACCAAATGAAGGCAGATTTAGCAGGTACCGACTGCTTAGTAAAAGTAGTAAAAAACACTATGAAAATAAATCATTTTGGTCTCAGTCTAGTCTTGTTCTCAGCCACTACCGGTCTCGATGTTCACTTTGATTCAAGCAGTAAAAGTCCTGGTCTTGACTCAATGTGTCTCAGTCTCAACCTTGACTCGGATCTTGGATCTAAAGGTCTTGACTACAACACTAGTGATCGGATGTTTTACTATCTATGAAATACAAAAGAAGGGGGACAGTTCCATGCCCTTCAAGAAAAAAGACCTGTAGCTAGCGCCCCAATGATAATATTCGATAGCGTCATTAAGAAGACCCCGTTATCATTTTCAATGGCTGGCAGCAGCACTGCCCATTTCACCTACAACCGCGCAGGTGAACGAAGACCAAGTAAAATTAACCACAAAAAACATAAAAGGATACGAAGAAACTTTAGACAGAGCTCCAGAAAAACAATATGAAGAGAAAATTAGCCAGTTTGGTGGAATAGCCGGATTGGTATAACCAAGACCTGCATTTCTCCAGAATTCAGAGTATTCCAGTGCATGAGATTTCAGAAACACGAATACGAGTAGCGATTAAACCTGCCAAAGCTTCACATATATGTACAAATATGTACATATATACTCACATATATGTTAATATGATGTACATTTTATTTTTAACTGAGTGTCCCAAAAAACAAACTGGGTTTTACGTTATGACTTTGTTTTCTCATGACAAGTTGCCTTCCAAAATGGAGGCAACATGGTTGTGTGACGTCAGTGTAAGACACAGCGAGACAGAGATGGCTGATATGAACATAGGCCATATGTATATCAGAGTTTATGTCTATACGAATAAATCCTGCCATCACCTGGTAGTACAACTGAAGTCCCATAACTCCACCCCTGACTTTAATCTCTGGGTTACCGTGTGTATTTAAAAGAAGACGTCTGTGGTGATGTTGTGGACTGACTTGACACTTGCTAGCTGGATTTCACACAGCAGTGTTCTCTATTAAGTAAGCCAGCAAGTGGTGGAAGTGGTTAGCAGATAGCAGCAGAGGGCATTTTGTTGGCCAACACAATCACAACACGAGACATTGGTTGGACTTTCCATTGTGTTTTTAATCCACAGCAAAAATGAGGACATTTCTGGAGACAGTTGAAGCCACCAAAAACAGTGACCTGGAAAAGAGTGGTCACCCTAGGAAAGGGCCACTGTGAAACAACACCCATCCTATGATGAAACTTCTATGCAATGCTCCATCCACAGGACTCGAAGGGGTCACTGAACAGTTTGATGAGTATGAAAACTGAAACCCATCTGAACTCCTATGTAGATTTTGCATCTTTGTATTAGACTCTGGCCACCACCACTATCATCAAATCACCATGTGAAGGAATATCTTCTGGAAGAACAGTGGTCCGTTCCTACAGCCCCTGAGATCTGTAACATCTATTCTACGGTGCACTGAAACTGTTCTGGCAGCTTGTGGTGGCCCATCACCTTACTATCTTAATGATCCCATCAGATTTAAACCAATCTGACATTAAAGCTTTTAGACCAAATTAAAGCCTAGGTAAAATCATGACATCATACTGTGCCATGTTGTATCTGAGAGACACATAACATGTTTTGTTGCTATATTGAGTATCGCAAGTGACTGTACACTGAATTGCAAGGAATGGAATTTTTTGCAGAAGTATTATGTCTCATGCTGGATGTGACACGTATTTTCCTCTCCACCAGTCATGTCTCTAAAGCAAAACCTCACCCATGCTGTCTAAACATTAAGATCCCTTTGAACCGTCTGATATCATCTCAAAGTTCTGTTCTGGGTAGAACTTTCAGATAAAAGGCTCTATGGTTTGAGGACTTGCTTCAAAGGATACGTATCACGATGCATATCTCCATGATTTCTCTCAGGGGCAGACTTATTTAGGTATAGAAAACAAGAGACATGCCGTTATACATTTGTAGAGGTGAGAAGGCCTTGTGGATTTTATCTGGCCTGCTTTTGCACATGATCAACACAGCAGGCAAGTGAGATTTCTAAGCCACATAGTGTACTCACTCCATCATCAGAACGGGCATGCGAGGTCCTGCCTCAGAAGCCATTCTTCTGAATGTTTAGCAGTTGCTCAATCCTGCTGTTGTAAATCTTTCACTGAGATTGCATTGCAACTACGTAACTGTTCTCTCCTTAGATAAACCCCTTTAGATATTATAAATTCCTTCAACTCTTAAAGGAGTATTACAGTGTTTTAAAAACTGATCTCTGTTTCCTGCATCAGCAACTTATTGTTGATTATCATTTATGAGAACTTTGACGCTTTCTTCTGTACTTCATAAAAGAACTCGGAGCACATTCACAATAGAAGTCTATGGGCAGGAGCACAATACCTTCTCACTGGCCTCTATTATACATGTGTTCTAAGTCAATGTTTCCTTGGTTCTTTGCTAAGTGCAGACAAATTGCCCAATATATCTGATCAAATGCAACATATATGGGATACAGAGGATAGTCTGATAAGCACTGGAATACTCCTTTAAGCTTCTTTACATGTCTAAATCCTAGGGCTACGTTTAAAATAATGCAAAGTGATTTATTTAATAAGCTATTATTAATAAAGGAATGGTAAGATTGCTAACAAACACTAGAAGCCAACAGTCACCAAAATCTTTCCAGGAAATAAATCCTTAAATCTTCTCTCAACTCATTCAAACTGCATGTAGCTCATCATTAAGGTAGCACTTTTACTTGAGTATTGTATTTAAGCAGACTTCAAATATTTTAAATCGTAAATTTCTTTTTTTTTTTTTTAATTTTACAATGTCAATGACCATATTGTGTTAATCAAAGAGAAAAAAACAGCTACAGATAGATTCTCCTACACTCAAAGTGTGTGCTGCATTTTTGGAACTGTTAAATTTGGTGATTGTAATCATGGCTACTACTGGCAGGTAATATGATAAAGATCCAGGTTCCTTAACAGAGCACCCATGACCATATCTGAAGTCTAATTTTAAGATGTTTAGGCATTTGTTTAAATCCAGTGAACATTTATACAAAGTTATCTATGCTTGTAGTAGTTGCATTTTTTGCTACAGGTGGTTCAATCACTTTGCACTGATTTTAATGGCTCTCCATTTTTTGTTTCTATAGGTTTTATAGCATATTCCACAAACTTTATATTCTACAGGTCCTACAAGCATGCAGTTTTGTTCAGTGCATTCAGTATATTGATTCCAAGTACATAATACAATGTACAACAATGCACTGACAGATGCATGGAAAAATGCATTAGAAACGAAAATGTACTATTAAATACCTAATTACTTTTAAAACCGTTTTTTAAAAAAAATTAAACTACTCCAGTACTTTAACTCAAGCAAAAATTTCACTGATCAACTTAGAATAATATTTGATCAGGAGCACCTATAACTTTTACTCAAGTAATAGAGTTCTGTACTTGGAGTCCACCTAAGTTTAAGGCACATTATGATATACTATGAACTATAACACAAAAAAAAGTGTTGTTAGCAATGTGAACTTCATAATTTCACTAGTGGACTAAAGAAGCACATGTTTGGACACCAAAGACGTCTTGGCTGATCAACTAGCCTTACATCTAGTACAATAGATTTTTTGCTGAACCACTGCTGAAGTCTGTATCTGCTGCCAGGTTCAGCATGAAGAAATATATCTAATTACAAAGCAAATAACCACCACTTAGCCTTATGAAAACGACATTTCTTAAAAATGGCAGTGAGAGGCATTTTTTCTATTGGAATAGGATCATGTACAGAGCTAATGTGCCAGTTTTTTTTCTCTACTGGAACTGAAGGACAATGGTTAATGGTAGCACTGGCTACAGCTTGCCTTGCCACAGTCAACAATACAGCTCTTTTACTGCCTACGGCTGTGTTGGGTAGTAGTGCTGAGTGAGCAGGCAATGTGTGGTTGAGAGATGCCACACTCACCACTGAAATAAGAGATAGCAACTTTATGACTGCACACACCACAGCATAATGTAGTCTACTCTAACAAAAACAATGGTTTTTGCACAAGCTAGAGGTCATACTATTCTTCAAGGAATATACCAGTTTTGATGGCATCATCACAAAAACAGCCTGTTTTATTCTAACGGATGATTCTAAAGGAAAATAATATCTACGAATAAAGACTTACAATTGTTTTGATACATAAAGCCACACGAAAGTCATAAGAGGAGCTTCAGGGGGTAATGTAAGAAAACCACAGTACATAGGCCCCTTATAAACAACACGTACACCATAGCATTCTAGATTCTTCAGTTGACTTTAGTACATACCCCACCACCAGTACTCACCATAACAACCAATACTCTTATAAAAAACAAGTTTACCAAGATTTAATAGATGATGTAAGTGTTGGGGGTTAGAAGGCGTATGGAATCTTTCTCAGGCAAGCCTGAGCTTCTGAGGCTGGGTGAAAGTCATCAGAGGAATGTCAGCCTCGGTATCCTGTGGGCTCAGAGGCTTTAACATCTGCCACTGGATGACCTAAATATACACCCTAATCTTCTATCTTTGCCCCGTGTGGCTGAACTAAAGATTGGGAGGCTAAAACAGGTTAAGATGAAGACTAAACACAAGTAATACCATACAGTATTAGCAAGAAATTGAACTCAAAGCACAGGAGGTCTGAGAAGTGATATAACTGATTTTAAAGGTGATGGGGTGGGATGGGGTGGGGGGTTTAAGTGACAAGTTTATCCAGTGACTAGTTTATTTATACAGTTTACTGTAGGGTGTCAGGAACAATCTGACCATATAAATACACACTGTAGGTAAGGTCTACCACCCTAAAAACATCTGGTTTGCTTTGATATATTGTGGTCCCTTTGCACTGATAGACAGAGTAGAGGGTGTCTGACCATTTGTGTAGCAACCAATGCGCTACAGTACAGTATACTTGAAAGTACATGTGTATGGTATGTGTACCTGGTAAAACAGCAACAATTCTTCCTTTAAAGTTCTTCAAATTCAAGCTATTAAGTCGGTAAGTGAGAGGTACTGAAAAGGGCCAGGCAATTTTGGGTACCATGATGGTTAGTGTCAAGACACTAAATTGAAATTCTAGTTTCAAATGTGTAATTCATTCTACCAATTTCAGCTAAAACATGTCTAACTAAATTACACTAGAAGAAAATAATTCCTCCTATGATTTTATTGCGTCCTTACCAAATACTTTTACTTTTTACTTCCTGCTTTAACATGTCATATTACAATGAAATGATTTCAACTATGTTTTTACTTACCACTTAAATGTTCTCAGTTTTTAGGATACTTTACAATATCCTGAATAGCTAAATAGCTAGAACCTGTTTTTATGGCATTTTAATGTAATTTAGTTGTCACTGTTTGTCAATTCAGGCTAATTCAATGAATCTATCTTGTAACTTACATTTTACTTAAAATATGCATCTAGTACTAGGAACTAATTACCTTATACCAGTTTATACATAAAACCTATAAGGACTGCAAAAGAAAACATTACCAAAATAGCCAGTGAGTGTAAGTACAAGGTAAATATGATATGACATATAAGGAATCTAGAATTTGCACTTTATTCTTTGCAGCCAGTTCAGGACTTGGTATTACACACTGATTTTTTTGCCTTGCATCTCCAAAACAGTACATTTACAGGAGAGGGGAAAAGCTTACTTAATACTGAATGGAAGTTAATAGAACATGTTTTTTTTATATATATATACTTCTGGACCATTTCTACTGCTCCCTTCATCATTTAATTGTAATGCAATTTAATGGCCAGTTGGCCTTTTCCAAAAACTTTAAAATGAAAAATTGGTACAAGGATACTTTACAATGTCCAAAATAGCTAAATATCTAGAATCAGTTTTAATGTAATTTAGTTGTCACTGTTTGTCAGGCTAAAGTTCCAGTTAGTCTTGGAACTTTTTACTTAATATATTATCTAGGAACTAAATACATTAAACCAGTTTATACCTAGAACTTATAAGGACTGCAAAAGAAAACAATACCAAAATAGGTACCAATTTTGTTTGGACACCAGCGATATTCAGGTTTACACCTGACTAAATAAACGTGTACAAACCAAGATGAAAAATAAAAGTGTAATTAACAGTGGGATTGACAAATCAAACCAATAGTAAAATTCTTACCTGCTATGCCTTGAAGCAGGCCACACACATTGAACATGCTTTTCCCCAAGATACTCTGAAAGCACAAGCTAAAGACTGCGAGAAAGCCCACGATGGACAACAGGAAGATTCCAACAACCAGGAATATAGTTGTAGCTTGCCAAAATCCACTTGCGATCTCTGTAAAGTCTGCAGCGTATGGTCCACACTGGACCATCTTCTGTTGGTCCAACTTGATGCAGCGGCTGTAGAGGCCAAGGGTTGGACGGTAGGGCTCTGGCGTTGGAAGCACTGAAACGTTCGATCCGAGGGAGGGGCGGGTCCCTACAAGCCAGTCGGGACTCATGAAGGCAATCAGCTCACCGAAGGCCACTACAATGCTCATCAAGGTCCAGAGCATAGAACGACATGTAACAATGACATGACACATGTTGCTGATCTTATGAATCTGCTTCAGGCAGACGCTCTCTTTCTTGAACTAGGGGAAAGGTCTGGTGAAGACACAGCCGTTGAAGATCACCAGTGTTACTTTCATAGTTCCGTCTTCAGAAGCAGAAATTCCATGTCTGGTATGACAGCATCCTTACCCATCGTGGATGTACTCAACGCAAAGTACACACCTACAAACAGATGAAATTAAAGACAGATTATTTGTTTGAACAAGTTAATGTCCAGATCGCCTTTATCTGGTTTTGACAGATTGCCCAAGGGCTCTTAATCAGCACATCAGACTTCTGTGTCTCTACCACATCTGTAAACATTGGCTAGATGCCTTCTATTTTAACTAGCCTGAGGCCCCTAAAACCCATCACATAGACACCCTTTGAAGATGTCTGCGGGTCTATTTTTTTGGTCAATTTGTGCATTATCATTAGAGTGTGGTGGGAGGGGTTATCTGATGACCCGTATGCACAGGGGCCTCGTGAGACCATGATTTGTCCCTGACAGTGTTGTACCACTGAGCTTCTTCTTAGTTGGCAAAAACAGTCTTTGATACGTTCCATATTGATTTTGGAAACATCAGTCAATGTCCCTATTGTTACCATGCCAGTAAGCACTGTAACACTATTATCCTTTGAGATTTGCATCACTTGAGTTCAGAGGTATTTAGTTTGGAAGTGTACGCACTCTCCAAAATCATTCTGACAACACTTTTCAGGAGAACAGCTGAACAGAAATGGTTCTTGAGCAAGTCATCAAAAAACAACTGCAGGCTACAGGCAGACTGCACTCAGGCTTTAGTTATGACAGGTTCTCTCCCAGATAAGCACTGGCAAGACTGTGTAATAGGCAGATGCATAGCTGTAAACTTGTGTGGACAAGCACAGGGAAAACCAATGCAGTTAGCAGAGGGAAGAAAATTGTGCCTGGTTAGTCATAATACAGTCATAACAGACCATGAAAGAGTATTACATGCAATCTGAAGCTCTAGTTTACTGACACTTTCTTTCAACCATAATGGAAGTAGATTACACACGACGTGACAGTAAATAGAGGTCTGCTATCATGTATGTATTTTTGTATCAACAATTACATCAAAGCTCTCTATAGCCGGCGGATAAGATCTGGGCATTTCTTTACACGACAGGCCCTTTAGTTAGCCCAAAAAGACCTTATTGTTGCTGTATAAGAGCCTTAACTTTGCCTAACTACACATCACCTATGAGAATGGCTAGTCTGTAATTAAGGCACCATTTCATGAAATGATGCCTAGGGGAATTATGTGACTATTCAAAGAAGCCTCTGTCATGTCTTTCCACGTATTGGTATTGGTACTAGTGCTTGGCGGCATGTTGTCTATGAGTTTTTGTCATGTGGCCCAGAAAGACCAATTTATAACATGCAAAGGTAGCTTTCAAATCCATTTTTTTTTCAAAATTGTTTTTTTTTTATTACCCTACTATTTTGTTGCTACGATATTTCCAAAATACATTTTTAAGAGGAAAAATAAGAATTTAATTAGTCAGTTTAATTAGTATTAAATAGTTAATACTGGGCAAAAGTCAACTCAACACTATGAGTCTGAAACGATGTGTAGCTGCTGAGCCACCAACAGAAATATAAACAGACAATAAGAACACTAGAATATCAAACAAAAGAGCTGCTGGTGTTCTCAGAACAATGGACAGTCTACCCCAAAAATCCAGAAACCAATATCTGTGAATGTGTTAGGTATTATTTGTATCATGAAAAAGCTGAAAATATAGACCTGTATCGAGTACCAGTACTAACTCCATCTAACCTCACTATCCTATAAATCCTAATATTTATACAATTATGTTTACATTTATTTTAACTACATTTATGTGGTTTGATAAGCTAGGGCTCAGCAAAAATGAAGCTGAACATGAGTTTTGCATCTGAATTTCCCAAGTTATTTCTCTCCTACATGTGTCTATGTGAGTGTATCTTCTTCTATTGCTACAGTACATCTCTGAGCGTATGCATGTCAAAAACGGATATGTGGTTTTGGTCAAAGGTATCAGTAGTTCTATCGCCAATATCAATACTGCATTTAGGTAGTAGTATCGGCAGTAGTATTCATGCAACACTAGTAAATATGTTTGTTCTTTCATCAGTTGAGGGACTGGAATTAGGGTAACTTCCTGGCCTGTGGGGCACACTGTGGGCAGCACCAGGAGAGTATTGTTGTTATACTAGAATTGTTGCTATTTGAGTACGGATTTTTAGTTCTAACAGTACTGATAGACAAGAAACAGTCTATGTCATTTGATCCACCTGTTCTGAAAGAACATTTCAAATACAAAGAATGCCTAATCAATAGTACAATTCTGAAAATCGACTTTTTGGCTGGTTAACAAAACTAAGAAATTGACTTTGGTGTCAACTCATACAGTCGTACAGCATAACAATCGAAATAAATTATGTCGGTTTCTTTAGACATTCTTTCAGCATGGAGTAGCGGTACTCAGGAAGCATGTGTCCATTAACTTTATTAATGCAAACTATTTCCTCAATTTTTGAATCTGAAAATGACCACCTGGATCTGGTATGATAATTTAGATTGAGTCTCGTTGGTTGCTTTCATAGAAGAAGGCTAACTTCTGTCAAGTAAACTATTTTCTGTGGTAACTTGCCTGACCAGAAGAAAATGACTGACGCACACATAAAACCCCAAAAACCCCCTTCTGCTCTTTACATGTGAAACTCTGGTTAGAGCAATTATAAAGAGTCAAGCTGCGATCCTCTGTTTACCTGGACAGGCACTTGAATGTGTCTAAATCAAAAAACACACAAGGCAAAATTACTTGAGCGCAGTCTAATCAAATCAGAGCGCATGACTTCCCCGAAATAAAAGGCATAAAGGCAAGACTGCCTCTGATCCTTAAGGGACCTCGCTGAAGAATTTGACTGCTCTTGAGTGGTTGTGAGCTGCACAGACAATAGCATCTCCCGCAGCGGCCCCAGCGTGGTCTTCAAATTGGATGAGCCCCCACCGACAGGGATCAAAGAACCCAGTAATGTCCACAGATGGAGTTTCAATGTCTGATGGATCAAATGTTGCCTCAGTGACTGGTCAACAGCCAGCAAGAATCCTTGCTCATTCCTCTCATTATTTTACCCCGTGGAAAGTCTGGAATCTCATTAAATATCAGAACTAAACTGTTTCTGATACCAAATCAGAGCTTACAGAATGGTTCTGTATTAAAGGAACGTATGGAAGTCCAAATGGTCCATGAGGTAGTTACGATTTTCAGAACTGCCACTGTGAGATCATGACTTGATAACAAGATAATAAAAGTTGTGTTCTTGAGATCACAACTTGTCTTAAGAACAATTTTTGTTTTCTTGAATAGGGGTGGACCAGTCATCAGCCCGACCGATAATTGGAGCCAATGTTCGGCATTTTTCAGATTATTGGAATTGGCATATAAACCTGGTTTATGGCTGCTAAAACTGTTTTTGTTATTCAGGCACATAACTGACGCAACCATGACCAACAAAACACACTTCTGTAGCCTGGCCCAATGTCCTGTATTACGCAGTACAGTAACAGGTTCTGACCTACAGCGTAGTATACTAATACAGTCACATGACCAGTTACCTCACATTTACCTCAGAGCTGTTATTACTGTATCCACTGTTTAGAGCTAGCTGCTGCTAACGCTGCTCGACTCACCTGAAATACGTTTAGCCTAGCTGTTAGCTACCCTGGGCTATTTCACTGTAAAACTAAACCTCTAAAGTGAGCTCATCTTTTATTAAACTTCAGACCTGTATATTTGCAGTTTCTAAGGCTCATTCTGATGAAAACATACCCCACTACAATCAGCTCAGAGTTGGCTGCGTTTTGCTCCTCAGTGTTACAGTACCCAGAACCCATGGTGTACTGATGGGAGGCAGTACACCATGAAGATAGCTCCCCCTGTATACTAGAAACTCTGACTGGAATAGTACACCATCCGGGTCTCTCCAGTGCACTGCAGATCTCCAATATGGTCGCATACTGCATACTACATATTACTTTTAGGTAGATTTAGTACACAAGCAGTATGAAGTATGCAATTTTGAACACAGCCATGCTTTTCAGTTTAGTGAGAGACATGGGAGGGAATGAAGAACGCCTGCTTTCACACCCACAGCGAGGGGAAAAGGCCATGTCACAGCTGGCAAAATGATTTCACTCATTCTAGCCAAACAAATGTGACTCATGTGCATGAGTGAGGTTTCTGTGAGTGGAGCAGACTGTGTACCATCATTGCTGCTGTAGGGCTGCATCTCAGTTGTGTACTACACACTAACAGTACACAGTGTGTGCTATATACTAATCTTTATAGTATGAGTTCAGCAGGCTAGTACACAAAATGTTAGTGTACTACATCATTTCTAACTAACAGGAAGTGATGAAGCTTACCAGGCTGGACTCTGAAGGCTGCTTCTGTGAAGGTTTTTACTTTTTCCCAAACGCAAACAAATAAACCCATTATTTACTAGAGTACATTCATTTTTATAGGCTGTTTTGACCACACTATTTATATACACCATTTCTGGTTCTATTTCAGGTTACTACAACTGCTGCTTTTTATCACATAAAATACATTTTTGGTCAAACAACAATATCAAATAAACATGTAAACATTCATTTTCCCTCACTGTTGTTACTTTTTATAAAGTAGTAGTTTGTACTGCATGACTGCTTGTGTATTACATTTACAGTTCTAGCTTTTATACAGTGTTTAGTCTGCATCTAGGCTTTCTTGCTTACAACCTGTATACTGAAAATGCTCAGCTTCTGATGTCAGCACTGTCAGGGACTCATCCTGTGTACTTGTGTTATATTTAAAAAATGTAAATATATTTATATAATTTTTGAGCTCCTTTATAAGCTCAATTTGTTCTTACACACATCACTGGCTATTAATGTCACTGACAGCTATTTAGGTTATTCTTCAAGATATTGTTCATTGTTAATAATTTTTGATTTAAGTCATGAGTCAGAGTTGCATTCTTGTAATTTGTCACATGTTAAACATCAACATTACGGTAAATTCATTTTGGTTATTGGTATCCTTGATTACTAATAATCTGTATTGGTATCAGCCCTGAAAAGAAACATATTGGTCGACCCACAGATCACAAGATCTGAGATCACAAGACAATGAAGTCAAGATCTCAAAATAACAGTCCATAGAAGTTTAATGACCTCATGGCCTTTCTGAACTACCACAGGAATGGAAAGCTTCATCGAAAAACCCCAGCCCACCTCACCCACCCCAGCCCAAACGCAGTCAATCAGCTGATACATATTGTAGTGTCCAAATGACATTCATTGGATACTGTAGCTAAAACAGGAGTGCCCAAAAGTGGTCCTGGAGATTTACCACCCTGCACTGTAAGAAGTGCAATCTAAAAAAGTATTTTATGTTGTTACAAGAAATTGTATAATTGAACTGAAGATTTACTCAGCTAAAAAATGACTTTGACTGAAAAAATCGCTCATTTAAAGTCTTTTTAGGTTGAACAAACCTACACTGTAAAAAGTGCAACCTAACAAAATGACTTCAGTTACTTCAATTTGTTACAATTTTTACTCAACTCAAAAAAATACTTTGATTGAAAGAATCACTCGTTTCTCCTTTTTTATATTTTTTAGGTTGAAAAACCTACACTGTAAAAAGTGCAACCTGAGAAATTACTTTTTTTACAAGCAATTGAAACAGCTTTCAGCGTCCTTTTTGTTTAAGTTAAATAAAACCTAATTCATTTGTTTGTAACAAATTAGAGGAGTTTTTTTTTTTAAGTTGGACCAACTAAACACTTTTTACAGTGTGCAGTCTATCACCCCTGACACATGTAATCAAGGCATTTAGGGGCATCTGATTATTTGAGCCAGGTGTGTAGGATCTGAACTGTCCAGGACCAAGACTGAGTACCCCTGAGCTAAATAATGGAAGTTCATGTAGACTTCTATTATATTAGGCTGGCAGCACCTCTGAAGCAAAGCCATCTTTTTATTCTAAATATAATCCAGCTCAGTTCTGCCCAGTGTCTGAGGTACAGGCTACACTTAGAATCTAAACCAAATGCTAAATTAAGAAGCTAAATGAAGAAGCTAAAACATACTGAAGGACAGCCTTGATTCCCTTCTGTCCTCTATCATTACTCAGTACCCCAAACTCCTTCTTCAGCATTCCAGCAGAGCGATGGGAGGAGACCCTACACTTCCACAAGGATCCGTTTAATCACCAACTAGTTTTTTTTTATCTGAACACCAGCTACAATTAAAACGAGGATTTGTCTGTTATACTATCTGTGCTGGTCGGAGGCTTAAACCCTCAGAAACCAGCCATTTTGAGGCGTGTAGCTGTTCTGAAGTTCGTGAGGGTAAAGAGGAGTCAGCCTGACACTCTGCAGTTCTTTTGTCTCCGCCGTTCAATGAGTGCACGTTAAATCTCCACTACACTCCAGCAGAAACCGACACGACAGAATTTTAATCCGCTTCAGAGCAAAAAGTGTGAACGGACAGCTTCTCTTATTGTCGGAAGACATTAGTTACTGTCCCTGTAGCTGCCTGCTCGACTCTTCTCCCTACCGATTACCCCGAGCGTCCATCTCCAGCTCTCTAATTCCGCCCAGTACAGACAGAACTAAGGTCTGTTCGAGCGAAACGATTCACCTCATAATCCAAAGCGAGCAGTTTACCGTGATAACGGCGGAATGTAACGGAGGATTCCGTTACAATGAACAGCCCGGACTAGCCTACTTCCTCCTCCTCCGGCGGGCTCTTACAACTCCACAGTCAGGAATGTGATAAAGGAGCAAAGTACAATCAGTTCGGCTCTCTGTGCGCTAAACTACTGAACCCGGTCCAAACCCACTAACACAGCTCTTCACTCACAGAGAGAACCAAATACGATCATAACCTCACCCGTCTGTTACTGAAGACACGCTCATTCTTCTCCTCTTATTCCACCAGTCATTCAGGAAGTTTTCAGCGCTCTCACTCACTCGCTCGCTCGCTCGCTCTCCCCCCTTCTCACTCGCTCTTTCTCTGTCTCTCTTTCTCTCTCACTCACTCGCTCTCAATCCCCCTTCACGCTCTGTCTTTCTCTTTGTCTCTCTTTCTCTCTCACTCTCTCTCTCACCCCCTTCTCGCTCTGTCTTTCTCTTTGTCTGTCTCTCTCTTTCTCTCACTCACTCGCTCTCTCTCCCCCCTTCTCGCTCTGCCTTTCTCTGTGCCTGTCTCTCTCTTTCTCTCTCACTCTCTCTTGCTGTCCCCTCTCTCACTCGCTCTTTCTCCCCCTTCTCACTTTCTGTCTTTCTCTTTTTCTTTCTCTATTGATCTCTGTCTTGCTGACCTCTCTCTTGTTGTGCACTCTCTCCCCTTCTCACTCTCTGTCGTTCTCTTTGTCTGTCTGTCTTTCTCTCTCCCTCTCTCTCTTTTGCTATCCTCTCTCTCTCCCTCACTCTGCTGTTCCACCATGCTGTATCTTCTGCCATATGCACGGCACCGTTTCCATGTCTATGTTGAATGTTCCAGATTGGTTCCCCTGTTTGAAGTACTGGGCTGAGCTCTCAGAGGGTTGGGGTGTTTGTTTACCCACACTCTGTTTATTCTGGGGTGTAAGTACACACAGGCCAGGAGGGCTAAGTGTATGATGGCAAATTTTTTGGTTGGCCCAGCTAAACCGGCAATCTGGAAGTCCTTCAGCCTGGCCTCCGATGGCGTCTAAGGGTCTAAAACCATTTGAGGCGTTAGTGGAATCACGTACAAGAGTGGAGTTTGTGTTCTACCAGAGCAGGCAGAACGTCTTTGGGTTTTAGATAAAATGGTGTGTTGATGGAGGGTTAGTGTCTGCAGATGCTCTTAGCAAGTAAAGAGATGAAGTCTGACGCTAAACTCATAATGATAATTCAGACTGCTAAGTCCCCCCGACTGTGTAGAGTATGAATTTAACAGATTGTGTCATTTTACATATCACTCAGACGTGATTGAGTTTCTTTTTGGTATTTTCAAACAAGTTCAGGAGTCAAAAATGTTGTTTTAGCACTGAGTTAATTCACAGGTTTTCTGTAAGTGCTCAAACAGGATAAACATCATTCAAAAAGGCGAACAGAGAAGATAAAAAGGATAAAAATGATAACAACTGATTAGTGGTGCCAAATAAATATAATCAATAGTACATGAGAGAAATAATAAGTAATTGAATTAAAGTAGAATCAAAATAACAGAGCGACTTTTGATCTTTTAAAGTATGCATCAGTCATTGTATGCTAAGGTTTTGCCCTTCCGATCAGGCCTAGGCTATAGGCCTTCCCAAAATGGCCTATCTCAAAAACTCTCTTGGCCTTCTCTGCCCTAAAACTCTCCACACCACCATACCACCAACCTCACCAACACTATCTGTCTGTTCCATGGCTTCCAGATTAACCCAGGGCTCTCTGTCCTCAACCAATCTGAGTTGGCTAATGTCGTGCTAATCACTCTCACTGTATGTCAAGTCCTTGCTGATGTCCCAAAAGATGCCTGTTCAGAACAATCACAAGGCTGTACATTATCTACAGAGAATTATCTACAGGGTCCAGCTGTTCTTACCATACTACACCATTTACGTAACTGCTATTAACTCCAGCCTTGCAGCGAAACTCTCAAGACACCCAGATACACAGAAAGGAATGCATTGATTACATTATCCATTACCAGTACAGAGTAATATGAGGAAATATGCAATAGGACTCTAAATTCCTTACAGCACCTTTAATCATTTAGTTTCCATCACTACAGTTGTAAACATCTAGAAAGCAAACAAGTTGGAAGTCTCAACAAAGCTTTGAATTTTTAATTAGTATTCTCGCTTTTACTGTCAGAATAAACCTGATACAAGATATTAGATATGTAGTTGGAATGAACCTGGCACAAAACTGAATCAGATTATGTAGAGAAACACAAGCATCTTTAAAGTGTCTACTTTACAGCAGAAGCCAAAAACATTTGCTTACTTTCAATGTAAGTTATAGGACTTTAGATTTCATTCCAAGCAGTCTTTTCTGTTGGTCCATTCATCATAAATGTTCACCCAATGTAAAGGGCTGAGCAAAAGATGTAGAAATGCAAATATTAATGGAGATAAATGGAGATACTTTTTCTTTTATGTAATACATTCTATGTACGTATAAACATAATGCATTTATTAATTGTTAGAGAAAGACGGAAATCACAGCCCTGCACAAAGACTGTGCATATCTGTGTTATATGCCTTGCTTGCAAATGATGTGTAGCAGCTCTGGGAAGGAAATGACTCAGGATGGGCCGTGCTGGAATACACACTTGCCGAGGGTCAAAAGTTCAATCTGCCGCACAATTGACCAAATAGGAAACTCGGCACAAGGCCTATCTAACCAGATCCAGCTGCATTTACTACAGTGGAAATAACAAGTAAATAATGACAGATATTCACTTTAGACCAATTTCATTACATCACCCTATGGAGACATTCCTGGGTGCATGGGCAAAAATGATTAAAGGCTGTCATTAAAGGCTGTCTAGTGTTATCTGTAGTGCAGTACGTTTTAGTGTTAGGCTGAGATGGCAGCTATCTCTTTAGTCACATTATACTTCTTTATCATTTATGCTTTTCAGTCACACTAAGTGTTCAGTCTGTAATGCTCAGTCTCAGTAGTTGTTGATGAAGAGTGAAAGAAGCCAGTGTGATGTCTGTACGGCCAGTTAAGGGTTTATCTTACACTCTGAAACAAACAGATAATAATAGGAATAGAGTTTGTGTGAAATGGGGCTCCTGCCTGTATGATGGTGTGAACGTTTTCTAAGATGTTTCAGAAATAGCCAGCACTCTTAGACTGCCAACTGTGTGCTAAACGTCTGTCTGCCAGTCATCGGGCGTTCCGAGAATGACCTCAGACTCACTCATCTTTGTGGTTCCTGACTCTGCATGACGTACTGATATTATACCACATGTAGTTGTTGAGGCCTCTGTGTAATCTTCTGTTATGTATATTTGTTCCTTGCACAATGAATAACTTGTACCTAATGGCTGTTTTGACTGGAATTAAAGAAGTGAAGGGTGGTCTCTGCCAGCACAGCACATGGTAAACATAGCTTTGAACAGTTACACACATAAAATCCTGATAGATTTTAATAAAACACAAAAAATAAGGGCAGTCGCCTCACAGCAAGAAGGGCCTGGGTTCGGTTCCCTCTGTCCAGAGTCCTTTCTGTGTGGAGTATTCATGTTCTCCCAGTGTCCGTGCGGGTTTCCTCCAAGTGCTGGAGGATGCTAAAATGCCCACCTAAGTGTGAGTATGTGCATGGATGTGTATGTCTGTCTGTCTGTCTGTCTGTCTGCCCTGCGATGGATTGGTGGCCTGTCCAGGGATTTTCCTGCCCTCAGCCCATGGAATGCTGGGATAGGCTCCAGCAACCCCATGACCCAGAAGGATTCAGTGGTTTAGAAGACGAGTAAATGATTATCAGACTTTTGGACACATTTACTTCAAAACATTTAGATCTAACAGTTCACCATTTGGCCTTGAGGAACAGGGATGCAGTCTTACTTAATGCTCTAAAATGAAAATGCAGGAGTGTGGCTAAAAGGAGACTCCACCCATGGACCAAAACTGTATGTTTCTCATAAAAATGTTAAATTATTAAAGAAGGAAAGAATCAGTTGAATGATCTTTATACACCCACTGGCCACTTCATTAGGTGCACCCCTACAGTCACACTGTCCTTTTCATCAGTCCCACTTACCACATAGAAGCACTTTGTAGCTCTACAATTACAGACTGTAGTGCATCTGATTCACAGCATACTTTGTTAATCCCCTTTAACCATGTTCTTCAGTGGTCAGCACTGCAGTGACACTGACGGGTGATGATGTGTTAGTGTGTATTGTGCTGGTGTGCGTGGATCAGACACAGTAGTGCTGTTGCTGACCACTGATTAAGGACTAGAGGATGACCAACACAAACTGTGCAGCAGCAGATGAGCTATCATCTCTGACTGTACGTCTACAAGGTGGACCAGCAAGGTAGGAGTGTCTAATAGATTGGACAGTGAGTGGACACAGTGTTTAAACACTCCAGCAGCACTGCTGTGTCTGATCCACTGAAGCACACCAGCAAAACACACACAAGCACACCAC
The DNA here is from genome assembly GCA_034552555.1 of Semaprochilodus insignis. Classification (NCBI taxonomy): domain Eukaryota; kingdom Metazoa; phylum Chordata; class Actinopteri; order Characiformes; family Prochilodontidae; genus Semaprochilodus; species Semaprochilodus insignis. Next base: position 16,319,945 of record CM067499.1, on the reverse strand, counting down.
CACCACGTCAGTGTCACTGCAGTGCTGAGAATGATCTCTTCATACTACAACCATATGTGGTCTGTACATGTAAACATACGACTAGTCCAATTGATAGTCCCTAGAAATAAAGACAAAAATGACTTTCTCAATGAATACTTTGTGTACTTTGTAGTCGTTTAATTAACATTAATCGATATTTACCATTTAACTTTGTTATCAGATTAACAATGACATGGTTAGCTCTCTTTGTGTGCAACATTGTGAATCTGTGTTGAGCTTTTGAAGAGCAATGAGGAATGACATGAGAGGGATGTGTGCTGGGATAAAAATGCACAGCACATAAGCAGGATTCTTGGCATCAAATATCGTGCAACTACCACAATAAAAAAAAAAAAAAATTTTTAAAGATAATGTAAGGCTTGTTTGCTTGCTTTCTCAACAAAGAAAAAAAATCCAGTTCATTTCCAGATTTGCAAATCATGCACATTTCCATTGTATATTTATATCAACAATATTAGATAAAACACATGAAGATCAGCGGATGGGCCTCCAAAACAGACAGAAACTGCACGTTAAGGCTGCTGGGAAAAAGGGTTAATAATGTTTAACTCTTTGATGCCATTATTTTGAACTGAAGACCAGTAATTGACAGGTACCCAGTCTATGGGTCCAACCATAATTCCCTGACTTGTATAAAGATTGACAGAATAATGAAGGAAGGAATGAATCAGGCTGGTCTGAAGGCTCATTACATGGTTCAGGCCTTTCCCTTTACCACACCCTGGACCACGACCACAAAGGTTTCGTCGAAACCTGACAGAGGTCCCAAGTAGGCCTACTCCCAGGACTTAAAAATAACAGGATTTACAGGAATCAATAAACAGCTCAGAATGGAGACCAGGTGGAAAGTGCACAAGTATGCCAAGGAAACCTACGATGTCGTCATTCACTTCATCAGAAGCTGCTGTGGCTTTGAATCTTGCCACATCCATCCTGCAGAAGAGCAGCTGGCCCTAGTTCCCTGCTGCCTCTGAGAAACATGGCCTGTAAATGCACTAAAACCCTGGACGCTAGTAACCCTTAGGAAAGACACATAATACCTCTGTAGTTTCTCCTAGACATCAATGAGATCAGACAGGACAAGGACAAAGGTCACTTTTGCTGTTCAGGTATACAATCATCAAAAGAATAGTTGCACCCAGAAGGAAGTGTCGGATTGCAGTGCTATTCATAAGGAAAATAAAGGCAAAAAATGATTAAAAAAATTAGAATGAAATATTTATTGAGTTGCACATACAGAAGCAGTGTAACCATGCTAACATGAGCTCAAGTGAAAAAATATGCTCATCGTCAAAAGAATAGTTGCACCCAGAAGGAAGTGTCGGATTGCAAGGCTATTCGGAAAGAAAATAAAGGTTACCTGGAACAATAAATGAAGATAAATGTAGACTGCTATGGACAATATTTATTGAGCTACACATGCAGAAGTAGTGTCTCACAGTACAGTGTCAGGCCGCTATGTTTGCTAATGCAACATGCCAGACGTGTCAGGATGTTGCAGAAGTTCCTAATGGTGTCCTGTGATAATCCATCCCATGCAGCTTGAATATTCTCATGTAGTTCCTGCAGATTGTGCAGTAGGGGTGGAGGTGGAGTGACACCAGGCCTTCAGGCATGTGACTTGTGACAACAAGCCATTCATCTTGACACTGACCACGGTGTCTCCACACAGATTTGTTGGTAGTCTCCACCAAGACAAAAGCGGGACTCGTCACGGAAGATGACCCGTAGCCATTCTGTACCACTCCATGACAGTCTGGCACGACACCATTGCTATCTTTGGCGATGTTGACGTGGTGTTAAGGGCAGTCTGTGTCCATGTAGTCCTGCATCGTGCAGCTGTCTGCCAATGGTGTTGGAACTGACATAATGACTCATGGAGGGCATCACTGCCCACTGAATGTCCACAATTGTGGCTGCTGGGTCAATCAGGTAGAGGGATAAAGTCCATCCTTGCTTATGTCACATGCGTGGCAGAGCATGAAACTTAAATCATTCGCAAGTCTCATAATGTCAAGCCTACCCACCCATGACTGTATCTCCTAGACAGAAGAACCCAGTAATCTCACACCTCCTTTTGAGGTTTAATAGAGAATTCAATATGTCACACATCACACTCAGCCAACCAAGATCCTTGTCAGTTTTGATGCTGGGAATAACTATTATCAGTAACACTTTACATTAAGTAAAGACTAACTAATATGAAGTAATGCATTAGTTAACATAAAGTAATAGATTAACAATGATTGCAATGCTTAACTAATTTGTTACTGAAGTAACATCAGTCGTTTGCTTTGACATTCTCATGAAGGATATTTCAGTGTGTAATTTGCACCAAATTTGCAGAAAACTGACGACAGTGATGTTTTCAGCTTTTTATGGTTGGAAAACTACATACACTACAGGCCAGGATGGCCACAGTTTAATTGTTAACCCGCAACTGAAGCTTCAAGTTCAAACAAGCTTCAAGTTCAAACAATGGCACATTGATAATGAATTGAAGGCCTGGGAGATAGCAGTGGTTGCTGTGCAGCAACTGAAGGGCTGACAAAAGAAGATGGAGTTGGGCGGAAGGCGTATGATTTGATTGGCCATAACACAGTGAGAGCGCTCACAGAAAACAAACCAATATTCACAAATCTTAACCAATGCGGCTTACTAAAATATTATTTCCCCATTTGATTGGATAAGTCTGTGATCAATCTAGGCAGTGCTGGTTGGTGAAGGTGAATAAATAAATTAAAAAAACAGCCAATCAGAGGCCTTGAAATACTTAGGGCCCCTGGGCCTTAGCCCAGGAAAGCTTGTGCGTTGAGTCAGCCCTGCTGGGGATGATTTTTATTTCCTGGATATATATTACCCACAGCTGGGCCTGCAACCTGAAACAAGGGCCAAAGTTAATTAAAACCTGAAGGCCATGAGATACTGCATACTTAATAACCTAAGAATGTAAATTTACAAGGTCTACCACTGATTATTATTCTGTAGAATATGACCTCTGTATTGTTCATTTGTGTATCCACCAATTTAAAAATGGACCTGAATGATACGTTGTGAAGTACACCAGTCATCAGAAGAATAGCTGCACAAATAGTTGCACCCAGAAGGAATCAACCCACAGGAATGAAACTTGGTGGGTAGTTTTAGCATTGTGGGACATTCAAATGATTCAGGTTTCACACTCGGCCACACATATGACATAAGCTTTACTTGACTGACACAACAGTCACAATTGTGGACATTCAGTGAGCAGTGATGCCCTCCATGAGTCAACCTGTTAGTGCCAGCACCATTGGCAGACGGCTGCACGATGCAGGACTACATGCATACAAACCATTACGATGACTGCCCTTAACACCACCTCAATGTCACCAAAGACTGCAATGGTGTCGTGCCAGACCGTCATGGATTGACTTAGAATGGTAGCGGGTTATCTTCAGTGAGTCTCACTGAATGAATCTGTGTGTGGAGGCACCGTGGTCAGCGCCAAGATGAACCATTTGTTGTCACACGTCCAGAAGGCCTTGTGTCACTCCTCCTCCACCCCTACCGCAACATCTGCAGGAACTGGGTGAGAATATTCAAGCTGCATGTGATGGATTATCGTAGGACACCATTAGGAACCTCTACAACTCCATGCCGAGACGTCTGGCATGCTGGGTTAGCAAACATGCTGGCCCGACACCATACTGAGAGACACTACTTCTGTATGTGTAGCTCTATTGCCCATATCAGTCTAAATGTATCATCATTTATTGTACCTGGAAACCTTTATCTTCCTTCCCAATAGCTTTGTAATCTGACACTTCCTTCTGGGTGCAACTATTCTTTTGATGATGAGTGTACGTTGAGTCAGGTCAGCGCGCAGCTTCACAGATTTTTATTTTTTATTAGTATAGTTCAGTCAAAAGTTCTTCTCAGTTTTTAGTACTGCATCTCGGTCAAGTCAACAAAACATCTAAAGCTGAGCCTTCCAGTCTAAAAACTGCAAGCTAATAGGGGGAATACTGCTTTCCACTGTCAGAATCCCAACCTTTGAGGGCTGTGGTTTCACTGGGATTTGCAGCAGATAAACAGTCATGACATTCTGGATGTTTATTTACTGGTGAGTGTAAAGAGCTATTTGACACTGTTCAGGGCACATTCATCTCTTAACTGTGTTTGGACATAGAAACTGACACACTTTCAGCAGTGGTGGACAGTAACTCCATGACTGCAATTGGTCACTGTACTCCACTACATCTTTCTTTTAGCTCCACTACATTATGGCCAAATCTGTCCTTCCTTTTGGCTTATGTGTGCATAAAAAATGTAACATATGCAAATGAAAGAAGTGTGAAACGAGCCCACCAATCAGGATACCGCGCACACTTTGTTTTGAGCTGTTGGACAGAGCTTGGTTCCAGCTAATGGAAACTGTTCAGTGTTTTGTGCTTATGATCATTTGAATAGACATCAGTGTCAGACTAATTAATGACCTTCTATTAAAGACTGGTGGACTGAGAGTGACACTAGAGTCTCTTCATCTATATGAGTTGATTAAGGGTCTTGTTCCAGAAATGATAGTAGGACCTAAAGCCATAATAAATCATTCTACTGTTACTTTCATACTTAAGTACATTTGAATGTACTTTTACTCAAGTGGAGGTCTAAAGGGAGGAACTTCTACTTTTACTGGAGGAATATTTTACTTTGGGTATTGTCACGCCTGCTGGTTCTCCTCTCACTTCTGATCTCCTGGACTCCATTTCCCATAAACCACCACCCGAAGACATCACCATCACATGTCCACCATCTTCCAATCCAATTCCAGATCAGCATCCCCAGTATACTAATTACACACACCTGCTCCTCATCAAGTATTGCCACTCGGTGTGTACTAAGCGTTTACTCTTTTGTCTTTTCCCTTTTGGTACTGTTGCTGGTCTGATTGTTTGCCTGGTTTTGACTTCTGCCTGTTTTCTTACTCTGACTCTGTCCTTGCCCCTTGGTTATGTCCACTTTGATCTTGTTGCTGCTGTGTTATACTACCAGTCTGTTTAATAAACATTGCTTTGCTTTTAGCTCAGCGCGCGTCACAATTTGTCTGTCCATCAACACAGGTATCTCTACTTTAACTCAACTTTCACAGCTTTAGAGTAGGGTAAGTACTACATCATGAGAAGACTGTGGGTTTGAATCCCAGTAATGTGGAAGTGCTAATCTCCCACACGAGAGAAGTAGGGGATCTAGCCAATAAACTAACTGACGAGGGAGCTGGTAACAACACAGCGTATGTCCGAGGCACCACATTTACAGTTTTTTTTGAGTAAGATCAACGTAAATTGTACTATCTGACCTGCAAACTGAAAAACAGAACAAAAACAAAAATGTTTATGAGAACCTTTGACTAATCTGAGTTGAGTAAACTAAAGAAAAGCTTTGAAATCAGTGATGTATTGTTGATATGAATACTGAATGCGTGATGTTGATATGTTGGACAGCAGTAAATGCAATGTGTTCCAAGTTTGATCAATAGTTTATAGCTTATGACTCCATGTTTACTCTGTATATGGAAGAAAATATCCACAAAGGGCAAAAGGACGAGTGTGTGTTTACTAGCAATGTGCAAATATTTTGATTACCGTATATTTGTCACACGGGAACACTTAAGTCAGTGCAGCCTCTGTAGTAGGAAGCAGCAAACATTCATCCCATCCATATATAAAGACATACTATAGACAAATTAGTGTTAACTATGAGGAGCTGAGGTTACTGGCTTTACCTCCTATAGGTCTATATATGGGCTCACACCCCTGTTCCTCATAACTACATGACTTACATAGTAAATGATACTACGAAATAATATCTAGTAAGTTACTGAATAACAAGTTTTCAGATTAAACAGGCTGCAGTTGAAAGGATGAAATGAACATTGACCCTTTGCCCTGGCTCTGATAAAGGAAGGAAGAACTGGAGTTGAAGGTTCGGTACATTGTTCAAGGTTCAGTTTACCGCACCCCATACCGCAATTGCCAAAGTTTCAGTGCCCTGGCAGAGTCGCTGTTAATGAAGCCAAGACAAACATGACCAACTCACAGCAAAGCATATGACTAAAGACATAAGAATTTTAGAAATGGCATAACGCTGTTTTCTTTGTTTTAGCAATTGGGACTGGGATTCCAACCAGGAGGCTCATAGAGAATGATGCAAGAGTTGGCCACGGTTTGGTCTGCTTTGGGTTTGTACATTACTATATCCGTTAACAGTCCAGCGAATATCCAGCACACTTAGCAAACATACCAAGTCAGACAGACTGAAGTGATGATAATTTTAGCAGGATTTTTTTATCAGAAATGAAAGGCAGAAAGAAGGGGGATCGTCAAACAGTGAATCCTGATTGTTGAATGTCTTGTGTTTTCTATGTGCTGGGCATCTTTTTCTCCTATATGTTATTGTTAGCTTTATTAGTCATATGCACTTTACTACAAAAGAAGCCTCGTAGGCTGCATCCCTGTGCATCATATAACCACAGAGCCAGTTTCACAGATCCAGGTTAAAGGGGAACTCCACCAAAAGTTCTCTCATCTCTCACTCATCTGCAGCATTGCAGCCTATCCTAGCTTTCAATGGGCGGAAGGCAGGAAACACCCTGGACCGGCCGCCATTAAATCGCAGGGCAGACGCACAGACATACACACTCACACCTAGGGTGCAATTTAGCATCTCCAATTCATCTGACTGCAGGTCTTTGGACTGTGGGAGGACACTGGAGCACCCAAGCAGATACGGGGAGAACATGCAAACTCCACACAGAAAGATGCAGACGCCCCGGCCGTGAATCAAACCCAGACCCTTCTTCTGCTGTGAGGCAATGGTGCTACCCACTGCAACACCACCCCCAAAATATGTGCATAACTGAAAGGTTAGCATGTGAACAAAGTCATCCTGAGGGGCTTTGTGTGAAATGCTATGAGGTCAGCGTTGTTTACAGTGTTGGTGATAGGAACCAGACGTCTGGGCAGTATAACAGCTCTTAAAGCCCCCTCACAGAGCTCTATTACATGAAATGGTTATGAATACATTGCCTGATGTCTGACACGTTGCTTTACGGTAGTTTTGTGATTAAAGTTCTAGACTAAAGCATATTTAAACCAGCTGTTGTTTGAATTCATTCATGATGAAAGGTTATATAAAGGGCAAAAGAGTCCCCAAGGAAAACGTATTCTTTCAGACTGACCACTATATCACCACCACCACCATTTCATGAAATAACTCAGAAGGTGTGTTTTTGGCGGAATTTGTGGTGGTTTTGGGTAGTATGGAAAATGGCTATATTTGCATGGTAGACTTTGTGACCTCTGATTCCTATCACCACCACTGTAAAGACATCTCTGTATAGGTACTCTGCAAATCTCATATCAAACCACCTCAAATTACTTTGTTTCCATCTCGACCACTGACAGAATTATTTAACAATTTGGTGGAATTGCGCTTAAAGCCAAAACCTGGAATAAAAAGAATTTCCAGTGGTAATTCCCCACTGACACTGCAGTTTAGTTATACGTTTGGGAAGCTGCTGTATAATGAATATAATCTTCCTAATAGATCATTACTATGGGTTTTTAGCAGCAGTATTGGATAGTATAGGTTTTGACAGTATAGGTATAGGTTTTCAGGTCTGTTTTTCATTGTCATACTCATAGGACTTTAACAGTTATCAGTTATTCTATATTCAATATTGCATATAATTGTAAATTCTTACCCTTTTTATTCTGCTTTTGTGCTTGCTTTGTTATCCGGTGTCAACCAGAGGAGGTTGTGGTCCCCTTTTGAGTCTTGGTTCCTCTTGAGGTTCCTTCCTCTTGCTCTGAGAGAGCTTTTCCTTGCCGCTGTTGCCCTTGGCTTGCTCACTGGGGGGCTTGGACCCGGTTTCTCTGTAAAGCTGCTTTGTGACAACATCTGTTGTAAGTCACAATAAAGACTGTTAAACAGAAATAAATAATGAAGCACAGTGATCTACAGGGCTATATGAAAGATTAGCGTTGCAAGTGTTGCATTCACTGTGCTTTGGTTCCCTCTAGTGGTTGCTTCTATGGCATGAAGCTTTGCAGGTTTTCATTTCATCTGGATGTCTGGTGGAAGGTTTTGGGCCTCCTTAGGCTTAGTAACACAGTGGTCGTGTCCACAAAGACAAAAGTGTGACTCGTCACTGTAGATGACCCGCTGTCAATCTGAGTCACTCCATGACAGTCTGGTCCAACAACTTTGCGGTCTTTGGCGATGTCGACGTGGTGTTAAGGGCAGTTGTCATAACGGTCTGCGTGCATGTAGTCCTGTACCGTGTAGCCATCTGCCAATGATGCTGACACTAACAGGATGACTCATGGAGGGCATCACTGTCGTTGTTGGGTCAGTCAGGTGCAGTGATAAGGCCCATGCTTGCTCATGTTACATGCACGGCTGAGCATGAAGCTAGGATAATTTGGATGTTTCATTCCTGTCAGTGGATTCCTTGAGGATGAAACTATTTGTGCAACTATTCTTTTGATGATGAGTGTATATATTATATCTAATCCACAGAAACAGAATATACACGAAAAAATGACAAAAAATAAACTTTTTTGAAATATTTAAAATAATCTTTATCTCAGAAACATTCGTGTTGTTTTAATTGGTGAAATACATATGTCAAGATAATGTGCTGAAATAGTGAAACTAGGGTTAAAGTACATTAAAAGACAGTGTTTCTTAGAAAGTAAATAAACTTAATTTTGCAGATTTTTACCATCAACAACAACAAAAAAAACCCCAATTAATTAATAGGGCTTTTTTACAGATTTTTTTACAGTGTGTATTCAGCTAATTTCCCCGTCTGAGCATGAGGACCTACTTAAGCACATTTGATTAATAAGCAGGATTAATTTACCTTTTCATTCTTGATCACATACATGTAAGTCATTAAGCATATCACAGCTGTTTAAGTGCATAATGAATTTTTGAATCCTGGAGAAGCCATAGCCAGAAGTACTAGAGGTGAAGGCCCTCATCTCCTAATCTGGGGGCACTCTTTGATGGTTTGGGAGGGGGTGTAGCTTGAATTAGTAATGAATATATTAAGGGAGGTGTGGGGGCTGAACAAAAATCCACTGATAATGTTTAGCAGTTTCAGCTCATAAGGAGGAAAATGCGTTCACTGTTTAAGATCAACTTCAACTGTAATTTAGGGTGCTATATAGAACAATCTTTTCAAATAGTTCTCGAACTGGGTTTTCATCATAGAGAAGAACCAGTGGGTCATGCAAAGAGCCATTTATGCACTCAAATGGTTCTCTATAGAACCATTACTTTTACTAAAGAACAATTTGAATGCATAAATGGTTCTTTGCATTGTCAAATGTTCTATATAGAACCATTGCCTGTACTAAAAAGAAACCCTATAGTGGTGTAACTCAGATGCAGCACCATCTAAACTACCATAACCTAAATTGTTTTGTTGATTTAACTTAATACGCAGCACTAATCATTTTTTATTTATTCATATTTTTGTTTGGCTAAACTAAAACACTCATCAACAAAAAACAGCTACACCCAGAAGGAAGTGTGGGATGGTAATGCTATTGGGAAGGAAGATAAAGGTTAGCAGGAACAATTAATGATGATAAATTTAGACTGATATGTTTAATATTTATTGAGCTACACATACAGATGTAGTGTTTCTCAGTATGGCATCGGGCCACCATCGTTTGCTAACCCAACATGCCAGACGTCTCGGCATGGAGTTGTAGAGGTTCCTAATGGTGTCCTGTGATAATCCATCCCATGCATCTTGAATATTCTCACACAGTTCCTGCAGATTGTGGCGGTAGGGGTGGAGGCGGAGTGACGCCAGGCCCTTTGAAAGTGTGATGTGTGGCAACAAACCATTCATCTTGGCCCCAACCTCGGTGCGTCCACACACGGAATCGTTGGTCGTCTCCACCAAGACAAAAGCGGGACTCGCCACTGAAGATGACCCGCTGCCATTCTGAGTCACTCCATGACAGTCTGGCACGTCACCACTGCAGTCTTTGGCAACGTCGACGTGGTGTTAGTGGACAGTCGTCGTAACGGCCTGTGTGCGTATAGTCCTGCGTCCTGGAGCCGTCTGCCAGTGATGTGTAGGAGAACAATTTTAAAAAGCTGTGTTGCTAAGGTTGAAATCAAAGTTTTATGCAGCACAGACAACACTAAGGATTTCTCATAAACAAAAGGGCTTTGTAAATCATCCTGCGCATTCCTTGTTTATTATGTAACACATTGCATAATCTCAATAATTAACCATTGACTTGTTCCCTCGTCATCGTTTGCAGCACAACATTATAGATCGGCCTGGATTCACTCCCCTGTTTCCTGCAGCAAGCGGATAGTGATCTAAGTGTAGCATCTTTGACAGCACCTTTCCTGGCTGAACATGTTGGTGCAGATAACACTGTCAGAAGCTATGTACTGCCAGGATGCCTGTACATTCAGGCACGATAAAGGCGCGATAACACCTGAACATAACATGGATATTTGCTTGCCTTCTAATTGACCCCTGAAAGGAAAACTCCAGGGTTTTCACACTGTATTCTATCTGCAGCATCGATAGCACAATACCATAGACAGATTACCACAGACAGAAATTTCCCTTCAAACTGGCTTATAACAGAAGCCAATGGCAACTGACTTCTATTATAGATGCTTTTTGAGTCAGAAGAATACTGAAATTATTATCTCTAATAATTAACTACACACTACACATGCAGCAGATAGACCTTAGGTTTAAATAGCCCATGGAACAGCCTAATGGTACCTATATGGACTCATACCTCAATTCCTCACTCTCATAAGACTTTATATTAGTAGTAATGGCATTCATTTAATAATAGTAGTTACTGATCCTTTATACTGCTTACTGAATAATAAGCCTTAAGGGGCCCACATCATGGGAAACCAAATTTCTTGTGTTTATATTCTGTATTAAGAGGTTTGTAGTACTATGTAAACATTGTTAAAGCGTCAAAATGTGCCATTCATTCTCCAGTCCATACAGTTCATCTACATTGAACCCAAATTGCAGTTCCAGTTTTTTATGAATTCATTGCTTTTGTGATGTCACAAGACATAACTAGAACACTTATACCCACCTGTTACCCACTTATAGCCTACTCCGCCAATTCATAGTGAAGTTATAAGAGGGATTTCAGCCCTGAATAAGGCGTAATACATGGCAGCCAATCAAAACAGAGCTAATTTCCATAAATCAGTCTTAAAGGCAGAGTAACAACAACAAGTCAGTTTAAAGGACCAATCTGTCAAATTCATACTTCATACAATCCGTCTCAATCCTCCCCGTTACTTACCAGTCTAAAGAACTGTTGCATTTGAGTTCAGCAGCAAACATCATCCCTTTACTCTCCAGTGCTTTGCTTGTTTTCTTTGTACTAGAACGTGTTTTCTCGCCAAGAGCAGTTGTGCCTCTTAGTCATCTGCTCATGTGGTGACTAAAGGAAAACTGATGCTACAGTCTATCGCCTCTTGAAGTGGTATTATAATAGAGGAGGGGCCGGAGACCACCTCTGGTACAGAAAACCACACAAATGTTATAAGTGCATCTCCAAAAGATAAATAAATAAAATATAGTATGTATATATATAAAATGAAGAAAATTAATTACAAGCAAAACCGTAGGATATGGACGTCTTCAGGTTGTTCACTCATTAATAAGCTTGGAGATCAAGGCATTAATGCTTAATCCTCAACTCTCAGCCTTTTGCTGGGTGATTATGGAAGTAATGGTGTGATTTTTCTAGGCAGAAGAAGCTGAGTGATCCTACACAGGCTTTATAATAGAGTGCTCCCTCCTTGTACACCACAAGATGTCTCTCTACACATGCTGAATATTGCCCACAAGCCTTTACTCGCAGTGTGTGGGTGGCACTAGCGCAGCAGTCCTGGCTGCACTGGAATGTTGAGCACTATGCTGGAAACATGTGGCTGGCAGGTAAACTGCAACAGAGGTTTGGTCATTCTACACTGAAATATGGATATGGTGTATAAATCAGGCAGATGTACTCTATGACACAGTATTACATTTTAAATTCTATTCTGTATTTATATACATGTGGGTTTATGTATATGTGTGTGTCATTGTACATGTTTAGGAAGAAAATCGAAAAAAATATCAGGCCCAAAAATGCTCATTACAGAAATCACTTTTACCAGAGCTGCATGGTTTTAGTTACTGAGGTCAGTTTGGTCATTTTTTCTAAATTTCAGAATTATTCATTCAGAGAGGTTTGAAAATGTGAAGTGGTTCATTGTAGGGAAACTTAGACTCTGATTTCTGTACAGTGGTGGTGATGGGTACCAGGCGTCAGGATGTTTTCAACACAAATATAGCCATTTAACATGCTGTCCAGAATGACCCCTGAAGCAACACATGCTTTCTGAGTTTTATATTAATGTTGATGAAGGTAAAATAGTTACCATCATCTATTTTGCCTTACAAGGCCCTACATATACCATTCCATCATGAATGGACTAAAATAAATGGATTAAATTTTATCATAAAACCTATCATAACACAATATTTTAGACATCAGGCAGCATATTCATAACCATTTAATGTAATAACTTACTGTAAAGAACATTTTAGAAACATTAAGCTTGTCAGACATCTGGTTCCCATCACTACTACTGTGAATAATTCTGACTCAGTAAGCTTCTCTAGAATGGAGCATCCCACACCAAACCACTCAGAATGACGTTGTTTATCTTGTTTATATTAACCATTGAATTATGTTGAATTAAAAAAAGCAGTTGAGTTCTCATTTAAGGTTAGGCTTGTTAGGCTTCCTATTACATACGTAGTACCATAGTACTATTTTTACTGCAGTACAAGTACTGTACATGACCAACAATCAGTTTATTTAATTTTCTGTCAAAATGACCATCGAGTGTCAGAACTCTCAGAAGATATATATTAAAAAATAGCCAGCTCCAACGAAGTATGACTTCAAATCTATCAATATTTTATTTCAATTGTCCACTCTTTTATTTTATGCACCTACTGTCAATTTAATAGAATTGAGAAACTGGAAATATAAGCTCACTGGATTTCTGGATGTAAGCCACATCAATATTCAGAAACTCTTGCATCAAAGAATTGTGCAGTTGGGCCAGAGTTGGTGGATGCCTTCCCTGGCACAATTCCGAGGAGGATTTCCTGTAGACTGGGATTTTATCCACTGCTGGTAGATCTGTATGACTGTACACTTCCATACACCTGCAAATTCAGCTACTTCCTTTGGCACGCCCAAATGGAATCACTCCTTTTGCCAGTCATCAACATCTGCTTCGGACCCATTTTCCACATATCAAACGAGACATTCACTGCACTGTAGCACCTCTTCTCCATCTCTGAATCCTGTCACTCACTCTCCAGGTATTTACAGCCTGATCATCCTTGTGCCACGTCATCCGCAGGAGCTTGAAGTTACCACCTCAAACACACAAGGTGACTAATTTTTTGTCCGGTGAGCTTAATAACTAACAGCCAGGCCAGACCTGAAAGACCACCAAACCCGTCAGATATGCAGTACTTAAATGGGGGAAATCATTTGTACTGAATGGCTTTTGACTGGAAATGAATGAAAAGGTGGTCTTTGAATTTCAGACAAACTCCCTTTGATTTCCTTTGATTTACCTTTGATTTCAGAAGAAACGATGGATGAGCATCTGTCTACAAACCTTTGGACATACAGAGTATATACAACCTCAAGTCCCCAAACTGTTGGACAACAAACGTGTGAATTTGTGTATATGTGTGTGTGTTACACTGTCAGTGCTGGCAGATAAAAGCATTCATGCAGCAGTCTCGTCACAGCAGCAGGGATGGGAGAGTAAGCAGCTTAAGCGAGTCATTCATAAATAAAGTCACTGAAATAGCATGAAAGTTTTGGAGTTCACTTTAACAAAGACTAGAAATTTCAAACATCACTGTTTTGTACACAGATAACACCTGGTTTCAAACAAAAGGGATTCTCAGCTCTGAATCCCAACAGGCTAAGCTTAACCCCGTCTGTGCTTTTGTGGTATATAATTTACTGCAGCATAAAACATAAAATAATACTATCTTGAACTGACCAGCATATCAAGCAGAAGCATACTGTACTGATACGCTATATGGCCAAAAGTTTGTGGACACCTGACCATCACACCTACATGAGCATGTTGGACATCCAATTCCAAAACCAAGGGCATTCATTTGGAGCTGTGGAATTAACCCCCTGCCTTTGTGACAACAGTAACCTCCACACTACTGACCATTCAGCCAAAATAACATTTCTGAGGTCAGGCTCTGATGTTGGGACAACATGGCCTGACTCGTACTTGATGATCCAGTTCATCACGACGGTGGTCAGTGGGGTTAAGGTCACGGCTCTGTGCAGGCCACTGGAGGTTCTCCACATCAAACTCATCAAACTATGTCTTTACAGACCTCGCTTTGTCCACAGAGGCACCGTTGTGCTGGAACAGGACAGGGCCTTCCCCAAACTGGTGCAAAACCCAAAAAACAGCCTCGGACTATTATCCCTCCAAGACTGCTGGCACTGTGCGAAAACCAGATTCGCCAGGTTTGTCCATCAGAATGCTTGATGATGAAGCATGATTTATCACTCCAGAGAACCACTGCTCCAGAACCACTGCTCTAGAGTCCAGTGGCAGCAAGCTTAAGAAAGTTCTAGCTGACACTTGGCATTGAGCAGAGTGATCTTAGGTTTGTGTTCAGTTGCTCGACCATAGAAATCTATTTAATGAAGCTCCTGATGCACAGATTTTGAAAGGAAGTCACTTCAGTGAGTGATGCAACAGAGGAGTTGGACGTTGCATACTTCATCACTTGCCAGCCTCCCTCTGAGTTTGCATGATCTACTGCTTCGTGATGCTTCCATTTCGTAGTGATAACACTACCAGCTGACCAGGGCAGATCTAGCAGGGCAGAAATTTCTGAACCAACTTGTGGCACCCTAATAATAGTGACACATTTAAAGTCACTATGCTCCTCTTTATAGGCCATTATACTGACAGGGGCGTCCACATACTTTTGGCCACATCATTTGCATGCTGTAAACCCTAAATAAACCACACAAATACTGTTTCTTTCCATAAGCACCGTTTCCAGATATTTTTCCAAGATTTTTTATTAATGTTGGGAAATAAAATAGACTTTTCCCAGCTATAAATACAATCCTATTGACAGTGCTCTATGTACCTTTATCCATCAGCATATACAGTTCATAATAACACATTATATCATTTCAAATTGTTAGGTGGAGCACACTGCATTTGGTAATTCAACAAAAACGACGAGAATCTTCATCAAAATGAAATATTAAGTGCTGAAAAGTGTGAAGACTAAGGCCGATACAGTCCAAAAGCGTTTGAATTGGTCTGCAGAGAACTAGAAGGGGTACATCCACTAAACCACATTAGTCCATAGATCAGTCCAGAGTTGGAATACCTGATAAATACACTGAGGTGGCATAAAGACTCACTCTAATATTGCTCATTGTACATTACAGGCCAATATGCCACACCTGCATCTAAGTGTTTGGAGTTTGGTGACCTCCTAAGGTGTTTTTTTTGTTGTTGTCAGGAAGTCAGTCGTACAATATCCTGAAGCTTTGACTGAACGTTGAGGCAGTTTCCTTGAAGGTGACGAGGCAAGCCAACAGGGTCTGGCTACAATATATGGCTCGGAACATCCAGTCGCGATGCGTGACGGACGATCCAGTGGTTGTGATTGATTTGAGTGTCCTCAGCAGCATAGTAGATGTCCTTTAATGCCAATTAACCAGGCACACGAAACCAGCACCTTTAAAAGGAAGAGCCTACGCGCAGCCATGTTCGTCTTTGTAGGCCGCCTACTTTTACTAGGAGTACTACCTGTTTTTAGGTCTAAGAATAAGGAAAATGAACAGTAAGAAAAAACAATAAGAGTATTACATGGGCGATATCACCTAAGCAGGTAGCAGTGGCACTGAAGAAATATTACCTACCTAAAAAATACAAATTCAAGTGCAACCGAATGCTTATCACACCGTTTAAGTACGTATATAATAACGAGTCCTCCAGTCAAGAAGGCTTTTTTAATGAAAGTACGCCAGACCGGGGACGGTCTGGGCTCAGAAGCTGTGCATGTTTTTCGTTCTTGTTGCTGTGTACCTCGAAGTCTGTGTTTTGAGGCAGAGGTGAAAGAGAAGTGTTCTAGCTGTCCTCTATGAGTTTGGCAAGGTTGTCCCTCAGCTCCGTCAGCTCAAAGATCTTGCCGTCCAGAATCTCCAGCAGTGTTTTCAGATTCTTGCGGAAGTTCTCCTGCTCCACCTGGCTGGCCTCCAGACGTTGCTCCACATCCGCTAGCTGCTCCTCCAGCTCTTTGTTCCGCGAGTCCGTAGCCTGGAAAGAGACAGCAATACAAGTGTAAATCTCTGACCTCGATTCTCATGCTTTAGGAATTCTTTAGTATTCAATGCAACCTGTCAAAAATGAGTTGCACCCAGAAGGAAGTGTTAGATTGCAATTCTATTCAGAAGGAAGATAAAGGTTACTATGAAATATATACACTGATATGGGCAATATTTATTGAGCTACACATACAGAGGTAGTGTCTCTCAGTATGGCTAACGCAACATGTGAGACGTCTCAGCATGGAGTTGTAGAGGTTCCTGATGGTGTCCTGTGATATGATGTCCATCCCATGCAGCTTGAATATTCTCACACAGTTCCTGTGGTAGGGGTGGAGGTGGAGTGACACCAGGCCTTCTGGAAGTGTGACGCGTGACAACAAACCCTTCATCTTACATTTACATTTATGGCATTTAGCTGACACTCTTATCCAGAGCGACTTACAAGGTTAATCATACTACAGGTAGGCCAATGTAGTGTTAGGAGTCTTGCCCAAGGAATCTTATTGTTGTAGCACAGCATAGTCACCCAGACCGGGATTCGAACCCCAGTCTCCCACATGTGGTGGTGGTGGCTCTCTGGTGGGTAGTGGTGTTACCCGCTGAGCTACACCAACCAAGAAAGCCAAGTGTAGAACAGAAGAGGAGCAGACAACCGGATTACTTCTTAGAAGAATCCGCAGTGGGGATCGAACCCACGCACTGCTGCGTGGTAACTACGGTACGTTACCGCTGCGCCACCACAAATGGCCTTCATCTTGGCCCTGACCACAGTGCCTCCACACAAGGATTTGTCAGTCTGGCACGACACCTTTGGTGACGCTGACGTGGTGTTAAGGGCAGTCATTGTAACAGTCTGTGTGCATGTAGTCCTGCAACGTGCAGCTTTCTACCAGCGGTGCTGGCACTAACAGGATGACTCATAGACGGCATTACTGCTCGCTGAACGTCCGCAATCGTGGCTGTTGGGTCAGTCAGGTGCAGCAATAAGGCCTATCCCTGCTTACGTCACATGTGCAGCAGAGCATGAAACTTGAATCATTCACGTGCCTCACACTGTCAAATCCACCCACCAGGTTTCATTCCTGCTGGTTGATTCCTTCTGGTGCAGCTATTATTATTTTAATGATGAGTGTATATTCTCGGAACTGAAGGACTTTGTTCCATTATATGTTTTATGAGTAACAGTATATACAGTGCTGTTATGTATGTGCTGTAATATGTATGTAATATGTGTATGTTTCTGTAAGCTGTACTGAGGAGGACAAAGGGAGGGCAATAGGGTGACATTCTATTGTTTGCTTTCCTTATATGGTCACTTCTGCTACACCTGTTGCTCACTAATATTGACAATAGCCCAGGCTACAGTGTGCCTGAGCTGGCCTATGTAACCGGCGACTCTTTCCATGTCCAATGGGTCAGCCTGTTCAACCAAACACAACACTGATCTCTCTGGGAATCTAAAAAGGAACACATGATTACAATTCTCCACCTGGTGCTGACAATCCGTGTACCAGAGGTGGAGATATATCAGAACACAAGTGTGACTGGATGAACTCTTTAGAAGGCAGCAGAATACAGACAATAAAAACTTTGTAGCAAATGTTTTTGGATGTATTTACACAACAACATCCTGAAACCTTGTATGTTGACCAAACAAATGAGCTTATACTTTAAATAAACATCATAAACGATTTTAATATTCCCATTCCAAAATGCTTTTAAATAGATATTCTGGTCTAAAGGTGATCAAGTCTGTTTTGGACCCAGCACTGTGGAACAACTGGCCCTTTTGCATTCAGTACCCTTCTACTCTTGATATTTAAAATTCCGCTTGAAGACTCATCTTTTCTCCTTGGCACAAATGAAATGACCCTTAAGTCATTAAAAACACCAAAATGCACATATGATGAATAATAAACTGTCAAATATTTTGTATGTATTTTTTATGCCCAAGAAACTACTATATATGGGATAGGAGTAACTATAAACCTCAACACTAAAATTTGCATTAAAATGGGAAGATCTAAGAATGTGCATGATTATGCAAATTGCAAACCCTCCTATGCAGCCCCATTTCTAAATCCCGCCCCTTTTCCCCACTACCCTGCATGTTGTCTCTATCTATGTTACAGACTGAACAAATTGACATTGTAGAAACCAGAATAAGTTCCCAATAAATATTAATAATTAGCAATATTATGTGCTTCTTTCACTCTGGCATCAGTCACTTAATTTCACTCACTCAGATTTGAGTCTTTTTCCTCTGTGCCTGCCTCAGTGAGGCAGCAGTGAGCCAGACTTCCTAGTGGTTTAGTTTTTTCGCTAAGCTAACATTGGTCTCTGGTGCTATAAGGATATAGATTTTTCCTGCTAGTGAGGTTTCAGTTAGCCAGAATGAACTGGTGCACACACTCAAAAGCAGCCCTTACCTCTAGTTTTCTTTCCAGCATGTCTTTCTGCGACTGCAGTTGTTTAGCGTTTTCCACTTCCTCTCTCAAGCGCTCCATTTCCTGGGAGGTGGGGAAAAGTCCATTAGCGAGAACTAAATGGTAGTGGAAAATTAAGGTAATCAAGGTGAAAAATCAAATAATGTAGTTCTTAGGCTGGTACCTCTTCTTTAGCCTTCAGCGTAGCCTCCAGCTCTTCTATGGTTTGGTTGAGCTCTGTTTTCTGAGACTTAATCACATTGGCTTGACTGCTTTGGCTCTCCAGTTCTGACACCTGAAAGTCCAAACATCACAAAGACAATCAGTATTAAAAATCAGTTTCAGATCTATTTCACTGACAGTTTAATTCCACCAATGGTTTCATGAGAGCAGGCAGTCTTTAAACCGGCACTAGTTCAGGTGGCAGCCTATTTAAATAAATGCTGCTGTTAATTACTTATTAATTCATGAGTTTATTTATTTATAAAAAAAAAAATCAGGCCAATTTGTATTTGTCCTTACTGTGACCAAATTACTTGAAATAAAGTTTTTCCAAAGCCAAAAAAACCTACTTTTGTAAGTTAGCCAGCAAAAACTGTGGGAAACGTAAACACAGAAGAGCAAATTAAATATTATATAATATATATCCAGCATTATCTGTGTGTTCTTACTGTACAGCTAATGTAACCTGAACCTGAACAACTGTATCTTGATGTAAAAGTCATATACATTATAGGTTATCTGCCAGAGCTATTAGGCCAAGCTATTAGGCATTTATACTCCAAAGCAGTGAATTTGTCTTGCCTGCGACAGCTCAGAGTCGTGAACAGATTCATTTTAGAGCTGAATTCACTCTGTAGCTCATGTGCAGCTTTGTAAAACAATCAGAATCAGATACGTAATGTTCATTTTTCTTGAGGTTCATTACTTGAATGGCCAAAAGTGCCCACCAAAGTGCAGAGACACCTACATATTCATGAGCTGATGATGAATATATAAATGAAGAAAGGATGTTAAGGATGCATTAGTAAATTAATAAAAACCTTAAATCCTTACAATAAGGGAAAACCGTTCCACAGAATTATTACAGTTTTGCAGCAAGTGAAACTTTCGTATCTACAAATGGAAAGTGGCCATTTTGAAAAGCCATAAATTAACGAGTGAGCATGAGGAGATGATTAGAGGAGCAGAATACCATTTTTCACAATACAGATAGACAGAGCAAACATCCACTTTGATGATCAAATGTAAAAGTCTGGCTGGCTCATATTAAACAGCAAGCTGATTTCTCATGTGTTGCAGAATAACAGTCTTTCTCAGAAGTTGCAGGATGAGTGCAGAAAGGCGTCCTTGTGTGACTGACATTGGAAACCAGTCTGCCCACCAAGTCAGTCGTATCTGTCAGTATGTGTCCAGTGTAATCGCAGTGACTCTTAACATTTCACTATAGCGCCTTATCTTGTCATCACTCTGCTTCCTCTCACCCTTTTATGAAGCCTCTCAGCCTCCTCCTGATAAGCAGCCAGCTGCTGTTTCCATTGCTTGACATTGGCTGTGGACTCCAGCAGTGCTGCCGTCAGCTTAGCATTGTTGCTCTTCAGCGCTGCTAGCTCTGCTTCCCAGTGCTTGTTGGTGGTCGGGCTGCGTGACAAACATAGCAAAACGACACAGTACATCAATGCAGGTTAGGTACAGCCACAACATACCATTATTTTTAGTATTGACTGTTGCTCAACATTTGCAACGAATAACAAATAGTGGCATTTGGGAGGAAAGGTTGAGTCATTCTGTGAAATCAATGCGCAGTGGTCATGCTAATGTGAACCTTTTAACATTTTATGACATGACAAAACTGTTTTCCCCATCTGTTCCTTGTGACGGGGTTGCCATGCTATGTTTGGCGGACCCTGGCGACAACAAATGACCAGTGTTGTGAAAAGTTTTTACCAGCTTTTAAACTCGGCTCCTTTAAGAGTGAACTGCACTGATTTTACAAAACCTTTCACAGATTTTACAAAGCCTTATATCTTATTTATTTTGTCATTTATTATGCCTGTTTTTTGGCATAAATTAAAAATAGCTGTTGGCTTTTATCATTATATTTCATGTTAATTACGCCAAAAGAAGATGGCCCAAAATTACTTGTAAATAAGTCTGGTTACATTGACATACGTTCGTAATGTTAAGATAATAATCTTTTTTGACAGCAGTGATAAGTCAATTGTTATGATGTAAACAAAATCATTCTGAGTGGTTTGATGTGAAATGCTCCATCCTGGGGAAATTGTTCACAGTGACGTCTAAACTCCCTTTAAAAGCTGCCCCATAGAAAGTTATTACAGGAAATTGTTATGAATATGACATTGGGGACTTTGTGGAGGCAGGTTTTGGGGCTACACCTTAACTACTGCATTACTTCATGTGTTAGTCAATACACAAGTATTGGCTAAGTATTGACTAAGTAACACAAGTATTGACTAAGTAACATGAAGTAATGCAGTAGTTAACATGAAGTAATGCATTAACAGTGGTTAACTAATGTTAAGTAAATATGTAAAAACGGTTAAATATTTACTGTAAATATTAGTGTATGCAGTTGTTGCCTGTTTAGTTGAAATTAGTTCATATATTACTTCATGTTCACTACTGCATTACATTACTATGATGTAAAGTGTTACTTAAAGTACAGTGTAAATGTAAAGTGTTACCGGTTTTGGGCTAAAACATACATATTTTACATATATTCATGGCACATGCATAAATGCAGGGCAATGTGAGGCAAAATAGTCCCGACAGAAAAATGTTTCAGATTTACCACAATTTTACCATCATCAACATTAAATATAAAACATTACGTAGGTTCACTGGAGGTTTTTGGAAAACAAAAACATAAAATTGTTATATTCATAATATTGTTATGTCACAGGCGTTGTATCTGTGTTGTATGGTTCCCATTGCCACCACTGTAGAGAAATCAGGGTAGGTGAGTTTTGAAAATTGAAATTATTGGCTGACTTGGTGGAATTTACTCATATGCATATAAGTTATGTTGATTTCCTGAGTGCAAATAAGGCAACACACCCCCTACAGGAATTAAACTTAAATGTGCCATTTTTCTGAGCATGTGCACAAATTCTATTTATTGTTTGTGTTTAATATAGTGGGGGGAAATCAACTTCTGCACAGTCCATATTCATATTTTGTGGGGTTTTTTTCTACACAGCAAGAGTGACAGTGTTTTAAAAAAAAGTGTGTTCTCTGCAGAGGAAGCATTAACTTATTTTCACTCATATAAACAACAAAACCTGTTATTTTACCAGGGGTGTTCAAACTTCTGCAGTTGCTAAAACATGATGAAAATGATGACCTTTTAATGAAATAGTTTGGCTTATTAGCAGATTTTTGTCTCTAATACAAGGCATTGAATGTTAAGGATTCTTTCATGGAATGGTATAAATAGTAATAACAGTGAGAGTAAAATAGTGCCAACAGTAATACTACTGGAATTATGGCAGGGATTTCTTCAGGACTGTACTAATAAATTCAGACAATTACTATAGAATACTATATCAATACAGAATACTACAAAAGTATTATAGGGTACTATAAGACGGTTTAACAGGAATACTACAGGAGGCAAAACATATTATAGGAGTATTATACAGCACTCACAAAGTCTATGTAATGTATTTTCTTACACTATAGTTCTACAGGGAAATTGTCTAAAACTATAAAAACTCAAAAGTTTTCATAGAACACTGACCAAAATTGATTAAGCAATAAACAGTATTTACAAACTGAAATCTTGCCTGAGGCGGCTTCAAACACAGTATGTTAATTCAGAAATGATGTAGCTCAATTTTTCAACACCACAGAATATGTAGACCATTAACCGCCTCAGGCCAGACAAGAATTCATCTCTTACACGCCGATATTTCATTCTACTCGAGATCATATATCTGAAAAGAAAAAGAAAGCAGCAATGAGAGTCACAGTTACTCTCGCAGCACCGGAGCACAAAGAGGCCAGAGAGAGGCTACTTGAGGCTGCATGTAATTACAATGCCATTCTGGGTGACTGTGAGAGCTGTTTAATTTGAGCTGTCTGTCAAAGACGCTATGTGCTTTAGCCACTAAAGCACTTTCAAGAGCATCACAATTAAAGGAGCTGCCTAGCTAATCCTGTTGACTGGAAATCCACAGGTTCAGCAAATTCTGACCCAATGATTCTGAACATGCAGTACTGAATATGTGTTAATATCTCACATTAAAAACATCCTACTCAAGATCATAAGACAATCACAGAACACCACTCTAGAATTAAATGTATAGTTTCTTAAAATATCTAATTCATGCTATTTTTTACTTTATGGCAAATGAAGTAGATCAGAAAAGTTTGGTTCTTTAGATTTTCACTGTTGCTATGAGGTCAATGTAGCTAATAAGCCATGGAGGCTCTTAGTGTGTCAAATAGCACACTATAAACCTGATAACTAAATTATTACACACTTCAAACTACAAGTATGCCCGCTTGTGTAGTTTCTGACAGTGGACAGAGATTTAATCAGGCCTGACATTTCGGACCACAATCTGACCTGAAACATAGCACCAGAGTCTGAAACTGACCAGAGCCCAAAAAACCTCTGACCAAACCTGACTGACCCAGGACTGACCCAACATCATTCAAAGTTAATAAAAAACCCAACACGACTGCACCACTTAAATTAATGCATAGTGATAATAATAGTACTACATCATGTACAAATAGCATACAAATAATATATGAATTAATATCAAGCAATGATTTCAAACAACACCCCCAAGTTTTTAGTCTGGGTAAATTTCCATAATTTTCTCACTATTTTCTCACTATTGTGAGAACTTGGCACTAGGAACTCCAGCATGCCAGGTTAGGTCATTTTAAGATAATGGAAGTAATGCCAGGAATGGGAAATGCAGGGTAAAATCCATTAAAAGCAGGAAACAGGCATGCAGTCTGCACAATGCTGGTGGGTTATAAGCTTCCATTCCTTGTTAGCTACATTAACCCCATAGCTTTAAAAGAAGGGCAAAAATATTAAATCAATCAATCAATCCCCAATTGGTTTCTCACTCACCCCAGCTGTAGCTGAATGACTAAGACATGTTTAAAATCCAGTTGTTTGATTTAGGACTAGACCAGCAAGGCTAACTTTGCTAACAAATACTAGTCAACAGTCACCCAGATAGCTCAAATCACATCTATACAAATATAATTACCAAGACTTCTTTCACTGTAATCGAACCACATTAGCAGCAACCACAAGTAGGATGACGGTTAGGGCCCCCAAAATGGCCCTGATACCAGACATGGTGTTATCTGGAATGGCTTGCTGTAGAGGTAGTCATATTGTGTCCTAAACCACATCAGCAAATCTGCACAAACTTAATGAAGATTTGAAAGCGCTCTGGTTGACGTTTAGGTGATGCATTTTTAAGGAAATGATTTGGGCTATTGGGTGACTATTAAGTTGTGTGCAACATTAGCCTTGTAGCTCCAGTCCTACATTAAATAAGCCAAATCGGGACTCCAAACATGTGTGGAAAAGTGGAAAATTGGGTAGACGTTTTGCTGAACTATTATTCCAACTAAAGAACCTAGAGGAAAATTTGAACCACAAACATGTGTTGGCGGCATGACTGCTTTTAGGGTAGGGGGAGAAGCTTATAAATCTGATATCAGGCCAGAATACTCCTATAGAGAAAGCTAAACCTTCCATTCAGTGTGAAACAGAAGTAGGCCAGGGGTTTTAATGTATGGGCAGAAGTATTGAGATGCTGCCACTTAAGTGGATTACAGCCCACAGAAACCCCCTCTCATCCTCATCCTCCACCATGTGCGAGTGGTTTCTTGAATTGCGTTTTCCCCCTCAGCACGTCTCCTCTTCCCTTCTCCTCTCAGCCACCCACCAGCCAGAGCGTAACGCAGGCTCCCTCTAAAGACTCTGCAGCACGCTAAACGCCCACGCTGCAACCCACGAGGAATCATGCTAATTCCCTTTCATCTCCCACCACACCGCTGCCTCTCTGCTGACGTCAGCGCCACCTCTCTCTGTCACCTACCACTACGGCTGACAGCAGCACCTCGGCCCACACTCCAACACCTACTGCTGAAGCCGTGAGCTTATAAAGCTTCCTCACACAAGCAGACAGACCAGACCAAGCTCAGCGAGACTCAGGAAGAGAGGGAGAGAGAGAGAGAGAGTGTGTGTGTGTGTGTGAGTGAGTGAGAGAGAGAGAGAGAGAGAGAGAGAGAGAGAGAGAGAGGCCTATAATGGAAATGGAGAAAAACATTTAGAAGGATCTCAACTTTGGTAAGCTATTCCTTTTTTCCAAACATTGTTTATATGACTTGCTTAATCAGTGTGCTTCATTTCTTCTATCAATGATTTGTAATGAGTTTAATTTATGACAAGTCAACATCATTTATTACTTTCCTTAGAGATGTATGATCTAAGAATCAGTATTTTTCATATGTTTGGTATTGAGGTTTAAGACCTGAAATTCTTTCATGCTAACTGCTATTTATTAGATATTCATGTTAAGCATGTGCTAATGATTAGTAATTATACTTCTAATATGCAAAAAAAATGTATTTAATTCAATTTGACTCATCATCATGAAGTTCACTTGATACCCAGACAAAGGGGCCAGTAGGAAGTTAGTGGTCATGTGACCCTTGGTCAAGTGTTAGTGGTCATATCCATTTTAATGGATATGTTTCCATTTACAAATATCCATTTCATAACATTATACACACTGTATTGATCCTATGTAATAAAATGGGCATGAAGGACTTTCATTTTAACACGGCTCCTGATTCACATGTGTATTAACTATGTAAAGTATTCACTTCTTGTTTCAGCAAATCACATGACTACAGCTTTACCAGTGTCCTCTCTCTTTACAGGAGAGGGCAAAAACCTAATTTAACTTTAATGTAAGTCAACGGAACCAGCCTTTTTTCTAAGCGTTTTTGGGCCATTTCTGTTTGTCCATTCATCACAATATTTTCACACAATGTAAACAGCAGCTGCTGTCTTCAAATTATGCACAACAGTAAAAAAATGGAAATTGGAGATACATGCTTATCATTGGACAGCGATGATATATATATATATATATATATATATATATATGCTACACTGATTCACTGATTCAAGGAAAATGTTATTTTGCTCCCAGATTGTGCCCAGCCTGGAAGCAACACACTGCTGTTAGCAGAGTGGGATAAGTGGCTTGCTTAAGGGCACAACCAGGAATACCCATTCAGTCATGGGATTTGAACCCACAGCATTCCGGTTGCTGGCTGGTATTTCCTACCGTTACAAGTGTAATTAAATTATTGCACATGAATGTCCATTTAAGAATGTACAAACGTCTCTGTCAACCAGTAAAACACTTTCTTGACTGTTCTTAAGATTTACAGATGGAGTCACGTTTCATCTTCAAACAGTCTGGACATCATTACATACAGTGGATATGAATTTCATATGTAAACCATCCACCTTCAAAATAAACTTGGCACAATCTTTGGACTTCCATGTAATTAATTCTGCACCTGCTGAACAAGCTTTATAAGACAAGTGGTATAAAGCAGCAACATGAAACAAGAGCATTAATAAATAACCATCGACTGCAGCTCAGTAAATTCCCTGAAGTGAACCTTAAATGGATCAATAAACAATCACACTGACCAGTTACATCACTGCCCCTGCCTGCACATGCACCGTCCCAGCACATTACATAGAAAGGCTTACAATGCATTCATCCATATCTGTATAAATGCACAGACACACGTATACAGGCTAATGTGAGTCCTATTGCATCCGAACCTAAAGAAGCACTGCACTGCTCTGCTTTTCACGTGAACAAAATCTGTTCATCCGTAAACGCCATACATTCCGGCGATATGATATAACAGGCCATCAACGTGAGTCTCATGCGCCTGATGCACTGAATCCACCACCCACACAATGAGTGAACAAACCCCAATCTGATGCCACTGTATGCTACTGAGCTCAGTTTCTTTTTGTTTGTCCAACAGTGAGTCTGTATTTGTAGATCTTTCACAAACAGCCACTCATACAGACTGACTAATGAGCATATACAGTACCAGTCAAAAGTTTAGACACATCCAACTAAATGGATGTGTTTGGTTATCTTAAAGACTCTACAGGCTTACGCCTAACAGTTATAACTGATTAGATGTCTGAGACAATACATATCCTGATATATCACATATACTCTTGATGTATCACAATATTATATGTTTGCCATATCGCCCACCTCCCTTCCTCCAACCACCGTTCCACCTCATGCTCCTCTGCCACAAGTATCTGACCAGTAATGACCTACGAGATGTGTTTCATTGTATCACTTCTACATACAGTCCAGTATTATTTTTATACCACATCATGTTTATACCACAACTGTGTATGATACATGCATTCTTTATAACTATACTTGAGTCTTTTGGCTACTATTGCACTGCACACAGACTGTATTGCTATTGCACACAGACTAAATATATATATTTGTCTTTTTGTGCTTCTTTACTTTGTACTTGTATTTTTTGTATTTGTATTTTAATTGTTAGTATTTGTAGTTCATGAGGTAATGCAGAGTAAGAATTACATTGTATAGTGTTTCTCTGTTTCTCTGTGCATATGACAATAAACTCTTGAATCTTGAATCTAATATATATTTTGTTGCACAAAAAACTTCTTTGCATAGTTGAATATCTAGTTACCCTTTAAATTTTGTGAATATTCATGATGGACAGACCAGTAGAACTGGTCCAAAATTGCTTAGAAAAAAATCAACCTCCATTTCAAGTTAAGAAAGTTGTTTAATCCTCATGTGAAGTTCCATTTTGGAGTTTTTTAAGGTGGACTGCATAAATTCCATGAGTGCTATGTTATAGTTTGATGTCTTTACGTTTATTCGAAAGGAAAGCACAAAGCTAAAAGGAAAACCTTCTATGAGTAGCCACGTCTAACCTTTTGACTGGTACTGTATGTGCATTTTTCCAAAATTACAAATCTACTTAAATTTGACAAGCAAAGACTTGAATTACAACAGCCTGAGAAATGAGGAGGGGAGATGCAATATTTAATCGATGCAGAAAATAAAACTCTTCTCAGAAATGTTTATACATGTGCATAATCATTCTTAAAACACAACACGAAACATTCCAACAGTCACAAAGTTACAAGAGGTTTACAAAAACGAACATAACGTCCCTGCATAACTGGAAATATGAACTGCATATCAAAACCCAAAAATTTAAAATAGTAGTTCAATCAAAAATGCTAATGTTGCTAAAAGTGAGTGGAATCCAACAGCCACCAGTTAGCTTAATGAAAATCATGCTAACTGGAGGCTCCTGGCTTGCATTTGTGGTTAGCTATGTTAACATGTTCAGTCAGGTTGTTCCTTAAAAATGAACAAAGACAGGTTTAAAGAAAGTCCTTATAAGTGGCTACAAAACATTAAAAGAATGCAAAGTTTTCAGTCATCAAAGAAATCAAATACTCAGAAATATGCATATAGAAATGCTGCATTGTGGAAAATCCAGCAGCATCAAAAAAGAACAGGCTGTGTGCTTCAGCAAAACATGAATGCCAACAAAGTGCTCAACGGCTTTTATCAGAAGGAGCAGACCCGACATGCTTTAAACACGTCTCTGAAAAAAAGACAAAAAAATAAGACATTTAATAGCCAAGAAACAGACCTTGGTCATATTGTGTGACCAATGAGGCATTGCTGAGTCAACGATTTGACTCATTATGCAGAATGCTTATGAACAGATGATGCCTACTCAAACCTAATCAACAAAGTCTGCTCAGCATGGGGAATGCATCATTTGACTGGAAAAACACTGCATGACAAAAGTAGCGGAGGTCCCACTGAGAGCCTGCGCTTCATATTCTAATCTCAACAGTGAAAAGAAAAAGCTTAAAAGGGGCTGTTGACTGCAAATATGGGAAATATCTTAATGATAATAAAAGATATGCGACTTGAAGTCCCAGGAAACACAGCGTAAAATATTTAAAAGCTTTGTAGGATACTAAAAGTGAGGGCAACAATGTTTCACTGAATAAAACAATACATGAATATAATAAAGCATAGCTCACTCTTTTTGGACGATATGCTGGTGGCACTGTAGACAACACTGTGTGCACTCTCTAAAAACACTATGCTGCTTTTATATGCCGATGTCTTAAAGAAGGCCAGGTTCTTATTCTGTTTATTGGAGCATGTGCATCCAGGGAATACTCGCTGGTTGAAATCGGGTTGAATGAGCTGGCTGAATGAACAGATGAAGGAACAGGTGGGTGGACAAAAGGCAGACAGATGAACTAGCTTATTTGCACTACAAAAATGGAATCTTCTTGTGTGAAAACATAGCAAGTGTAGGCAATTTATATAATATTTATATAATATTAAATATGATAAGGAAAATGATCTCACAAGCAAAACTATCTTCCAATGTAGTGAGAGAGTTTGACTTACTAAATCACTTAAACAAGTTAAAATGTTTAGAAATAATCTTAAAATAAGCATACAACAATCTTAACATGAGAAATGTTAGAAGTATTGACTAAATTTAAGCTCATTTCCCATGCTAAGACACCATATTTTGCAGGGTCCTCAGTTATGCTTGCTAGGTTAGCTTTCGCTTGGTTGTTAGCCAGACCCTCATATACTTCTGTGTTTCCTGAGGGACTGTTTATATCGTGACTCAGTTTTCTTTCTATACATTGTGCCAAATAGCAGGCTTGTGATTTGTTGTTATGCCAATTTCCTTTTCCTACAGTAGTACGCGGCTCTTGGCCACATTAAGAAAGGTCCCATGTATACTTTGAGCCCCAGATTAACCTAAGCTTAAACTAAGAAATAAAACATTATTTTGATTTAGTCTTAATGAAACCAAAGTTAGATTTGAAAACTAGATCCTGAACCGCATTTACAGATGAGAGTATTTCAACTGCACTGCTTAATCTGGACCGTGTGGACAAACAGATTGACAGCGGTGTAGTCTTGACAAGGTGTGCGCTAACACCCAATGCATCCTGTAGCTTTTTTCCTGGTAGAAGTTGGGAACGGGACCATGGATAACAAAAGTGACATTTAACTGCCCAACACCCGCAGGTCATGGCTAAACTTTTTCACTGCATGGCTCAACTCGACTCAACTCAGTGTTGGTTCCAACTACTTCATTTTCTACTGGAGATACAGTACTACTATACTACTATAGCAACACCACATGGAACTGCCCTTATATGAAGGAAACAAAGGTTGTTGTTTAGAACAGACTGTCGGGAGCAGGACAAAAATAGGATAGTTTGGGAAATGCTACATCAGAGTTAGACGATTCTGGTTGCTCAGAGGTAGCTCGTGTTAGCATATGTGCAGACTACAGCCTGCAGCAATTTTCCGTCACCGTTTGTTATCAGCTCAGCTGGCTTGGAACCTCTATAGAGGTGATACCAAACATAGCACCAGTTACCAGGTTGGCCTAAAGGAAAACCAAAAAAGACAAGTTGAACTGAGCAGAGTCGAGCTAGCAGCATGCGTTGAAAAGTGCCTTTTTAGTATGGCTGCCTGGCTATCACAGCAAACTAGGACTGACCACTGGTTTTGGAATCTCTATCGTACCCTTTGGGGCTACCTCTTAGTGTTTCTGGATGCCACAAAATGTGACAGCATGACAAAATTAACATTCAAGGCAATGAATATTAGATCAAATGAAACTAGAAGTAGCCTATCAAAAGCATTTCCATCATTTATAATTGTTGAGGAAAAAAAACTTGGCGTCAGCTTCTTCCAGAGCTTCTTCTGGATGTCCCCAAATTGTTTAATATTGTTCTGACCCTGTAGCTAACAAAAAATGACGGATTTAAGACTTAACTCTACAGGCCCTTTGAAATCACTACACAAAAATTGGCAAACTGGGGTCTTTAAATAGCTATCTGGCAGACAGCTGCAGTGTGGGCGTAGCATGCGGCTGGGGCCACCGTACATTAGTGTCCTCTCATCCCGAGACTGTCAGTGTTTTTCAAGTGGCGGGTGAGAGCCAAACCGCATTAAGCTGAGATTATGTAAGGCGCATAGCTGCGCTTTCAGAAAATTGTGTTGGGTTGTTGAGCAGACCGAACCAAAGCGTACCAACACGTGGACCCGGATCAAGTGGGCGTTGAGGGCTGTGAAAGCTCCTCTCATAGTCACAATGCCAAGCTGTTAGTTTTCTGTAGAGAACACTCAAACACTGGTGAGTGCAGGAGCTGATGCCGTAGTTACCTGTGTGCGAGGGACGGCGTGGTCGGGGACAGATCTGACTGCAGCTCCGAGTTTGGCGATGTGTCAGACAGGGTGGGGTCATCTCCCGTGCCGTTCAACCGGCAGAGGTCAGAGGTGACGGGAGGGGTCAGAGGTGAGTGAATGTCAGCAGGTGATTCCTGTAAACGCAACACAGACAGAGACTCAGAAATACTGTAATATTGACTGTGGCCTCTGATCAGCTTCTGGCAGAAGGGCACTAAACCAAGGACGTTCACTGATATAAGAGGTTCTGGCTGTTTCATAGCCCACTGTTTATATCAGTTGCCTCAAAATATTTGAGTAGTCACTTGCATGATTTTGAGTTGTAATTAGGTCTAATTAAATCAACATAATTACACAGGGAGATGGGAATGAATATTATGAGCTGCATCAGCTGAAAAGATTTGTTCTTAGTAACAAAACACGAAATAAGATCGCTGTTGATATTACAAATATCTGTATACACCAGCATAACACACACACTAACACATGACCACCACAGCAGTGTCACTGCAGTGTTGAGAATGATCCACCGCTCAAATAATACCTGCTCTGTGGTGGTCCTGTGGGGGTCCTGACCATTGAAGAACAGGGTGAAAAAGGATATATAAGATGTATGCAGAGAAACAGACGGACTACAGTAACTACATAGTGCTCTTATATGGTAAGCAAAGCTGATAAAGTGGACACTGAGTGACTATACAAGGAGGTGTACCTAACGAAGTGTCTGGTGGGTACATGTTAAATATTTTCCAGCATTTTTTCAAGCTTAGGGTGAAAAGCCAACTTTTAATCATTTGGTTTAATGAAAAAATCCTTACTTTCTGCTTAATGTGTAGATTGTCCAAGCGTAATATAAAGGAATTCCCGATAACTGCCTGCCGGAAATCCTCTCAAAACTGTGGCTGTACTGATAACAACAAACACTCAACAGGAAATGACTGCAGAGCAATTACTGATATTAGCAGTCCAATTGCATATTAACAATACATCATTTAGGCTTCAGTTTAAGATTAAGAATGGCAAAGCCGTTCTGAAAATTAATCAACTGCGGTGGGCTTTTCACTCAAGAGCACAACTGTTAATACAACTTCTTAACTACTTGCCTGAGTGCAGAGCTCCGGGGAGCTGTCTTACATTTACAAGGAAATGTGACTCTTGAGGAATGAAATTAAATACACAGTGGAGTAGCACAGTAAGTTGAAGGCACTGCCGAGATACTACAGCTAGGGAAACAAAAGCTTCCGCACCTGAGAGGGAGAGCTCGCCATCTCCATCTTCTCTAAAGACTTCTCCTTGGCCAAACGAGCTGCTTCCTTATATTCTGCAAACTTATCTGCAAACTGAGGAGAAAGAATGAGATACAACTTAGAGAGGGTCCTACTCACATGGACTAAAGGTCTTCATTGGTTTGCAAAATTGTCTGTGTTAAATAAATCAAGATTTTCTTACTGTACAATTACTGTTTAGGAAAAAAAAACAAAACGTAAAATGCAGTTATGACACTTTTATTTTATCATTCATTTATTCATCCTCTGTACTGCTTATCCTTCTGGGTTGCATGGGGTGCTGGAACCTATCCCAGGGCTCACTGAGCGGAAGGCAGGAAACACCCTGGACAGGCTGCCAGTCCATCACAGGGCAGACACACACATTCACACACACCACACACCTAGGGGGGCAATTTAGCATCTCCAGTTCACCTGACTGCAAGTTTTTGGACTGTGGACAGACACGGAGAGAACATACAAACTCCCCAGATGGCCCAGCTGGAAATCTAACCTATAAAAATTAAGATCTATAAAGCCAGTTATCTGGGCGGTAAGTGTTTACTTGTTTATAAATATGTGTCAGTGAGCTAGTATAACTGTTCCCAAAGCTCTGCTTGAGGAAGCTCAGCCATCCAAAACCCATTTTTAACTAATCAAACCTCCATTCAGTTAAATTTGGTGATGATGATGATAGAATTCAATAAATCAGTGCAATGACAGGAGTTCAGCAAGAAATCAGGAACCAGACCTGTATCCTTTCATGCTGATAGCTTATTAAAAAAAATCTTGTTACATTTTGCTACAGTTATGATTATTTGTATTTATTGTAATGCTACAGTGAGTATTGTCAAGGCCAAGAGAAACAGTTTAGCATTAAGACTTCGGGACAGTATTGTATATGGTGGTATCATTTTTGAAGAAACACTGCATTAACTCTAGTCGCACCTTTCACCAGCGATAACAAAAGTACACTGTAATGTTATATTAATTATTTCTCTCTTTTGCGATGGACTGGCGGTTTGTCCAGGGTGTTTCCTATCTTCCACCTTCCAACGAGCACTGGGATAGGCTCCAGCAGCCTCTAGCGACACCGAAGGATAAGCAGCTTAGAAGATGAACGAATAAATGAATGAATGAACAAATATTTCTCTCATAGCTCACTGAAACATCAGATATCTTCAAGTACATATTTATTTGTGTTATTTATTTGTTTTTGTGAGAAGAGGAAGAGTGGATATTTTATTATGATTTAAATCAGATAAAAAAATCAAGTGTAAGTGTTTGCTTTCAGTTATTAAAAGAATTCTAATGACTGAAGAGGGATATTTTTCCAAACCTCCAAGGATCAGTCTTGGAAATGTATGCTTCTTATGATTCAAATAATCCAAATCACATTCAGTGAGTTTGAGGTCTGGACTCTGGGGTGGTCAGTCCATTGTTCTGAGAACACCAGCAGCTTATCTGTTTGAGCAGCAAATTTTCTGTTTTTTTCCTACTTCCTTATCTCAGTGAGGAGCTTCTTGCAGGCTACACATCCTTTCAGACCCATAGTGTTAATTTGTCATTTCACAGTGGAAGGACGGATTGAAACACCTGTGAATTTTTTCAGATCTGAAGTAGGAGCGGGGAGGGAAAAAAATCAAGTGCTGTTTACCTGAAAGTGACCGTTTTGGTGGTCTCCCAGGTTTTGCACAGCTGTTATAACTCCCACTTTCTCTATATGTTTTAATCATTTTTTTGAGATTAGGGAACCCTTGTTTTTTTCATGTTTTCTCCTGTACTTTCCTCTTCCTTATGCAATTGGATTATCTTATCACCTCAAAATACTTCCTTAATAAAATGGACATATACTTAATGGCCATCTCTGTCCACTGCACAGCATTGTACAACTTCCATCATGAAGAAGAACCATTGAAATGGTTGTATATGTATTCATTAGCTTTACTAAAGAACCACTTTGTATGGGTGTAGTTATACACGGAGACCTTCATATGCAAAAGCAAAGAGCGAGGAGTGAGGGAGGAAGAGAGGACTCACAGAAATGTGACAGGGAAGGAGTAGTGCTGGAGAGTG
Organism: Semaprochilodus insignis; assembly: GCA_034552555.1. Classification (NCBI taxonomy): domain Eukaryota; kingdom Metazoa; phylum Chordata; class Actinopteri; order Characiformes; family Prochilodontidae; genus Semaprochilodus; species Semaprochilodus insignis. The sequence continues at coordinate 16,285,296 of CM067499.1, read as the reverse complement.
TGAGTGTATGTGTGAGGGCATGATGTCTCTCTTGCATAAGCCTGATAGTGAGGCCTCGGTGGTTTTCCACCCCCAGTGTATGACAGCGCTTAATCATAATGCAGAGGAGCGAGAAAGAGGAGAGAGAGAGAGAGAGAGAGAGACAGAAAGAGAGAGAGAGGGGAGAGGAGAGGACCACGCAGAAGAAGCCTCCCACGCACTGATGACTGTACAGCTGCTCATTAGGGCACAGTGTGTAGGTGTTCCCCAGCTCAGAGACGCATAGAGAGAGAGAGTGAGAGATGGATAGAGAGAGAGAGCGAGAGAGAGAGAGAGAGAGAGAGAGAAAGGAGAAAGTGAGAGAGAGAGAGAGGAGAGAAAGAAAGAGAGAGAGAGACGGAGAGAGAAAACTAGAGAATTCCACCCACCTTGGTCAGATGATGCTCGGAGGAGAAGCCCAGGCCGTACACTGTGTTGGCACGGCTGTCTGCCCACTGACCAAACTTCTGCGACGTCTTTGTGAAGCTCATGTTCGGGGTGATGGTGCTGTTTATTATAGCCTGTGAGAAATCACAAAGAACAGCAGTTCTCTTCAAAACCTGCTGCTGAACCTGTGAACATGAGATTACGTGCAGGGGAAGAGAGCTTCACGGGAACATTGACAGAAGGTTTTTTCGAAGCTGCGTGTTCTCCTCAAGACCTCAGACGGTGATAACACCACTACCAGCCAGGGAGCTACCACCCCATGTGGAAGATGCGGGTCCGATTCCTGGTCTGGGTAACTATGCTGTGCTACACCAATAAGAGTCATTGGGCAAGACTTCGAACACTACATTGGCCTATGTGTAACATGAATAACCTGGATAAGAATGTCGGCTAAATGCCATAAATGTAAATGTAAGGGATGTTCCTCCATATGATGTGTTACGCACAGCTTTATATCCCTCAGAATCATTGGTTCAACCAAATTCACAGTTTCATATATTGTTTTCATTCACCAGAGTTCTCTCACCGCAGTGCTCAGCATGAATTGCACATATACATCATTAAACCATTGGGAATCCTTGTGGTGTCAACAAATCTTGACTTCTAGCCTAGTCAGTAAGCTATAGGCTAATAAATACAACCAAACCAGCACTGTATTACCTCAGTCGACAAGCAAAATCATAAAGAAAACACCGAATTTGTCTTTATTCAGCATGAAATGAAAAACAGTTTCCCCCTGTTAGCCAGAGAAAAGAAGTTGCGTGGAGAGTAGGTCTGTCATGATCGTAAAGTTTTAGCTGAGAGTTCATTTCCATATAAATTCCTGCCACTTACACTTTAACTGTCTGTTTTTGTTCACTGTATGCAACTCCTGAAGTACAAGACTTTAAGTTAGTGATGGAAGGATGAATAAGCTTTGCATCAGTCTCGGACGATTTTCAGCTCTAACATGCGACATGCCTGATATTTCAATCCTGATATAGTCGATCCTGAGAGCTGATCAGTGAGATAAAACATATGAGCCATATGAGAATTACGCACCTTGTGCAAGGCCCCTTGTTCCCAGGACCCTGCAGCTCCATGCTCAAATGCTAGATAGATATACAGACCTTTTGAGTTTTGACTATGGGACTTGCGCAGATCCTGTGGGATTGTGGGATTCTGCCTTAGCTTTACAAACGATATCTGGGGTTCTGACATCAGCCATGTTAAGCTACTGATTAAACACTGATCTGTCCATCTCTACCTGTGGCCTTTTTAAATTCCTTTATTTCTTATGCATTTGCCTCAAACCAATGTTCAAATGACAGATAAAGCTAACAACTCTGGAAAATAACTGTGATCAAGCGATTATAGAGCCATACTATACTAGCCTTTAGGGGTGGGCGATAAAAAAAATGTTATCATGATACTTTGAGGGATTTTCATGATACACAATATGCATCATGATGTTTAGTTTTGAGATTTAATGAGTTCTGAGATTTAATAAGTTGTAACAGACATAACAGAACCTCTAGCGCCACATAAAAATACTATGATCAATAAAAATAATAATGCTATAACTACAAACTATGCTGCACTAAATCCAGTTAAACAGGCCTATCTGAGCCCACTTTACAAAGAAACATGTAGTCAGTGTTCTTTAAGTACTGAAGATATCCACAACATGCTCAGAAAAGCCCACTGTGACGTAATTTATCACGATAAATGACAAAATATCATCATATTCGCCCAATCCTAGTGTGAATACAGCTACCAATCAGTATCTTCTGAAGCCTGCCCCTAAAAACCCTGTACTACAAATGGTCTTCCCACCAAGATACAACACCACCAGAAGGGAATTTTCTTAGCATTCAAACTGGGAAATAAATCTCACTACTAAGGCACTGCTGTAGGATACCAGTAAGCATGTTTACAACAGCAGGAATGTGGGTTGACATCCTATCAGCTACATGGTATTATGTAGTTTACATATACACTGGATCTCTATAATTGGTCTCAATCTGTCTCTTTGGGAAATGTGCAGTTGTACAGTGTTCTCCAAGTGTTAACAATAATCATGACACTCAGAAAAACACTTTTAGTCACCATAATTTACCTCACTATCAATAACTTGTAGTTATAATGCCCATGCCTACCTTGGGTCAAATGAGGCGTTAATATAGCATGAATTGACTGAGCAGTGAAACGTCGACAGGACGCAATAGGAGACAATGGACTGTGGTGTACTCTTAGAGGAATCGATGGGTGTGATATCGATCTGTTCACTGGACACCCTCAATGCAATGCACAGCTCCTACGTGAAAGATCATGCTACAGTAGATCGATTGAATTCAAGGGGTGTGTGAATGTGTGCCCCTTTAATACTGTTCTCGAAGCAGGAGGCAGTGCTGGAGAAACAGCTGAGTTTACTGGCCAGATACTTCAGCAAATGATCTCACCATAAATCCTTCGTGTGTCTTCTCCAATGTTTAAACAGGACGGGAATCATCCCAAGAATGGCCCACCATAAACACTTAAGAGGCTCTACTAAATCTTCAGCCATGCTGCCTTTATTAGACAGTGAAATGTTATCGATGGAATGACCAGCGTTAGTGCAAGTGAATGTGTTTGTGTGGGTGTGAAGCTGCGAGCAAATCCGAGGGCTGAGAGAGAAAGAGAGAGAAGGAGAGAGAGAAGGAGAGAGAGAGGTAAAAGCATAGAGCAGACAGAGGGGAAGATATGTGCTGCAGTCAAGTCATTAAACCTTCATATTTTTGGTGCCAACCGCAATGGCCTCAGTTTGCAGAAGTCATAATAACATTTAAGCCTCTATTGAGCTAGCCGTGCTTCGCCCGCAAATGTTATTTCACAGCTCCTGTTGTGAGCTTGGAGCTCAGATTCGCTACATAACATGGAGTTTCCAATTTTCCAGTTAGGTGCTATTCCTTAGTTTTCCTATGCTATTGATCTGGACTACTGTAGTTCAGTTGCTGTTGTAGTTCATTAATACTGGGGTTCTGCATTCCCATATGACAGAGAATTCCACAATACCTTGTAGCGCAGGGCTAAACTTCAATGTTATGTGCTGAGGTGAGACAACAAATACATGAGAGTAGAAAAATCATACAAATGAATAAATAGTCTACATAAAATGTCATGCAATAATTAGCATACATATGTAACATAATATAATAGGAAAACTATTATAATAGTTTTCAAATAATCAATAAGAAAGTAATAACCCTATTCTGAATAGTCGCCAATCACTGGAACAACACATGAATTACATTACTGTGCTTCAGGTATAGTGAAGCCTTTTGACCGTTATTGATCATGTATTTATGAATAGAGCATGTAACTCATTTATGTATTGTCATTTACTCTGTGGATAGTAGCAGGCCAAAAAATCTATGTTGCTGATTTTTGGCAGAAGCGAATTCTAGCGGAAACAGGATTTAAAAAATCTGTCCCAGACATACCTTTAATTCATGCTGAGGTTTGGAAATCACAATAAACTGGTCACCATGCTAACATTAGCTTCACTACACCACAAATGGCACATATTAGCATTGCCGCAATAGTGTTTTTTCTCACTTGTGTCAATTATTGGCTTCAATCTATGTTAAAGGAACTGTTGACAGATTTATACAGGCACAACTCATATTTCCCATTGGCTCCTGGCAACACCAGTTTGCATATTATTTTGCCTACCCTCTTCGTGTCGTTCCTCCTTCTCTTTCAGTTCGAGTTACACCAGCTGAAGTGGGCCAGGGCTGAGAATTTACTGAAATCACTGTAGGTGGATTTACAATACAATAACTTCTAAAGTTCACTTTCATGTGGTTAACTTCCATTTACAGCCAACAGCAACGTGGCTCAGCCGTTAACCTTGGAATAGAAGGAAGAGACGCACAATAGAAGGTAGGCCGGGGGGGAAGACAACATGAAAACGGTGAGATAACCAATATGCAAATAGATGTTGCCAGGAGCCAATGGAAAGTAGAAATCTGTCAATTCTTCCTTTAACTTGAATAAGTACGTTGAAGCCAATAATATGTATATTATACATATTATACATATATGTATAATTAATAATGGGATAAGTTTTGAAAGCTCATGTTAATATGTCATCTGTACTTTAAACCTGCATTGGTTAGTACTCACAGTGTCAAGTTCATTTGACTCTTTGCCAAATTTCCACTTCATCAAAGTCATTCAAAAACTCGAATTGAAAGACTGAAAACTCCACAAGCCACAAAATTTGATTTTGGGAAGTCCATTCAGTTTTAATAAAAACATTTTTAACAACCAAAGTAAATCTGAAATATTTTTTCTGCAAAATAGTAAAAACAATACCAAACAATATCTGGATAAATCTTGTAAACATTGCTTTGTTACTAGCCACAGCACATCAAAAACGGGACTGAAAACAGTTCACATCTGAATTTCTACAACACGGTAAAGAAGTTTTTACTGGGGAGATCTTGGGTTAATTTTTCGGTTTCGCTAGAGCAGCTTCAGCATGTAAGGTAGAACGAGAATTCAGTTTCAACAAATTTCTTAAATTTCTTCTCTCATACATGTGTCTCATATACTCTGATCGTCAGACACTACAGGAATTAGGAAAATATTAGTTATACAGCTATCAATTCTAGCTGTTTTGGCACACCAGTTCTGTTATCCATGTTAGGCTAAAGCTAACCCCAAACGACCAGGTGAGGTGATCCAGAATCTGCCCACTACTAACACCAGTCTATCCTAACATCTCATAACCCCCATGCCCCTTTCACACCCATACAAAACAAACACTATTTGAAATTAATAACACCTTCAAAACTGAATTGTGCACTATACAACAGCTGCTACGAAACAATACAATTTGCAATTTGC
>CM067499.1:16174711-16246718 GCA_034552555.1 Semaprochilodus insignis | reverse complement strand
GTAGTTACTCAAAAAACATGATCCATTCAAGTTAATGATTCCTTCTTACATTACTTATTACGTCTTGACTTCAGCATTACAAGGTGTCAAGTTATCCCACTATATTGACAGATATTATAACCAGTAAATCTGCCTCTGATCTAAACATCTAATGTTTCATCCTCCTGTTAGCCCCTACCCCACCCGTGGTAATTTCCCAGGGGAATGGAAATTGGCTCAGATATTTGTAATTATTAGAGTTGAACAAAATATTTTCCCTGTAGCTCTGTTATTGTTAACTAGGGCACTGTTGGCTCTCCATGTTTCAAATGCGGTGACCCCGTGTTGAGCTGTTAGCGAGCAATGCGGAGTGAAAGCGGAGGGCCGTGGCGCCTCACTTGTGAAAACAGTTCAGAACTTGCCACAAAGAAGGCCACGCAGAAATATAACAAGCCAGAACTACAGCTTTCTTGTGTGTAAAAAAAAAATGGTGCGACTGCCACAATAACAAAAAAGACATATATAAATAAAATGTTGGCTTGCTTGTTCACCTACAAAAGTCCACTTTGCTTCTGGTTTTGTATTCGTGGAGTCCTTCTCCAAAAATGAAAATTGCTTCTTTCAGCTAATGTGAAAAAGGTACAGATAAGTTTCCCAGGTCATTGTGCGTCTCCTGCAAGCCAGTAGCAGATGTTTAATTTTGAAGCTCTGTTAACTGATGTTGTGTTGTGTGACTGTTTTCAGACTGAGCTGAGTAACTGGATATCCATGCTACAAGAAAGGTCAGAAAATATTGAAGACATGGTATCTGAACTTGAGCTGGCTTACAATTCAGTGGAGGTATGCAAATATGAATGTATTAACATGCTTTTGATATGACACTAAGTCCAAAGCTGTAAAACGCCCATCTCTTCACGTTCCTGTCACACAGGAACACTGCAAGGACAGTGAGAAAGCCATGGACGAGCAGAACGAGGAGGTGTTGAAGCTCGTGATGGATCAGTATAATGAGATGTCTCAGACTATGGAGGATGAAAAGAAGGTCAAGCTTGAGCAGCTGTATGACCAAATAGTCTCTTTCCAAGCGAACATTGACTCGGCCAAGGAGACCATGGAGAAAACCACAACGCATCTGGAGGAGACGGATGAATTAGCGTTTGCATCCGTGAGTGGGTTTCCCAAAATCTTTGGCCCTGTTAATTCGCTGTTTTCTACATGTGAAGTGCATTACTGACATGTTTTATCTGACAGTCTGCAGGATATAACATCATTGGAAAGTGCATAAAAGTGTATTTTAGTTGTGCAACCCAACGCAACATGTTTTTTAATATAAAAGCATGAAATATGCTGCTCAGTTAAATTACATGTTTTGCCAAAACAGAACACTGTTGATCTAATACTGTCATAGCTGCTGTACAGTGCGGTAGTCAGAGACCATTCTTCATTTATTTAATTTCCAGTCAGTACTGCCAGTACAAGTTATTCTTTTTCAGCATCATCATAGAATGTATACTTTAAATTACACAGACACCTTAACAACTAAATATACGCAGTCGAGTCACATTATTCTGACCAGCTAATATCCAAAGTAACCACCGTGCGCAGCATGGACAGCGGTTGGATGGGCTGGGAGTGACTCAGGTCCTGGTAGCTTGTCACAAGCATCTGCAGCCATCCTGACTGCAGTTTATCCCACAGCTGCTGGAGTGTGCGTGGGGATACATAGAGCAAACATGACGATTGAGGTGGTCCCTCAGATGCTCAATGGGGTCTGGGGAATTAGGGGCCCAGGGTAGTACTTGGAAGTCTTGGTCATGCTCTTCTTCTTGTCGGATATTTGTAGCCGTGTAATGCAAGATCCCATCCACCCCACGAAAGACAATCAGCATGTATGGGTGTAGGTAATCTCCAAGTATAGATTCATAAAAGCCCAGAAAATGCCACGAAAACGCAAGTTCCTCCGTGAACCACACCCTGCCACTATCGAAAGTAGGAAGTGGTCATAATCATGTGACTCGACTGTGGTTTTAGTGTGTTCATCCTTCTGTTTCAGTTTTCCAAAGTTCAGTCTTAGGAGCTGGTTTAAGTACTGTTTATTTGATGGTGACAGTTTTGGTGGTCTANTCGAAAGTAGGAAGTGGTCATAATCATGTGACTCGACTGTGGTTTTAGTGTGTTCATCCTTCTGTTTCAGTTTTCCAAAGTTCAGTCTTAGGAGCTGGTTTAAGTACTGTTTATTTGATGGTGACAGTTTTGGTGGTCTAGCAGGTCTTGCATGCTGGTTGGAGTTCAGTTTTTTTCTTAACAGTGGAACTGCTTCTCTCTTCAGTCTCTTCAGGGTTAATTGCTGACTGAAACTGCTCGATATTTCAAGAAACTGTCCAGAGTGAAATTTGCAGAGCAAACTAAAAACTTTGAATTAAAGCTGTCCAGGACCTTTTTAAAGATGTGGGAGCTGAAGTGGGCTTCATATTCCCCAGGTGGTTTTGCGACTTTTCTGCTCCACCTTAAATGGTGCCACAGTTACGTTCTGGCGCCTGTACAAGCTGTAGCATTTAAGCTGGAATGGAACATTTGATTAAGAAGCTGGCGAATAGGAAGCCTTATTTAAAGATGAACTTCAACCATACCTGTAGACAGTACCATTACTTGGAAAGGGTACGAAAAGTGCTGACATCACCTTCACAGCCTGAAAATATGTAGAATACATTTGTACACAAATAGTCCACCATGTTTTTGTTGTTTCCTGCAAGGCTGGAATGTGAGCTAGTGTATGTACATTTTGTGGGCATCATTTTGAGATGGGTTTAACAGTCTAGGATTTTGGAATCAGCTTGTTTTACCAACCTCTGAAGTCCATTGTATGTCAATTCTTTGTACCAAACTCTCTTATTCAACTATGACAATGTAATATAGTTGTATATAGTTTTCCATTCTATGACTCCTTTAATGACCATTTTGACTGGAAAATAAATAAAGTGTCTCTCGCCGTACTGCATGCCAACACTGTGGCACTCGCTATTTACACTGTTAATGGTGAAAATCCATCAGCTGTCTCCTATTGTTCAAAAACGAACCCACAAAATCTTATGTAGTAGCTGTTGATGTCAGTAAGGTGCCAGTACAAGTTAGCACTGCTTGTTAGTCCTTCAGTCTATTCATTACATTGTACAGAAGCAATTATATGTTTAATCAGACGTTTCTTTTTCTCCTATCCCCAGTCATTCAAAGACATTAATACGAGGTAACCAAGGAGTGTGTTCACTAAACTGCATAACAATGCTAGGCTTAGTCTGCACACTTTGTTTGCAGTGAATAAGTGTTGATTGTATTGTCCATTAATGTTTTAAAGCATCTGGTTGCTTGTTAGCTTTTAATTCTGCTTGTGAATGCATCATTGTAGTGCTGATGTGAGGATGAACGTGTGCCATGTGGGATCTGTTTGGTGAATCATGCTTCTTCTTTACATTTGTGCTGTTTGTTTTGTGACAGGCTAAAAACAGCTTTAGAATCCACCATGTCGCTAGAGCTTGGCCCACGAGGTCTGCTTGTGTTTGAAGATTATGCCAAAGGCACCACAGGAAATGAGAAGAAAAACCGCCAAGTTATTCCAGGCAGGTATTTAGCAGACAGGATCAGTAAGAAGTGAGGGTAACCCTAAATGCAAGTGATCTCATTAGAGCTGATATATGACCTTGGATGCTACGGGCAGAGAGTACAGCACGGTAAGATAGACATTGGTAAACAGAAACCATGTTCAAGATGGATTAGTATAACATGGGGAGGTGCTGTAATTTTAGTAATAAGCTCTGTGATTTTAATCCACTGTGAATTTGCAGTGTCTGAAGTTTTACCATATCTGCTAAGTATTAACTCAAGAGTAAGCGCCTTCAGTAGTAGCGGTCCTGTTTGAATTGACCTTATGGTAATGTAACAACAAAGCCTGGATATAGACACCGGTACCTCTGTTTTTTGGCAACTGGAGGCCAAAGATAAAACACTAAAACAGTCTCTTAGTTCCTCACGCTCAACACAGGGCTAATCTCCATATGCTGGTGGCAAAATTAGAAGGAGATGGAAAATTACATCTTAAAGATGCAATTTCTTTTCTCTTGGGTGACATTTGTTAAACGTAGCCCAACTAGTCTAATGCTTGTAAATAATAGGAGTTTGTTTTAGTTGGTTGGTTGTTTGATTGGACCTATTTAATTTGAATCCTACCGCTGATGTAAACGTCACATTTAGGGTGTGACATTTTAAACCAGGTTATCTCTGGTGGAAATTACACAGTTGCCTTATCCCATATGAGTGGGTCATTCAAACCTCTTACAAATAACTGGCCTCCAGGTAAAACAAAACCAGTTCTAACAGAGCTTTACACTGAAAGAACATACACCATCTGCCATGATAACGTAGAAGTGGTTACGCTTTTACATAAACAACATTATCCAAACTGTCGGATGCTCCTTCAGTATTCCAAAGCTGCATTCTAATATTCAGTAACACAAGCAGTGTGAAATGTTAAGACACCCCCAAATGTTCTTGATCCTCCTCAAACACCAAGAATTCTTCAGTATGTGACTTGCCAATGAGAATTAATTGACAGCCCATAATTCACTGCAATGTCACGCCTCATGAAGGTGCTACATTGAAAAGACTATAAGTAACACTTTCAAAGAGCAGTTTACTCCGTACCAGTGAAAAAATGAATTTGGATATTTCTCAGTCTTTGGCTTTCGAAGTCTTTGGCTTCATTATAGTAATGAAAGACAACACACTTGTGGAGTCCTGTCAGATTACTTTCAATGATTTGTACAAAAAAACTTCTTCATCTTACCAGAAAAGGATTAAGAATAGTCCCGGACTACACAGCATTCACCGCTGAAAGACAAAAGTAGTCAAGGATTAAGCTTAATCCATTTCCAAACCTGTAGGCTACTAAATGTCATGCGTGGTGAATTAAGAAGGACAAGGAGTATATTACCCTGTCAAGTACACAGCACATCTCAAACTGACCATTGTGTGCTTTGTTGAACTCGTAAGTAATGTTGCCTAAAAGGGTGCTTTGGGGTGATACTATAGAAGAAAAGCTTTTGGTTCACCAAAGAACCTTTCACTATATTGCTCGTTAAAGAAGAATAGAAAGCTTTAGCGCAGGTATGAAGAGCCTTGTTATAGTTTGCAGAAACTCCATATACTTCATATAATGTAAAGGTTCTGTACCACTGGAGTGTGATATTAAGAAAAACACTCTGTAACTGAAGTTCTTCTTTCACTCTTGGTTTTATAACAGTGCCTCAGCAACCTCATCTTCAGCCCCAAGAGGACAATTCTGCCACAAGCACCTCTGTCACTGTGTACTGGACAATCAACCAGGGAGACATCATTGACTGCTTCCAGGTTTACTGCATGGAAGAACCGCAAGGGGGTGAGTTTAGGGTAGAAGTGAATTCATAGGTACTCTCTTCAATAACAACTCTCTTGAGAATGAAAAACATGGATACAAAGCCAGTGCTGACAATGTCTTAATATCATCAGTACTTAGACAATATTAAATATCCTTTTCATGGTTAAAGAGGAGACATTCTTTAAACGAGTAATGTTAAATCCTTTTTTAAATTTTGTTCTTTTGAGTGTAATAATAGTGTTAAAATCCTGTATTACTAAGGGCTCCAAACTTTCTGCATCCACAAGAATATGTTTCTGGGCTGATATCTTGCACTTGACTTTACTGCATAGTCACACAACATGATAAACATCAAAATATATATAAAAATGTTCTGTTTGTACCCAGCTGTCCATGATGGATGAAGTCGACACATGAAATTTACTTTCACCAAATGTAAACATAGACATAATTACCAAACTAGTTTTGCAATCAAATAAAAAAATAATGATAACAGCCCACTGAGGGGCTGCGACCCACCGGTTAAAAAAAGCAATGACCTAGATAATTGACTGTAGATTATAAAATCTTTTGTTCAGTAGAATTTTTGCAAAACTGAAACTGTAATTCTGCTTTTTAGAGTTGATTTACACCATAAAAATCACAGGTATTATCAGTAATGACAAAAGTATAGTAATATATTAATATTAATATTTCATACATTGGAATAAAAGTCTGTCAAAGGTGTGGATTCTAAATTTTCTTTTGATCAATACTGCAATGTGTTAAGAAGAGATTATTTATTATTATTTGTATTTGCGGAAAATGTATTGAGTGCATGCTCCTGGTTTGTTGTTGTTGTGAGTTCACATTTCTTGCAATGTTTTTGGCAGTGTAATAATAGAACAGTGTTGGAAGTGTAAACTTACGAACCTGTCATTGCAGAATGTAACTATATGTGAATGTTTTATGTAACTGTTTGTAATTACTTAATAATTACATGATAATTACAATTTTTTGTGCAGTTATAAACCTGTTTATAAAAGTTACAGTAGTGTAATTACTGTTGTTCTCTGCATCTTAATGAACTGCAGTCATCTCAGAGGAGTACAGAGTGACAGTGAAGGAGAGTTACTGTACCCTAGAGGAACTGGAGCCAGATAAGTGCTATAAGGTGTGGGTGATGGCGGTGAACTACACTGGCTGCAGCCTGCCCAGCGAGAGACTGCCTTTCAGAACAGGTCAGTGGGTTGAAGCTCTATTTTAAAGTGTGTGGGGGTGGCTGTTTGTGTGGAATTGAAATGGAATGCTTTATGGAATTTACATGGAGAATGCGTCAGTGTGCTATTAAAACCTTCCTGTAATTGCTGACGATCTGTGAAATGCTTACATCCGCATCAGCGACTTCAAAACACAACAGATTAAAAATGGAGTATACACGCTTACAAGCTTACACTTATGGTTTACAGCTTAAAGGATTAATATGATTAATGGTTTGTAACATGATTAATCCATACGTGTTCACGGCACGTGTTTCCACAGCCCCTTCTGTTCCAGTGATCCAACCCGAGGCCTGCACAGTGCTGTGGGACTCTGCTACCCTCCGCTGGAGTTCAGCTCAGCCCAGTGCTGTTGACAGCTTCACCCTGGAGTACTGCCGCCAGTACGCTATTGAAGGAGAGGGCCTCAGGTACTTGCCACATAGTGCACCTCATTATCAATATCAACATTTGGCAATATCAACATGCCAAATTCTGCTCTTCAGATAGTGGGCTAACATGGTTCTGTTAAGGGGCTTATGGAAAAACACATGTTCTAGGAGTCTGCTCAGCAGTCCTTTCAGTCCACTTTAGCCCAGTCATTTATGGTGAAGTGAAGTGTTGTTACTTCTGTATTTTGTTTTATTATTAGTAATATAATAAGTATTATAACATCCACTTATAGCATCTCTTTTTCCCCTAATTTTTTCTGGTCTGTTCTGATTGGCTGTTCCATATCATGCCTCATTCAAAAAGCAGTCCAGGCTGCCGCCTTAATATATATTTGAAACTTCTCTGTCTTATACATCTCTAAAGCACCAACAAATGCTAACAAGCTTTTGATGCAGACTCTTAGGTAACGTTTCCGTTCTCTCCCACATAAGCATCCTCAGGCAACACATTATGACCTGTACAAGCTGTTATTCTCAAATCCACTTCTCAGAGAGTTACTGTTTCCCATGGTTCTGCACCGATTCACCTCAAACCACTTACAAGCAGCATAATGAGATTACATTAGCTGAAAACGAGCTCTCACCTCACAGGTCCCTGTCTGGCATTAAAGGCTATGAGCACAAAGTCCTCCTCCAGCCCAACGAGAACTTCCTCTTCTACATTAAATCAGTGAACTCTGCAGGAGCCAGTGAACAGAGCGAGGCAGCCCTCATCTCCACAAGAGGTCAGACCCCTTTACCAACCCAGTGTTCAAGCCACTTTAGCTTTTTTCTTCTTGTTAATTTGCAGGCAGAGTCCAGTTATAATGTCAAATCAAAGTAGATGTCTGCTTATAGTAGATAAATATTTGATGAAATCGAGACTATGGCTTAGGTGCCACCCCTCATTTATTGATGCTTCATATATTTAATTTCCAATGTCAAAACAGACATTAAGTTTAAAATTTTCAGGTTTTATAAATGCCGGTGTTTTTCATTTTGCAATATCCATTTTACATGCAAGTGGATATATCTGATCTCCTCATAAATATCTCCTGACAAATGAACAACTTGTACTTACTGAACATTTTGACTTTTGCATTGTACTGTATACTGAAACCCAAATGGTGGCCTAAAGCAGCAAAACATTATTACACAAATATATGCTATCATTGTTGAAGCTAATGTTGCTGTGTCTGTTATGTAACTGTTCAGGTACCAGGTTCCTCTTGCTGAGTGAAACTGCCAATCCAGTGCTAAAGGTTTCAGAGAACAGGACATCAGTGGAGTACCCTGTCGAAACCTACAATGAGATGTTCTCACTTATTGAGTAAGATATGTGATATACACACTGAGTTGTCAGTTTATTAGATGCACATATCTTGCATCTACAATCACTGGCCATTTTATCAGAAACATCCACAATATAGATGCATTTTTTTAGATTGACAGTTACTGACTGTAGCTCATCTGTTTTATGCCATACTCAACATTGTCCATAAGTGGAAAGAGACCACTATAGAACCAGTACTGACCAGGTATTTTTGTGTGGTAAACTGATTGTGCTGGTATGATTGTGAACATTCTTTGCTGTTACTGCAAAGTATTTTTAATACATTATTGCCACTACCGGGCTGAAAATAACCAAAACCAGCCAAAAATATTTAGCCATGGTTCCAATTTTGCAATTAACAGATGAGCTAAATCGGCAGTGTTTAAGTAGGAAAATCATGAAAACTCTGCTGGATTAAGACCCTCCAGGACTGGAGATTACCACTTCTGGCCTAGACAATAACTAAAACTCGTTGTGCACTGAAAACAGTGAGCTATGGTCTCTAACTGTAACAGCTCTAACAAGGTAGGTGTTTCTAATAAGGGTTTATATTAAAATGTAAGCCCTTGTAGTACTATTTCATAGTATAATGCAGTTATAATTGTTAAGTTAATAAGTTGTATGCTGCTTCTGTTTTTTTAAGCTGTACACTTTTCTTGTCTTTACAGATGTCCATCAGTAATGGGAGAGATTTTACCTTTAGTTGGCTTTCACTACTGGGAAACTGTGGTGGCAGGTTGTACAGCCTACCGCATTGGTGTAGCCTATAAGACAGCTCCAAAAGACAGTGCAGTGGGGGACAACAGCGCCTCTTGGTGTCTACATTGTGTACCAACATCCATCAGGTTCTCTACCATACATAATATGAATTAACATACATGTAATATATCGTCACTGTCTGAACAAAACCTCGTATCTCCAGAAAGCTGACTTTACAGGAGAAGGAAAAAACATCATTAATGCAGAATGCTTCCTCCTCAAGTAATTTTGGATCATTTATGTTAAATCCATTCATTCATGAAATTCTGATGCAATTTAATTGGCAGCTGGATATAAAAGGTTTTGTCCCAACAGCAACGATATGCTAAAGGTCAAAAGAATGGAAGCATTGAGTGATTGATTTTGGATTTCAAAAATACTGTATGACAAAATCATATCACAGAGAACCAAATTTTCCTTCTGTGTCATTTATTTAAATTCCATAGTCTATACTATATAATCCATAAAATGAAATCCATGAAATTAAATTGCCAGAACAGCCTATTTTTAAGTCACTATTTTTTTAGCACATTTACATTTATCTGTCTATTACAACACCAGAAGTTCAGGACTTTCAGTCTGAATTGCTTTTTGAATAAATAACAATTTAAGAAAACTAGTCAGAATAGGGTCCATTCACATAAATCAGTCTTAAAATGACAAAAGTACTGGGAGCAATGAATACAACATTAATAAATTAGTCTATTCTCTAGTCTATATAGTCTAAGATTATTTAATTATTTTCTAGTCATGTGATTTTTAGTGGTACCTAGAAATATGTTTTGATACAAAGTACAATTATTTGCTGTCAGACTGAGAGAAATTTACTTGACAAACTTATAACAAATCTCAAACTTACAAAAAAAAAAATAGAAATCTCAGAATGAGGGATATACCCATAAGCCACTTAATTAGGTCCTTGTATGTACACTTATTGTCCATTTTATCAGCTCCACTTGCCATATAGGAGCACTTTGTGGTTCTGCAAGAACCTGTAGTCCATCTGTTTCTATGTATACTTTGTTAACTACTTCACCTTGTTCTTCAATGGTCAGGACCCCCACCGGACCACCACAGAGCAGGTATTACTTGGGTGGTGGAGTTTTTAAACACTGTGTCTGATCCACTCATACCAGCACAACACACCCTAGCACCCCACTACATTTATGGCTCTGAGAATTACTCAGAATGATCCACTACCCTAATAATACCTGTTCTGTGGTGGTCCTGTGGGGGTCCTGACTATTGAAGAACAGGGTGAAAGGGGCTGGACCTATATGTTGAATGGAGCTGATAAAATGGACAGAATGGACAAGAAGGTGTGCCCCAAGAAGTAGCTGGTGGGTGTGTAAGATATTATATAGGCTACATGATTTTTCAAGATACTATTTTTTGCAGTGCAATATCTGTAGACAAAAAATCTTCCAAACATTGCCTCCAGACGTTTGGTCTATAATGTACACCACTTTATCACTATTGTCTAGTACCTCATGCCACCTTTTCAGACTTGAATTCCTTTTTATCACCACAGCTGTAGATTTGAGCTACTACACGACAATGTGGAATCAGACATCTTCGTGATTGACGTTCCTGTTCGTATCGGCACTCTACTAGACTTTACGCAGGGACGCCTGGTTTTCTTCAACGCTCAGAATGGCCAGTGCCTGGGCTCCTTCCAGCAGACCTTCAATCAGCCCTGCTATCCTGTCTTTGTGCTGGAGAGAGCTGGCAGTCTGGAGCTGAAAACGACCACAGAGATGCCAGAGTTCGCCAAGCACTGGTAGCTCGTGTTTCCTCATGGACACTGAAGGTTCTGGCTTTATGTCCTTGGTTCTGTGATCAGTTATTAAGACTACTGTGTGTGTGTGTATGTGTGTGTGAGTGTTGCGTGAGAGTCAAATTATTCTCAAAGCAACTTTGATTCTTGCAAGACATTTGAACGTTTGGGCTTAGAAAAGGTGTAAGGCACTTCCTTTATGCACAGAGAATTTTAATGATGTCGTTAACAGTGTACTTTTAAAAGGGAATGGTTGTGAAGGTTGTCTGGTGTTTGGGTTTGGTCATATCCTTAATGGAATTGTTGTTTTTGTAAATATGGAAATGGTGAATGCCTTCAGTTCATTAGAAGCAGGAGCTTATAACAGCACATATAATGCATAGTGGTATAAAGTACTGGATATACAGTACTATGCAAAAGTCAGAAGCCACCCTTAATTGTTTTTGCAGTCGTAACAGACAAAGAATTAATTTTGAGAATTCTGGTGGAAAAAATAAAAACCCCAAAAACTACACATAAGCGTCAACAACTAAATATAATATCAATTTTTTCATTGTTTAGTACGTTCTGTACAGCTTCCATTCCTTTCAGGAGACTCATTTACAGTTTTTCAAAGAAATCTGCAGGAATATATTTTATCACCACGAAAGTTCAGTCTTAGAAGTTGAAGTGGACTCTCGGGTGGATGTTCCATTGTTCTGAGAACATCAGCAGCTTCTTTGTTAGATTTGCAAATGTTCTTTGTTTTGTAATCACTTTTCTCATTAATGGCTTCATTACAGCTACACATCCTTTCAGATCCATAGAGTTGATGTTTTCAGGTCTGAAGCAGGAGTGAAGCTTGATTTTCCCCTCTCTCCTAAAATAAGTGCTGTTTATCTGATGGTGACAGTTTTGGTGGCCTACCATGTCATGGACAATCGTTAGGGGTGCCATTTCTTCTGGATATTTAGTTATTTTCCTTCTCTTCCTTATGCGAGCAGATTCTCTCTTCTCCAATATCCTCAGAAATATCTCCTGGTGAGTAACTTACCTATACTGTAGTGTAGAAGTACCGGATAGTTACTTACTATTAACTAAGTTTTAATCAAAATATCTTTATTAAATATCTTTATCTTTATATCACATGGTTTCCCTGCACATGGTGGGGTTACAAGATCAAAATATATTCCAATTCAGATTATTGGTTACATGTTTAAAGTCAACTTGAATCTTCAACTGTGCTGGTGCACAGTGAGAAGGAAGAGGAAGTTTTAGAGGTGGAAAGAAGTCTTTACATTTTGATGGATAATTATAGGAAAGCAATCTTTTAGTAAAATTGTATGGTATGATGACCTAACAGGATAAAAAGCAGGATAAACAGGTCAGTTTTGATCTCTGGCAGCCCAGTGGAGTTTCGTCCAGCAGGTGCTGCTGTAACTCCAAGCCTCATGAATTTACCAGAATAGCTCCTGAATGCAGGAAAGAGGCCATTTTTTGGCAAATAGATGTACTAAAAGCTGGCTGATTAGGACATTTTACTTAGAAATGGGGGGCTGTTTTGTTCCATAGCTCATTTTTTAAAAGATTGGTTCCATTAATATAAAAATAAAATACATAAAATATCTGAAACAATGGACTTCCATTTTTGCATGTGATTTCCATCCAGGGGAAACTTTATTGGAAGTCATTTGCACTGCAGACATGTCATTTAAGTCATTTATATTTCCTTTGTTTACATTTTCTCTTGTGCCAAGGGCAAGAATGTTGCTTAAATCTACCTTTTTACATTAGAATGCAATCCCAGTATCATGAGCTTATTTTTTCAAATGTGTGTATGTTTGTTTAAAAATGTGTCTATTTAATGTACTTTAAATACTTCCCATTTATTTTTATTCTGCTGTTTCAAAGTAAGACTTATTTTTCTTGAACAACCCATATCATGGAAACCTGTACTTTCATTGTGTTTTTGAAATGAAAATTAAATTTAATGTAGAATGTTAGCAAATCATTTACTCCTCAGTTCACATAATCTATATATGGAAACTAAGCTGCAAAGGCAGCCTGGTTTGAATGCATTGTAGTTGTGATGTCACAACCATAAGCATACTTATTGGATGTTCACCCGCTCAACCTTCAACAGTCTAGGTCGCTTATTCGAGATGAAGTGACTAAGGAGTGTTGTTACTGTAGACAGTCTGCAGAGTTACTGGAGTGGAAGTTTTGAAGAAAACAGTGTGCTGCTCTTGGCTTTCAGGAAGCAAATGTATCTTTGCAGCCTTCCAAAACATCCAGATATCTGAAAAGAAGGGCTGAGGTTCAATTTTTTCTGATGTCTGGTGTCAGTTGGGTCACCAATCATAATCAAGGATTACACAGGGCTCATTTGTAATACGTCAGTATTAAAGGCACTTTAGCTAGAACATCTTGTTTAATTCTAAAGTGAGATTGTAAAATGGTCACATAAAATAAAATATGGTAAACCGCACAACCTTTAGAAGTCACCTGCAGGGAGAAGATACAATTATATACACTCTTCAACAAAAAAATAGCTGCACCCAGAAGGAAGAATCAGATTGCAATACGATTGGGAAGGAAGATAAAGGTTACCAGAAACAATAAATGATGATAAATTTAGACCGATATGGGCAATATTTACTGAGCTACACAATATTCTCGCCCAGTTCCTGCAGATTGTGTGGTAGGGGTGGAGGTGGAGTGACGCCAGGCCCTTTGAAAGTGTGATGTGTGACGACAAACCGTTTATCTTGGCGCTGACCACGGTGCCTCCACACACGGATTTGTTAGTCGTCTCCACCAAGACAAAAGCGGGACTCGTCACTGAAGATGACCTGCTGCCATTCTGAGTCACACCATGACAGTCTGGCGCAACACCATTGCAGTCTTTGGCGACATTGACGTGGTGTTAAGGCC
The DNA here is from genome assembly GCA_034552555.1 of Semaprochilodus insignis. Classification (NCBI taxonomy): domain Eukaryota; kingdom Metazoa; phylum Chordata; class Actinopteri; order Characiformes; family Prochilodontidae; genus Semaprochilodus; species Semaprochilodus insignis. The sequence continues at coordinate 16,232,881 of CM067499.1, read as the reverse complement.
AGTCGTCGTAACAGTCTGCGTGCATGTAGTCCTGCGTCATGCGGCCGTCTGCCAATGGTGCTGGCACTAACAGGAAGACTCATGGAGGACATCACTGCTCGCCTCATGTCCCCAATCATGGCTGTTTGGTCAATCCTTGCATAAGGCCCGACCTTGATTACGTCTCTCAATGTTAGACTTGCACACCAAGTTTCATACCTGTCAGCTGATTCCTTCTGGGTGCAACTATTTGTCCAATCACTCTTTTAATGATGCATGTATGACTGACATATTCATACCAAACGAGTATACATTTTTTGTGGTTTGTAGTCCTCTAATATTTATAATATAAATTACATGCTCACAAACCAGCTCTGTAAGATCAGCAAGTCTGGAAGTCACAGCCATGAAAGTTTGCCATTAGCTGGCAAACACTTAAAGCAACTACATGAGCACGGTGACATCAAGTACCTCATGCTCTTCTGGGTGCACACTTACATACTTGTACCAAAGCAGATTTATGCTGCAGTAAAATGAAGGGAAGTTTTTCAGTGTTCTGTAAAGCACTGTTTAATATGTGGGGGTGTGTAATATATTTACCTCTGGTTGTTTGAATGAGACAGAAGCATATGTTCTAAAATCCTCTGCGCAGCCTTAACAGTTTCTGAGTCATTTCAAAACAGAGTCTGATTTTTTTGCTTTATCAGGGCTGTACAATGAGACAACTACTGCTGCACGTGCATGAATCCTGTGCCAGTACCAAAAATGATCACAGTCGCACTGTGCTATAGACTCCTATGTGTGGTCATCTTGATTCTGATATTTTATTGAGTCCAAGTACTAATTGAAGTTTGTAGTCACTTATTTACGCTGCAACTGCTTGGTGTGTCCAACTTTTCTCCACTGACCAAGCCATCTGGCATCATCACGTGAGCCGCTGCAAGGTTCCTGTGTTTATGGTAGTTGTAGCCCATCATGCAAAAATAAACAGATGTTTGAAAAAGCAAGGCCTCGTGATGTGCAAAATGCCCAAATGCTGTTTAGTTTGGGGCAAAAATGTCGTACTGAAAGAAAGCAACAATTTAAGATTTAAAAAAGTTGTTCCCCGTAAACTAGTCTCAGGATTCGAAAGCTGAGGCGCCCCCTGCTGTTCTTAGCCTGATGTTTACTTTATGCTGTTTTAGAATAATAATAATTAGAAATGGTATTTTACATAACAGCGAGTGTTACTATTAAACTGAATTATTTAGTTTCCCCTTTAAACTGTATAGTTTCCAGTTTTAAATGTATGACTCTGTTCGTAACCTGCAGTATTGCTGGTTTTGCCTTACTTTCACTCAAAGATGCAGAAAAACACTACTTGAGTGCCAGTAGTGCCCCCTTGTGGCAAATCTGAATTATTCAATAAAAAGCATTTTCTGTACGTTTCACAAAGAAAACTGTTTTTCACAGCTGAAATTAGTTTGTTTCACTTGAGATACATATAGTTTAGAAGCATTTCATTAGTTTTTATTTCAGTGCTAAATGAATCTGTGCTACAGCATATAATATTTATTGCATTGATAGTATTTTTACTATTTGACTCAATATTTTGCCCTACTCTGAAGTGTCCTGATGAACTTCAACACTGTTATTTTGAACAGTTTTTAAAGGGTTTGATTTTGCATGGTGATGCCTGGCATGGTCGGCCTGTCCCAACTGTGGCCTGTGTTTAGTTTGTGTATTTATACTGGGTTTATTTTATTTATTTATTTATTTTCTTGTTTTTGTGAACTCATGAACACTAAACAGTCCTGAATTAGATTATAACTATAATTTATCCACAGTTTTATTTATATTCTTTCTGGTGGCCTGTAGCTTTTTTTGATACTGTTTTCTTTCACTGTAATGAACAGACATTTGTTTTCAATATGGAGAATAATATTAGTTTTTATTTTTAATGATCTTGTAGTCACATAAAATTGGCATATTTTTGTATTGTGTGAAACAGTGATCCATGTATTATTGACATTAATGTTTTATTTAGCATAACTGGAAATTAAATTTATAATACACCAATCTGGACTAATTTATTATAAATGTATATTTTGTTTATCACAAATAAGATAAAAAAATATTAGTAGTCTGTGAGCAAAATGTGCATAATAGTGTGTAACATGAACAACAGCTGCGATTCAATTTGGCATGTACTGGGCAAGTTTCTGGATGTAGACCACATCAATGTTCAGCCACTCTTTCATCAATTAATTGCAAATTTGGTGGATGCTTTACCTGGCACAATTCTGAGACCTTCACTGCACTGTACCACCTCTTCTCAATCTATGAATCCTGTTAAAACACACCCTGCAGGTATTTTTAGCTCAATCATCCTCGTGCAATGCCATCTGCAGGAGCCTGAAGTTACTGCCACCTTAGTACTAGCCAACTTAGCCAGATAACCTAACATCTGCTCAGTCACATCATGGATTTCCATTATAAAATAAATAAAAGAATATTTAAAATGTTTTTTAAGGTTAAGAATTCAGTCTACGTGTTAGGTTTCACAAGTTTAACGACGGAACTGGGATAGTAACATGCTACACATACACACAAAGATTAATATTTCACTTTAAACCAACTGGTTTCATTTTTAATAAATTCCCAAAACTGGTTACTTTATTAGAGGAGGTACATTTTTTGTAACAGAAATTAAATAATTCCATATGGTTTTTTTTTATTCTCTTTGATATGATTACAAACATGGTGGCTTAATGCCATTTTGAATGGGTTTTTGTGATGTCACAAAACTACTGATGCATCACTGGCTAAAGTCGTTTAACTCCGCCCACTGACACTGAAGTTATGAGGAGTATTTCAGCCAGGACTGCTTTTGAATGAGGCACAATACAGAGTAGACAATCACAAAGGACATTATTTAGCCCTTTAATTTACCCCTTGTAATTACTATGTTATACACGCCCGGGTGTGTAACAGGTGAGGCACTATGAAGCACATAGTTATACAATCTCCATAAACAGACAATGGCAGCAGAAAGAGTCATACGGAAAAACTCAGTGACTTTAAACGTGGCAGTCAATGTATGATATTTCTACCTTGCTAGATCTGCCCGTGTGCTGTGATGGACTAGTGGCCTGTCCAGGGTGTTTCCTGTCTCCAGCCCATGAGCACTGAGATGTAGCAACCCCCATGTCCCAGAAGGATGAATGAATGAATCATAGTCAATTGTAAGTGCTATTACTGTGAAACAGAAGTAACAACAGCTGTGTAGGTGGAGTCTGTAGCAGAGCAGGATGCCACTCTTGTGGTTAACCAATAATAAGAACAGAGTAGGCAAACTGATCAATCAGAGCCCACTGGGTTTATCGGGGGGGGGGGGGGGGCGGGATTTAAAGACAGAGGGTGAGCACAGATGTACAGCATCCCTCTGTCAGTGTTCTGTGAGCATGGAAGCAGGTAAATCGATTTTTGTAAACCCAAAAAACCCCAAAAATAAAAATATGAACACAAATATGGAGACCCCATTATTTAAGACCATTTTGAAGTAGATTAAGCAATGAACACTGGCATTTCCTTTATACTTCTGTATTAAAAATAGTCGTGTGGTAAAAACCACTGCACAGGCATACCATTGTATTGTGAGATCATCACACCCCTACTGCTATTATTAATATTTTCCTCAGGAGTCATAATGCAGGCTCAGAGTCTTGCGAGCAGATGTTTGGGCTTGCCGAGTAAGGATCTGCTTCACGGTTCACTGTGTTCCATTTGTAAAGAACATTAATATCAAATGTGTAATTGGATTAGCTCAAACAGGTCCTCACTGGTAACAACACGTGTTTTGAGACCAACACAGTAAACCTGTACACGGTACACTGACTGCCGAAACGCAAACCATAGAGGCGACTTAAAACTTGTTTTGACGTGAACCTGCTGGGCTAAAGCTCAGACAATAAAACATGGTTGGAAAAAAAGGACAGACTTTGTTTGCAGGGAACGTTTGGGAACAGAGGAATCAGCCAGCTGTTTTACAGGTGGAACAGTTCGTCCTGCAACTGCCAGAACGTCCTCAGGCCACTTAAATAACCTCTCTAAAAGAAAGTCCTGAATGCAATCGGCTGAACTTATCTAAAGTACTGGACTCTCAGTTCTTTCTTACATTCATTAGTTTCTCCATCCACAGCCCCCGAGAGATGCATTACTTTTTCAGTTAATGATCCTTCAGACACCGCTCTGTGCTATAAACAGCTCGATCCTCCACAGACGAAAACTTAAAACACCTCATTATGGATGAAATGTTGATTCATTTCAGTTTCCCACAATCAGCTGGAGGCATGAACGAAATGAAGGAGATGATTGTGTTGTGGCCACCTTTTCATTCCCATCATCATGGACACAGGAAATGGGGATGCTGAGGAGGCTGCTGAGCTCGTTGAGTACACTATGGTAGTAGTACGCTTAATGATAGGTAGTGGTGGGGGTGTGTGGGGGCTGTCAGGGAGAAAGATAATATCATTGATTATTATTATTTTCCCTGCCCAGTGAACAGTGATGTCATCAAGGGGGGACGGGGGGTGGGGGGTCACAATCGACTTTGAGTACGACAGAAAGTTAAATACGGCATCTGCACCATCCAGTTTCTATTTGTGTGCTGAGTTTAACACAACAAAGGCCTTACAACACCTTAGCAATTGCCTTAAATACCATAGTAGTGGCCTAGCAACACCTTAGCAACCACCTAATAGGCACCAAGCAACACCCTAACAACAAGCTGGAATAGTAACCCTGCAGCCACACAATATGCAGCCAAATAAAACAAAACAGAATGCAATGATTCGCAAATCTCATATACCGATATTTTATTAAAAAGAGAACATATGAGACATATCAGATTGGGACAGGGGCATGCCTGCCATTGTGTAGCATCCTCCCTTCTTTTAACAGCAGTCTGTAGACATCTGGGAAGTGAAGAGACCAGTTGCTGGAGTTTTGGAAGAGGAATGTTGTCCCATTCTGGTCTTATTCTAGGTCTGATTCTAGGTGTTCAACAGTCCTGGGTCTTGTTTGCCAGATTTTTTTGCTTCATGATGCGCCAAATGTTTCTATTGGTGAAAGGTCTGGACTGCAGGCAGGCCAGTTCAGCACCCAGACTCTTCTTCTGCAAAGCCATGCTATTGTGATGGATGCAGTATGTGGTTTAGCATCGTCTTGCTGGAATATGCAAGGAAAGAGACGTTGTCTGGATGGGAGCGTATGTTGTTCTAAAACCTCCATATGCTGTTCAGCGTTGATAGTGCCCTTCCAGATGTGTAAGCTGCCGACGCCATAGGCACTAATGCATCTACATACCATCAGAGTTGCAGGCTTTTGAACCATGCGCTGATAATAAGCTGGATGGTCCCGCTCCTTTTGAGGTCGCAGGACACGGCATCTATGGTTTCCACAAAGAACTTCAAATTTTGATTCATCTGACCACAGAACAGTTTTCTAGTTTGCCTCAGTCCATTTCAAATGAGCTTTGACCCAGAGAAAAGTGCAGCATTTCTGGATCGTGTTGACATGTGACTTCTTTGTTATATGATACAGCTTTAAGTTGCATTTGTGGACTGCATGATGAACTGTGCTCACAGACAGTGATTCTGGAAGTGTTCCCGAGCCCATGCAGTGATTTCCAGTACAGAACCATGCCTGGTTTTAATGCAGTGCCGCCTGAGGGATCGAAGATCACAAGCATCCACTATTGGCCATTGGCCTTGTCCAATGCGCACAGGAATTTCTCCAGACACATTTGATGAAATGATGTACTGTAGAGGGTGGCATATCCAAAGCCTTTGCAGTTTTACATTGAGAAACATTTTTCTGAAATTGTTCCAGTTTTTGGATGCAGTTTTTCTTGGTGAACCTCTGCCCCTCTTTGCTTTTCAGAGACTCTGCTTCTCCAAAATGCTCTTTTTATACCCAGTCATGTGACTTAGTTGCAAACTGCTCCTCCAGCTGTTTTTCTATTAGTACCACTTACTTTTCCAGCCTTTCGTCTCCCTTGTACCAAGACGTGAAGATGTGTTGCTGCCATCAAGACCTACATGAGTTAATAATTTTCATGAAATGGTAAAATGTCTCACTTTCAACATCTGATGTGTTCTATGTTCTACAGTGAATATAATATGGGTCTATGAGATTTGCAAATCATTGCATTCTGCCTTTGTTTACATCTATTTACATTTTACACAGAGTCACAACTTTTTTGGGACTGAGGTTGTAGAACAAACTGAGTATCAAAGTCTTGAAGTGCATTCACTGATTTTCATATCTAGTTTTTAGGAGTTTCTTCTTCTGGTTCACTGCAGGTAAAAAAAACTGTGCAGGGAATAAAAAAGCATGGATGGTAAAGTAGAAAATAAGGAGGCATGAACAGTCTTTCACCATAATCCTTACCGTCCCACCCTGCTGTGTTTGGGGTGCGACAGCCGATCAGGAACTACAGTAATAGCTTCCATGTGGCTTCCTTACAGCAGCCCCTTTGTTAGCTGCCATTACTGCAGGGGATGAATCAATGGAAACAAAGGCCATGCTGACATTCGTCTAATCAAATAACAGTCACACAGAGCAAACACACGCATCGGCCCGTTCCCACGCAAGGGAAATGTCTGTGGCTTTGATGAAGGATCTGGGCTTCGTTTTTGTGGCTAGATGAACTCCTCAGGGACCTTTCCACTTGACTACTAGCTTTTAATGCAATTTCAAAACATATTCAGAGACGCAGATTACAAACTCCATTTTATTACATATGCATTTCACCACCTGACACGTTTAAAAAAGCCTTTCAATACAAGTGATGACAATGAGACTTTACATCTTACAGATACACATGTCAAGACACAGTACTGCATAAAGCCATGTTCAGCATCTCGCTGAAGTATGAGTCATGGACAATCAAATAAAACAAAGGCAAATCCAGACAATTATAAAAATATTTTGGGGTTTGTTGGGCGTGCATGGCCACGTGCTGAGGGTTTGGTCTAAGACATTTATACAAAGTCATTTCCACAAAAAGCTGCACACTGCCAGTGAGTATTTAAGGCATGATTACTAAACACGTCAAAGTATATTAAAATGTCCTAATTCAAAGTGATTCATACTCAGTAATAGTCAAACTGGGTCAACAATAATAAATTAGACGTGGATACAGAACAAGGCACACCACAAAAGGATAATATGGAAAACTCAAGAGATACGTTTTCTTCAAAAGGCAGGAGTGACAAAGACGAGCACGGTGAAACAAGTCAAAAATGGAATGATACAACCGTATCTTTAGATCATTCTGATGAATATGAGGCACACTAAAAAGTAAAAGGTTATGTGGAAGGGAATCCTGAGTGTTAAGACACATACAGTCGTATGCAAAAGTTTGGGGACCCCTGATTTAACACATCCTATGAATCCATCCTTGTGGATCATGTACACCCATACATGCCGATTGTCTTCCCTGGGGCGGATAGGGTCTTCCAACAAGACAATGCGACATGTCACACAGCTAGAAATGTCTGACATTGGTTGGAAGAGCATGGCCAAGACTTCCATGTACTACCCTGGCCCCCTAATTCCCCAAACCCAATTGAGCATTTGTGGGATCACCTCGATCATCGTGTTTGCTGGTGTTGCTGGTCGTTGTGTTCACGTTCACTGCTGCCCGTGCTGCACACAGTGGTTACTCTGGATATTCTCTGCCGCTAATGTGACTCAGCTGTGTAACTGCAGACTAGTACTGTGAGTGTGATTTAAACTAAGATCGTTTTCTATAAATTACAGTTCAGGTTCACTTTTTATTGCCCAAGAGGACCAGAATATCCACTTTTCTGGCATAAGGCTTGTAGTGCGTCAGTCAGCCAGTAAAGTCAGCAAGTGAAGTCACAACACCTGAAGGTCTGATTGCCTCTTATCTACAGGCAGTTTACAAGCTTTATCAGGTTACATTTTTCCACTTCAAACTTGAGGTGATGTTTTTGATAATGTATCATTTAATTTAAAAACACATCTCTCGTTATTTGGAAATTCCACTTTTTTAAATTGCAAGCCTCAACGAGGTGTACATGTTCAACAGGGATGAAAGAAAGTAGTGATACACTTCCGTTTCACAATATTAAACTGCTAGACAGCAGAGCTGTAATCCATCCTCAGCCATTAGACTCTTCAACACCAGCGTAAACAAGAGACTTAGTGGGACATGCTAATGTTAGCATTATACTATGACAGTTCGCTCTAAAATTACATTAATAACCTCATATAACAAATCACGTTGCATACAGTATTGCAGATACACAACCTTAATGTTCAATACTATTCAAATATTTTGTATCAACCAAGTACAACACTTTACTATTATTAAAACCAGACAAAAATCATTCTACTAGTAGGTCCGCTGATTTGTTCTGAAATTGTTGCTTTCTGTCTTGTCCACAGAAAGCTAAACATGTCACAAACCTTATTTTGACAGTTAATTGGGTCCAGTGCATCCAAATGACAACATAGTGCAACAGTAACATCCTACTAGTAGAGCTATTTTGCCTATTGTCATGTTTTCATGATAAACAAAACATTTCCATTTGGTTCATACATCATAAAAAGCATGCACGTCGTAGCAGTCAGGGTTCCCTCCAGTGTTTGAAATGAAGCCGCTGGAGTCAAACTGGATAACTTAACCTGGTCCGACTTATAGCTGAAGGAACTTCAGAAGATTGGTTATGTAAGGTGTGTTTAATATGAGGTTGGTGCACAATTCTGCTGATTTGGCATATTTTCAGTTTTGCAAATTTGAACAATGTAACACGATAAAGTTCAAAGTTGTACAGCACAATTCATGGTCCAGGTCTTCTAGAAATCTTTAATATTATGGCTTAGCAGCCATGAGAAGTTCCTCAGTGTTTCTGGTGTCAAATGGAACCAATGAGCTTCAGCTTGCAGATATGAACATTTGGCTGTTTCTAACATACAACAGATAAAGCTTATTAATGTGTTTGTCTAACAGTGTTCTAAACTCCAATTTCAGCAGATATAAGAATGTAATAAAGGAATACTCCAGAGATTTTCATCCGTTCTGCTCCATCCATCTGCATCATACAGTAAATGACCAGTAACAATAATTCTGACTCGCTTAATAAACAAACAGGATACACTTCTATTAGAAGTCACTTCTTTAGCACTGGGGCTATGAGGTTAATCTTGCTAACAAGCATCAGAAGTCAATAGTCACCCAAATCTTTTCTGCAAATACATCCTCAAAACCACCCCAGCCTCATCCAGCTCTTTATTGAGGTTGCTCAGACTTGTCGTTGTGGTTTAGGGCAGCAGTGTCTAAATTCATCCCCAGAGATGGGCTACGTTTTTGCTCAATCCCAAGTCCCAGCACACTGATTTAAGACACAGTGAGACTCACTGGAAACTAGAAATGAACAAAACTTCACAAGGCAGCTAAATGGAACAAACGGCCTTTTAGGACAACGGATGTTGTGCTGAATTCTGATGCACGCACAGACACAGGCATGTGTGGGTGATTTCTGTTGTCTCTGTTCATATATAACTGTTAATACTGAAGGGTCTCGCTGAAGATGTTTATAAATGGAAATAACGGAAAGCATGTACATCCATATATTGTGTTAAGATTCTGTGAGGAATCAGAATTCGGTGTAACACCTGTTGTGTACAATTCCTGACTGCTACACTGTAAAGTCCTGCTCATTTTCACAGATCAAAGTAATTCATACTACACCCTAAACCACACTGACAAGTCTGCAAACCCTATAAAGACCTGAAAGAGGGCTAAAAAAGTACGTTTTAGGGATGGATGTATTCAAGGACAAATCTGGGTGACTATTAACTTCTAGTGTTTGTTAGCAACAACAGCCTTGTAGCTCCAGTGCTAAACTAAAGAATCTGAAGTTGGACACTAAAAATTGCATTTGGAGTAAGTGGAAGATCATAGAAATTCAGTTTTTTAAGCAAATGTATGGTGCATGTGTGTCAGACAGACATTAGGCTGAAACACTCTGGAGTATTCCTTTAAGGTTGGTGGCTGCAAGATAAACAGAAATACAAATGTTTCATTAGTGAAAGGACTATAATGCATCACTGGAAAGTGGCAAATTTGTATTGTTGCGTTAAGCACAATATATAGATACAGTATTACAGACAGCATAATATTCCATATGATAAATACAGATAGCTCACATCACCAGAAACTGAACATGCTGTTTGGAAGTTTTTAAAATTGCATCACATCAGATATGATCTGATTTTATCTTCCAAACGCTTCCCTGTTGATCTATGCTGTTGCCTAAGCTGACTGTATTTTATATTCCTTTTGCAGCTAGTTAAAGTGTTAAATGACAAGTACAGTGAATGCCCTTATACACCTTTTCATCAGCCCTTTAAGAGACATCTGATGTCTTCATTTTTGTCCCTTTCAAGACACCGTACCGACACCGCCAACAAAACTAAGCAAAACTATTGCTGTGTTTCGAATGCCACACTGGACTGAAAAATATAAATACAGTATAGCTGAATGAACGTAGCGCTGCTGCTGTAGTGCATTTAAAGAGACTGCTTCAAGTGTCATTCAGACTTGATCATAAATAAATAGGCAAATGACAAAATACCAATGTTTTAAGGGGGTGGGGATGTCAGGCTGGGGTGGAGTTTCTCTCAGTGGCCAGAGATGATGGTTTGGATTCAGGTCTATGGGGTCTGCTGGGTCTGTGTTGTGGACTACTGCGGAGGTTATCGTCCATCTGTCAGAAAAACACAAGCAGTCAGCTAACGTCACAAAGACCAGCATTTACAGAATCATGAACAGGACATGTGGATCAGTAGTTCATTACATAAAAGTGATGATTTGACCAAAAAAAATTATCTAACTTACACCCTCAAATCTTACTCCAGATCGAGTCAATTAGCCAAGACATGTTTGGTGGCTGAATTTTGCCTCTTTTGTTTTGCTCCGGGGAAAAGAGTGGCTAACAAGGCTAATGTGGCTAACAAGTCATAGAAGCATCTATTCCACAGATTAGCACTCTGCAATCTTCAGGCCTAAAACATCATAAATGTCTCACAAATTCCACAGTTATGAAGTCTCAAACAGGCTGCTAGCATTAATGTGTTTCATGTCAGGTTCTTATCTGGATATACTCTGACTTGGTTCCCATCACACAGGTTGCTAAAATGAATCCCCATTGTGATCTGACTATACCTTTCATTTACAAAGCATGTTCATATTTCATTTGCATTTTACTTCCATTTCTAAACCACATCAGCATGTCTGAGTGACTTTAATGAAGAGCCGGAGAGAAATTTGAGTAACATACAGTACAGTGCAGACTAAATTCAGACTGTTTTAGCTATACAATACACTGTATATACACAATATATACACACACTACACTTGCACTAGATCAGTGCAAAACTAAACTAAAACAAACTCTGGCCACCAAACAAGTGGGTGGCTCCATAACTACATTTGGGGTGTGAATATGATTTATAGTCAAGCCATTGCTTTGTAACTATGGTTGCGTATAGCTATGCTCTAAATGATCACAGGGAAAATATGAGCAAATTTAAGCAGGACCTTTTCAATAAGGTTGGACTCTTTGTTAACAAGCTGCGTCAGTTTCTGGAGGTTTGCATCAACTGCATCCTGGCTAGTGGGAGAAGAGCCTAGCGAGAGGATGAAGACAGAATTAGAAGGGGAAAGCAGGCCAAAGATGCCAGAGAGCAACAGGAGGCCTCAATCATTTGGAAGGAATGTTAGTACAGAGCATTCCAACATCGTAACACAGGAAGTTCATCAAAATAACCCCACAGACAAGGACAAAATTCTGATTAGACTACTGTATGCTTTTAGCATCTGCCATAACTAACACTTTCAGCGTTAAAGGAAACCGGATGGGTCATGATTTATGACGAGCAGATGAGTTCTTTTGGATTGAATTTGTGAGAAAAATGAATGGAATCAAAAACAAATGGTCAAGATGGATCAACCACTTTCATTACAAAGTACAAGAGACTCCTCACACCAAGCACAGATATACATGTCTGTACATTTCACCGCAGTCTTACCAGAGCCAGTCTCGTCAAAGTAGTTTTTGAGGATGGCGCTGCAGAACTGGCAGAGGTTATGAAGCTGTTTTAGGTGCTGCTGGAGCTGACCGCTGGGCAGACTGGCTTTACGGAGAGGAGCTAGGTACCCGAAAACAAAGGCATCCAGACTTGTAGGTCTATATACATAAAATATAAGCATAATGAGACAAATCAGCAGGTGACATTGTGATTCCTGTTTCAGTATTCACAAGACAACTAACACAAGACAAATAAATAAATAAATAAATAAACATATAATGTTATTCAATTAATACAGATNGCTTTACGGAGAGGAGCTAGGTACCCGAAAACAAAGGCATCCAGACTTGTAGGTCTATATACATAAAATATAAGCATAATGAGACAAATCAGCAGGTGACATTGTGATTCCTGTTTCAGTATTCACAAGACAACTAACACAAGACAAATAAATAAATAAATAAACATATAATGTTATTCAATTAATACAGATAGCTATTAGATGTAATAGATAAAAATATGGCATTGAGAATAAAAATCGTTATGTGAAAAATCATGATGATCTTATGGCATTTGCATTAACTTTCAATTTTACCTGGGAACAAAAAAAATAATAATTAAGACTAAGACGTTTTGTTGGAGCAAGTAGCCAATAAGAAAAAAATACTGTTCTATTTTAACTGAACTGTAAATAATACAGTAACAAATCAGTGATGCAAGATGAAACACGTTAATTTAAAGTAAAAGTGAAATATGTTTTCAGATATAGGAAAAATCAGTAAAACTACAGTCATTTATTTAAAAATACTGTCTTTTACTGAAATTTAACACTTCAATTTCAGCTAACTATCCTGACATACAGTATTTTTTAACCAGAACTGTAACTGTAACAACCATTTCAACAAACGTAGATGTGAAAAAAGTATGTGGGGATTTGTACTTTTATTATTTACATTTTTTATTTACTATTTATTGTTATAAATTTGCATTTTAATGGTTAATAATAATGAGGGAAAAACTTAAAAAAAAAAAACAAGTTTATAAGGAAGTAATGAGTATTCTTAAGTTGTTTTTTTTTTAACAGGAATTATTCAAGAAATAAACCCTACAATATCACAGAATTGCTTTATAATGCAACATGGAGCATAAATGTACAAAATAAACTAGGTCACATTATAACAGAAGGCACACACAGTCTCACAGTAACACAGTTGATACTATACTCGTTTAAGTAGCTTAAATAAGATTTTTTTTTTTTTCAGTGTCCATATTTAGATGCCCAAGTTCTTCAATTAAAAGTAGCTATTTCCAGTTAGTTAAAAAAGCAGCTGCTACTGAATTCTTCAGTATCAGCATAAGGAAAATAAAAAGCAGTAACGCCTCTGAAAATCACAGCCCTGCTCTGTGTTTCTATCATCACTTTCACTGTCGTAATGAGGATATTAACAGTTCTAAAGCAGAGCCGCTGATGGACGAAAATGACTAATCATAACTGAACTCACGTGTTTCCAAAGAAGAAGTGTGAGGTCCCCAGTCTGTGAGAGAGCAGATTCAGACACTCTTTGGCTTCATTGTAGATCTGTACAAACAAGTCCAGCACTGAATTACTGACAATCAAAGACAATTAACTATTACAATAAACCGATTCCTGGACTGGTGCCCTTTGGCCACGATACTGAATGACCCTTTAAGAACGTTGGCAGGTTTCTAGTCTATTATAGAAGTTCACTTTTGCTGCGCTGAGCTCAGCTGCTCATGTCCTCTAGCTAATAAACTCTTTTCCAGCTGCTTCTCTGAAACCGCAGACAGCGCTCAGACAGCCCCAGAGACTTTTTAAATCAGCCTGCCACTGCAGCACAGCACTGCAGATCAAATCCATCAGCGCATAGTAAATGAAGTAAATTCACTATATACTTGCTATGCATATGGAATCTACATGTATCTAGGACACCGAAAATTGTTTAAGCAACTCTGCAAACGTTAGCCAACAAGAACACATGTTAATAATGGAAAAGACTAGTTTTCCATAACACCCCAGTACTTTTTTCCCCCAGTAGTCATATACACGAATAGGGTAGCTGGTATACTGGTGTACTGCTGATGGCAGGCAGTAGCATGAAAAAGCAGCAGCACAAAACTCAGCAGATCAAAAATTTTGCAGCTCACAAAAGTACCAATTTAAAAACATCTTTTTATTCAAAACCAGCTATTTGGCTATTGTGCTTGAGGCTGCCCGTTCAGACAAACACACAAATTAATGCTAACATGCTGGAGACGACCGGTACTGCAGTAGATGGTAATGGACGGTGTTCTGTGCAAACTTATTTTTCTCCTTAGTGGACAAAGTGACGCAATAAAGCCACACAAACGTTGGCATGATGGCCTTGGCGCTCACAAAAATGGATGATAGTAAGCTTATGAAGGATCGTCGTGCTTAACGCTGCAGCCTGTGAAAGAATTTTCTGTCACTGCTAAACTGAAAATGAACAATGAAATATCCGGCTTGCATCTACCAGCAACATGGGAATGTAACATTACTCTGCGTATCAATCACATCCTTAACAAGCGCTCACATTAAAGCACCGACATTTCATTGTTGTTGGCCTAACTGATCTGCTGTGATGCCACATAAAAAGTGACGGAATAGTGATTTCAGCCCTCGAAATTTATTGTCAGTATTAATGTTACCAATCACTATTATTATGATTATATAATTATTATTATTAAATAAATGTTTTTTTATTTATATATATATTTTTTACACCCATGAAAGTTAATGAGATCCTTCTTGACCTAATAAAACTAAACACTGTCTGACATTTTTCTATTAAAAACCATACTTTTCATTCATCTTTACAGACAAATACAAAAGTTGAGGCACTCCAGACAAATTACATTATGTGAAAGTGTCAATAATTAGGTACACACTTTTGTACAAATTAATGCACAATTCACAATTTATTTCCTGAATGTATTGCATCAAATGTTGAATGTTTTATTTTCTCCAATATGTTAAGCTGAGTTTACATACTATTAAAAGCCCATTTATTAAGACCCCATTTTTCTGCAAAGGCTAATATTGTGCACTAAAATAGCAGAAAATGCCATATCTAGTTGTGCTTCCTATGAAGGATGTGTTAAAATGATGTTATAGTATTTACACTGTCATACATGAATAATGAGAGTCCAGTACATGAAATGACATACCGTGAACCTCAAACACTGTTGTTCCTCCTCCAAATACAAATCCCGCCTTTGTAAAAGAGGGCAGTAAAGCAAGCCATTTCCAAAGTTCAAGACTGTTACACAACAGTCCTGACTCCACCCAAAAGGTGTATATATACCACCCCAATTCCAGCCCAGCAGGAACAATGACAACAAAGAAACAGTAGTGGTGGTTAAGGGGATGGGGGCACTTTATAAAAAGCTCTAAACTGTATTCTATGGCATGTTTAACTTATATGCAAAACAATTATTTATTGTTTTGAAATGACCACAGTATCATTAATACAGTCAAATCCATAGGGTTTAACATATATTGGTATTCGCTTTGTATATTCCCCACCTCTATAAGGTAGCACAACAATGTATGCTGCTTTGAAGAAATACAATAATGGTATGAGTACCTTTCCCTCCACTTCGGTAATAGAGTGTAGAGGCGCCTCTGCTTTGGTCAGAAGGATCCTGGAAAGGGCCAGGCTGGCCTGTCGGGCTGGAACGAAGAAGTTCAGAGGGAATGGAGAGTGTGAAGCAAACCACGGCCTCGTCAAGTTGGCATAGTTTTCCGCGTCCACCCAGAACGTGTGGAGCTGGAAACACAAACTCTTTAAGGTCTACAGATCACAGACAAGTGTGAGAAGTAAATCTTTGAAGTGTGGATGTACTAACCAAAGCAGGTCGCAGTTTCTCCTCCAGCAGCGCGATGTAGGCCATGGTGTCGGCCCCTTGCTTGGCTGACAGCTCATAGTCTGCGTTAAATCTCTGTTTAGTGAATAGAGAAAATGACAGTTAACTCTGCAGACGTACACATGACATGCTTCTTTAGGTTTCATGGCAAAACCGAACTTTCCCTAAGAATGTATAACAAAATCTACACAAACAAAATTAGAAACATAACAGGGAATGGACCCCAACTATATTCAGACCTCGGCTTGTCACAGTGTCACATATGAGGACCGGAGGTGTACACCTGCACAAACACAAGCTATAATTAGACTCTGCTGGCGAAGGTGTTCCGGTTTATCCAACGATTTATGTCAACTATGTGACCAATTTAACTGAGAAGGGGTGACTGCACTTTTTTGCCGTTTAGTTTTGCTGTTTAAACAGGACCTGGGATCCTTAAATGGAATATGGGCTTCAGCTGGAAAAGGAAAAGGAAATGGCAGACAACTCTGGAAGAACAAAGGCTGGAGGAAAGTGTGTCTGGAATCTCATTGCCAGCCCAAAAGGAACAGAATTTTCTTTTTGCTCTCTCATCTCTGTAGGTGGAATACTTGGAAGTCGGGGTCAAGCTAAGAGACCGCAGATCAATGTTTTTCTTATTGAGAGACATTTTTGAGATTTTTTGATAGTTTGTGAGCTGTGCCTGTTCAGAAGCTGGATTTCTGTTTTGTTGGTGGGACTTAACTGTACTGAGATGTATTACTGTATAATGAAACGTATTAAATGATACTTAGACCTAAGATCTGTACTGTATTGAGACATGAAGCAGGCGTTCTCCTACTCCAATCTGATTTTAAGCTAACTGAAAACTGATTTTTCCAGTGTGATCTTTCCTCCATTGAAAAAACTAGATCTAGTGTCCAAATCCTTTAGTGGCTATTAGAAGCACTTCATGCATATAATTTATGCTGACACTCTCAGCAGTTTAAAAAGCATCTTAAAACCACTTACAGTTACACCTTTCCTGTAATTATATTTTAATATTATTTATTTTCAGGTAATGTATTGCCTTTTATTTTAGTTATTCCTTATTTCCTCTTCTTGCATCCCTTCAAATTCTTCTGCATTTTGCACTTTACTACATTTTATTGCCTTTTTCATTTTCATTTCATTTCTGTATATAATGTTAAACAAAAAATCTAAAGTATTAAATAATCACCTTAATCAAAACCTTGACGTTATTTAATACTGGAAAGTACATCCCTGTCACTCAAATTACAGACTAAAGGTAGATGATTTATTTATTAAAGAATAATAGCATGGATAACCACATGTTGTTAAGCTAAATCAATTCTAATAAATATAAATTATTAGTGCAATTTTAGTTAAATTATAGTACAATTTTTTCAGTCAGTTTAATTTATCAGCAAAGACTAAACGGCACCTCAATATTTGAATCACTCAGCAGATACATACATGTTTTCTGAGGACATTGAGAATCTGTGTAGGTTCTGTGACTGAAGATCCCTCATGGTACAGCTGTGGAATAGAGGCTGGGGAAGTAGAGGAGAGAAAGGCTCATTAAACACTCATGTGTTACACAGCTGTAGCGCGCAGTCTAACATGGTCTACATACCACTACCTCAGCTCTCCAGCAACCGCTGTCAGCTCGCCATATAAAACCACATAGGCATTAACATGACGCCATGCATTCCATTAACATGAACATGAACACTTACAGCTATGTACACCAATTATTCAATACAGCTGAACATAATCACTAACTCAGAATGACTGATACAGTGAATTATCCTGGTATAACTCAATTATCTGCAGTGAATTATCCACTCCCACCTGTAATAGTCCTCCATGTCCAGTCCACTGGCTTCACTGTAAGATTGGCCCCCGCAAATTTTGCATATGCCTGCAGAGAAGCAGTTACATAATGGACAAGCACAACATGAACTGCCTAACAGTGCATAAAATATTAATAACGATTCTGAAAAACACCAACAGCCAACATTAAAGGGCCCATATCACAGAAAACTAAATTTCTAACACGTATAAGCAGTATTTAAACAGCAGTGATGCACATTCTGACTGAATTATTCATAAGCAAAAGTATTCAATTGTTCCAAACTGATTCAGAGTTTTGAAACCCAAGTTCTGCACGTGGCTTAACACCATGTAAGCTCACGCTAGGATTGTTTATACAGCTTTATACAGCTGGTCAACTTCATTTGATTTGTTAATATACATTCATTCCTGCATTTCAGGCCTGCAACACATTTAAAAAAAAGTCAGTACAGGGCAATTTAGGGCCAGTAATGAGGTAAAACAAAACAAAGCAATGATGTGATTTCAAATTGCTGATGTCAACAGGTGACTGTAATGATGACCTGGTACAAAAGCAGCATCTATGAAAGGAGTCTTTGAGCAGCAAAGATGGACAGAGAATCGCACGTTTGTCAACAAATGCATGAGAGAATTACTGCAATGTTTAAAACCGCTGTCCAAAGAAAAACAAGTATAAACAGACATAATTCAAATAAATTTCTATTGGTCCAACCATAACGAACATTTACATACAATACAACACACAGTTGCTGAGGCCAAATCAGGCAGAACACTGTTTTTTGGACAAAAAAAAAAGCATTTACAAAAATCAGCCTATTAATGCTGCGTTCAGGTGCTCATCCATAGACTGTACATACTAGAATTAGCAAAGTAGCAAATAGTCCTTCACTCCTTCCAGGGGGGTATTCCACAAAGCAGGATTTCCCAGTTAGTCAGATAAATTATGCCTAAAGACGAGGACCGTCCAATCAGAATGTCCCTCAGCTCTTTCCCTATTGCACCGGCTTTGGGGTTAAGATATCTGGCTAACTGGGAAATCCTGCTTCGTGGAATACCCCCCTGGAAGGACTGAAGGAGTATTTAGTAATTTACCATCTAGTATATACAGTCTGTATATATGTATACAGCCCCAGATGTTTGCAGACACACCCACCACACACGAGACAGCACGGAGGTCCAGAGAATACAGTGCTGCTTATTCTTTGCTGTGTTAAAGAGCAGACTGATCTACCAAAAGCACATCATATATAAGTCTTTCACACTGACTGCAAGGGTGCATTATACGTCACATCTCGTAAAAATCTTGCATCATCTAGAATCCCAAGTTTGCCGGTTACAAATACAATTTTGTTGGCTGTTCATGCACAATTTACAAGTGACAAAATCAGTATTTCAACGTATTATAAGCCCACAGCAGGTTAGCTCCGCCCATTCATGTGGAAGTTATAAGGAGTGTTATAGAACTAACTGACTTTGAAAAAGGCACAATACAGACAGCCAATCAGAAGAGACGTCATTTACATATGATAATCCCAAAGGCATAGTAATACAAACAGCTGGCTTAAGTCAGAGTGATAAAGAGAGGTTGGAAAATGGGTATGCAAAAATGCATTATGACTGTTTTGGTACATATCTACATGAATGATACAGATAAGTGTTGCTAAGTGTACCTCAGTAAAACTGTAGGACATGGGCTCTTTAAATGAAGCTCACAGCATAAACAGGGGGCTGCTAGTTTGATATGAACTAGTTAGTCAGCTACATCTCTCAGCATTTCTACTCAACCACCACACAGCATCTAAAATCTAAACCTGGAAGCTTAAAGACAAAACTCAGAGAGCTAATATTCATGTGTCTAGCTAAGGTTTGTACCCACCAGCTCCTCGGACAGGTAATGATAAGCTGACCTTGAGGACAGGAAGAAGCTGTGCAATACAGAATATCTTACTGACAGAGCAACCACAGCAAAACTTTCAGGAGAGAATTAGACAGGTGGATAAATATCATTATCACAGTCGGTGAGCTACATACTATATAGCGTTCAATTAAAATCGCCCAAGATCAAAAATAGCACTGAGAGACAGAAATGTCTCCTTCTATATGACAGCTGATACTAGTAACAGCTAAATCAGCTAGCATAACAGTGCTAACCCAGCTAGCCAGCTCTTCAGCTAGCCGAAACCCTCACAAGTTACACTGCAGGTTTACCGTCGTGGAATAAAGCAGACATTTTCAGATGTTTACATTTACCAGCACTATGAGAGACTCTGTGTGCACGGATGGTAAGTCCCAGTCTCCTCCCCAACAAAGCAGCTCCATGGGTGCCGCCATGGCTGTTTGATAGAAGCACCAGTGATTTGAAGCGTACGGCTGTGTAACAGCAGACTCGCTCGTCGTGGCTCACTCACTATGGCTCACTCACTGTGGCTCGTCTTATGTCCGTCTCCTGTTGTTGTGTGTCTGTGCCCTAATCTCTATATAGTACATTAATTTGGGTTCCGCCGTTTAGTAGTGGTGTCCGGTAACTCATGCTGCGTTCAGTTGCTCGTCAGAAGATGGTATGTTCTATGGATGGGCGATTTTCTGATACCAAGTAATACCAAGGTTAATATCCTGATACCGATTTAAAGCTTGGGATTTTCAACAATGACAAATGTTAAATGTAAACAAAATTATAACAGAAAGACATTAATATTATATAAACCTTCAGAAACCAGAGTCTCCCTGTAATGCTTTTTGAATGGCCTAGTTATTAATGGTTAAATTCAGTGTTCAACAATGTTTACGTTCAGTTAAAGTAGTAGTAGTACATATAAACTGTACATTCAGTAACTAAATGGGTACTGATTAGATTATCTGAATAGTTATATTTAAAAGATCATTATATATCTCATAAAATGTAAACATTTATTAAAAAATATTCCAAATAATAAAGTAAATAATAAGTATACTTAATTATCTGCTGGATAATTGGATTTTAATATGAGCCACATTACATCTTATAAGACTTATGAGCCTATTGATAATTAGTTCAGGAAAGTCAACAAATCAAATATATATATATATATATATATATATATATATATATATATATATATATCTGGGAGCAGGGGAAAATGGTTGAAGGAAAAGTAGTTCCTATTCTACGGCATCATTTCAAGCAGCATTTGGTATTTTAATGTTCACTGACAGACAGGACACACATCCACCCTATTAAATAAATAAACAAATATTGATATTTTTATTGATTTATTTTTATACTAGAATCGGTCCTTAAAAGGGAATGCCAGGATCGGAAGTATCAATTTTTAGGCATTGATGAGCCCTAGTATATACCAGATGGTTAACTAATGTACGACTTTCCATTCGGGTAATAATTTGTGTCTCTTAGCTTGACCCCTTACAGAAGCAGGTATATATTTGCCCACATTCCCTGCAAGTTTAGTGTTTTTCTTTTGTGGAAAATGTTAAAGGTCATGTTTTATGCCACATTTCAAGAACTCGTGTATCATCGAGAATTCCGAGTTTAGCAGTTGTAAATATGACTTTGTCAATCGTTCAAATGCAATTTACAAGTGGGGCAATCAGTATTTCCCTGTTTCCGACACCACCTGAGCGCAGCAATAGTGCAGGAAATCCAGTGCACTCAAACAATCCCACAATGCACCACAAAAAAAGTTTGGTCCAACTTGGTATGATGTAAGCTTTATCATTTCCTGTAAAACAACAATGTAGTATTTTAATATGTTGTGGATTAGCCTGGTGATCTCATACTATTAAGATTGGCACATAGCATATACTGTGTAGTACACAGCTGAGATGCAGCCATGGTCTAAAGGGAGCCTTACCACTTCCTGTTCTTCCTATTGTATCAGAACATGACTGCAAAATGCCAGAGGGTGTGCTAATCGATTATCATTTCTGCTACTGAATGCTAATTGGTTAGCATTCCTGCTACTGGGTGCTAATTGGTTGGCATTACCACTGCTGAGTGCCGACTGGGCCGAAGGCAGGGAACACCCTGGACAGGCCACCAGTCCATCACAGGGCAAACACACAGACATACACATTGACACTCACACCCAGGGGGCAGTTTAGTATCTCAAATTGACCTGACTGCATGTCTTTGGATTGTAGGAGGAAACCTATACGAATACAGCGAGAACATCCAAACCCCACACAGAAAGGACCATGGTCACCTGGCCAGGGGAACCGAATCCAGGCCCCTCTTGCCTTGAGGCGACAGCGCGACCCATTGCTCCACCGTCCTGCCCTACCAGGGGGGTTAATAGTTTAAATATAGTGGCTTGGTAGGGACATTTATTTAGCCGTTACATAAGGGCTATTAGCTCATCTGTTTCTTGCATCTGCAGTGGACTGTCTTTTGTCTTTTAGTCTTGTGCTGGTGGTCAGAGGCCCCAGGGCACTGGCTCCACTGGCTTGGTCAGTAATCCGTCCCTGATGGCAGCAGTGTTTTTCCATTTTCTTTATGCTTTTATTTGCTGACATTACTCTGTGTGACATATCGGATTATGGAGGCAAAATTGTATGCAACCAAGTGCGGAAACCAAGGAAAAACAAAAGGACATACATCTCTCAGTCAAAATGACCAAAGATGCTCTTTATTTGTCCGTCAAAAGTTCATACAGGACCCTGTATCTAAAGAAAACTGAAACATCCTTTACAGCAAAATCACAGTAAGAAATGCAGATCAAATTTAGTTCCACACCTGCACGTGGCAAAACCTGTGAAGTATGATGCACAGTGAAGGCATGATGTTCGTAGGAAGGCATTAACTTCAATTTCTCTCTTTACTTTAGGTTTATTTCTGGTAATGTTTGAGGAAAAAAAGGAGAGTAGCAATAACTCAAGGCACAAAGCCATGCTACTCATGGGCGTGTTAGCCTCTATCCTGCGTGCAGGATTTATGAGGACAGAAAGTGATTTTACAGCATTCTTTGGACATATACCTCATGCCTGTATTATTCAAGATCAGAGAGACAAAAAAAGATGCACTGGCTTTATAGGGCTGGAAGGTACACTTTGCGATGATCATGCTGTTTTATCTGGGACGAGGCACAGTAGTTATATTGTTCCGTGGAAATTCATAAAACAATAACATGAGGATGACGACAGAGTCGCATAACCGGTTATAGCAGGCCTTTCTAATAACATGGCTTAAATCATCAGCTAAAGAAAGTGTTTGTCCTTTAGTTTGCAGTGATCTCCAGATGTTACAAAATACCCCCTCCTGGGCCTGCAGGGTAGTGCACATGGCTCTGCCATGTGCTTTTGTTTACTTTCCCTGCTCCACCCTGGCTCCACCCACTCCGCAGTTACCCACACCTGCAAATCATTCTCTGGACTAAATGCACCCCCTTTGCCTGGGCTGTTGGTTGTGGAGCCTTCAGTTCTGAGTGTGGTTTCTTTGTATTGATTGCCAGTGATTTGACCTCTGCTTGTCTTATTGGATTTTTTGACTTTAGGTATGTTGCTTATGTTGCCTGCTTGTGTTTTGTCCCCTGTCTTGTTGTGGCAGTGAGTTTTGGACTGCAACAAATAAAACACTTTACACTTCAACCGACTTCTTAGCCTTTGATGTTACAGTGGAGTCATTTACAGTTAACAGCACTTCGTAGTAGAGGTGAGGATCACTACTGGCCTTAGAGCTGAACAGTCTGCAGGTTGAAATCTCATGTGTAATCGCCACAGGGAATTTCAGTCTGAACATTTCAGCCATACAATTTCAACTGATCAAGGTAGACTTAGTTTGAGTCCTCCTGAAGCCACAAGTCTGTCAGAACTCAGCTTTGTTTGAAATATTTTACCCATAGTCTGAGACATCACTTTCACCATGGAAAATGTATTTTGCGGTGTAAACAAAAATTAGCTTCTCATAGAAAAGATGGAAGTGAAATAATAGTTAAAAAATTGGTTCATTTATTTATTAAACAAACATTTAGTCAGGTTTAATAATAGTTTAGAATAGTTTTAAAATTAAAAACATGAAAAAAGTCTAACTTCTACTATCTGTCCTGCAGCAGACTCCTTCAAAGCACAGAAATAAACTTTTTCCTAGGATAATATTAATATAGCATTAATAAAATTACTCTTCCAGTTCTCTTCCAGTAATTAGATTTGTCCATTGGGAGCACTCTAAAGAGTACATAGGGCCAAATGAGGATCAATGTAGTATTGCTATTATTTCATAGTAGGTTCAGTGTACATGACCGCTGAGCAGCTTGCCAGCAAACAAGGTTCAATATTACTAAACCAAAGCAATAACATGCAAACTCTGTATTTAAACTATTATATACAATATACTGTCTAATATACTAATATTAATACACTAATACGACACATGGCACCTCTCAACTTCAGCAACAACTACATTTATTTGCATAAAAGTCTTTCCTTACTGAGAGTGCAATGGTTCCTGGGGGCTGATCTGCATGGCCACACCTTTTGTGCTTTTATGGATGAGCGAGCCAGTGACGGGACACTACATATGCCCCCTGCCAAAGGTCAGCCATCCCGGTGACCTCACAGAGTTTGCGCAAAGTCACTCACAGTAAGGGAGGAATGTCCACATCCCAGTAAACACATGCACTCTTTGGCCACCTGTGCTCTCAATCCTTGAGTTCATGGTAGGTCTGGTGTCAGAAGTGGGGGGTGCTATCCCACTTCTGATGCCAGTGTCTTGTTGGTGTACTAGCAGTTGCAGTAAACATAGTGCCTTAAGCAAATGCTATTTTACTGAAGAAATCAGCAGGGGAGAACTGGCTCTCAGCACTATCAACTACAGCATCAGCAATGTTTACATGAAAATCTCCCCTTATCGTATGTTCAGCACTTCCCGAGAGCCTGACTGTCATGGAGTGACTCAGACTGGCAGGGGGTCATCTTCAGTAACGTGTCCTGCTTTTGTCTTGGTGGAGACGACCAGTGAATCTGTCTGTGGAGGCACAGTGGTCAGTGCCAAGAAGTTTGTTGTCACGTGTCACATGTCCAGAAGGCCTGGTGTCACTCCATCCCTACCACAAAATGTCCAGAAACAGTGTGAGAATATACAAGCTGCATGGGATGGATTATCACAGGACACCATTAGGAACCTCTACAACTCCAGGCCGAGACATCTGACATGTTGCATTAGCAAACATGGCGGCCCAATGCCATGCTGAGAGACACTACTTCTACATGTGTAGCTCAATAAATATTCTCCATATCAGTCTAAATTCATCATCATTTATTGATCCTGCTAACCTTTATCTTCCTTCCTAATAGCATTGCAATCCAACACTTCCTTCTGGCTGCAATTATTTGTTTGATGAAGAGTGTATAAGGATTTTTTTTCAGTTTCTATAGACAAAATGAGTGTGATTTTTACTTATGAAACCCGAACCACACAAAAGGGGGTTTAATGTTTGGCTTGTATATCAAATGATACAATGATACTTTAGCCATGATAGGTTTATGTTATGATTGGTAAAAATGTGTGTACTGCGATACAACATACTGCAAAAATATTGCAATTTATAATATTTTGCAGCCTCCAAAGTATGTTTTGTTTACTGATCTTACTTCAGTCCAGCTAAACAGAATTGTGTAGACAAAGAAACATTCAAAAAGCTTCCTGATCTATATTGACAGGACTCTTATATGACTCTTAATGCTCTATATGTGACATCTAAGGCATCTAATTTATTTAACTGTCAGATCACAGTGACTCTGGATCAGTTCTGCTGCTGTGGTTGTTGGCTTGATCCTTCATCTTATAAACTTCACTAATAAAGCAATGGAATGTCCTTTAGGATGGCGTTGGGTTTCCCCCAAGGGGGACCAGAGACAGAGCTGATGAAGGCATGTTAAAATGAATACTAAAACAGGCGGCATGTGTTTTTTTCACTATGCCTTATTCACTGACCACCACTGTAATAATAACTTCAATCTCCCCTCTCATTAAATCTGTTATTAATTAAATAATGAGCCTCACAGTATCAGTGTTATTGTTTATTGTTTATTTCAGTTGTCATGTTTGTCTCCTGTCCCTGTTTTGTTTAGCTTGCGACATCCTTCTAATATAATGGTCACATTCTGGGAAGTGAGTTAGCAGATTTCGGGAGGAGGTCCTTGGTCACACCTTCCTTGTCTAAAGTCATCTGAAAAGCATAAATCTCACGGGCACCTATCTGGTTTTCATTCAGCAGCTGGGCTGCAGTCATCCAAAGGAAAAAGAGCGACTGTTTTGGCTGCTGCTCCTCTGAAGCTACTGCAGAGCCTGCAGAAGCAGAGACTTCTGCTAGGACACTAAACGATCTTCATTAATCAGGACTAGAAATTAGACGTTCTTCCACAAAAAGCATCGGAATGGCTCCATGGGCAAGAATTTCATTCGCTTTACTGGCACTTCTGCAGCTTTTCTCTACTGTGCATTCCCAAGGAATTGGTAAGTTAATAACTTTATTATTATTGTTACTCATTGTGTACAACAGAGACGTTGGTGTTTGTGATGTATTGCAGGTTTTGTGGTGGAAGTTAGCTAAAACTGGACTCTGCAGCTGCTATAAAGTAGGAATTAAGTTTGTTATATTAGTGTTATATGAGGAGCCTAAATAAGGCAGTGCTGATCAGTGCTGACAGGACAGATTTGCATATGTAAAGTCTATATATAAAATCCTGTGGATAAAAATGCTTTAAAATGATGGTTGAAACTACAGGCACACTGCAGACGTCTTACCAATGAAAATCTCAGCAGGGCCCCATCTGTGTGCCGTGGTAGTACTAGGTGTGAGTACAAACACTCCATAAACTGGTCTTCAGTCCAGAGCCAAAGCTGGAAATGAGCCGTGTCAGTAGCTTTCAGTAGCTCTGCTGAATTGGGGCACACTTTTAGCTCATACGGTTCAAGATAAAATGGTCAAATTGTGTTTTACTTGTATTCCTGCATGTACTCTTGCACAACAAGTGATAAAAAGGCTCAATAGAATGATAAGTAGAGAAATTAAGCCGATTTCTCTTTTGCAGTCTATGATCTCCTGGTGTCCCCGGACTGTTTGCCTGATCTGCTGCAAGGAGGACTGAAGACTAAGAATGTGAACGACGTGTTTATCCTGACGACCTTCCAGCTCCACAATAAAGCCCCAACACGTGTTTTTCGCATTTACAACCCTGCCGATAACAGCGATTACTTTGATTTCACTATGTATGGAAAGCTCAACAAAGGTACCTTCAGTCTGATTGATGTCTTTTGATGGTTTGATAGTAGAAGAGTGTAAAATCATGTCCTGTTTAACTTTGTATAGGGAAAACTAAAATGGGATTAGTCTCTTAATCTCTAAGAGTAGATGCTACATCAACACTGAATATAAATGGGCTAGTTAGCATGGGCAGGCAAGTACAGGTAAGCTCATCAATTTATGGTAATCGACTAAACCAACTATTCCATCTTGCTGTAGGCAGAATAGGTGGATATACAGTATGTGGCCAAAAGTATGTGGACAACTGACCATATGACCTTGTTGAATAGCTCAATTCAAAGTTATGCATTTATGTGGAACTGACAACCCCCCACGCCACCTCACCCCTTGCAGCTATAACAGCCTTCACTCTCCTGAGAGTGAGTCAGTTTGTGCCCATGCAGTCAAAAGAGGCACTGATGTTGGACGAAAAGACCTGGCTTGCAGTCAGCATTCCAACTCATTCCAAAGATGTTCATTGGAGTTGAAGTCACCACACCTAATTCTCTAACCATGTCTTTATGGACCTCACTTTGTGCACAGAGGCACAGCCATGCAACAGTAACAGGAAAGGGTCTTTCCAAAACTGTTGGCACAAGGCTGGAAGCATGTAATTGTCTAGAAGGTCATTGTGTGCTGTAGCATTAACATTGCCCTTCATTGTAACTAACTAGAGGCTACAAAGCCTGAAAAGCAGCCCTTAACCCATTCTCACCCCTCATCCTACCATTGGCACCATGCATTCTGGTAGGTAGTGTTCTTCTGGTATCCACCAAACCCTCCAAATCCACTGCCAGATAGTGATTCACCACTGCAGAGAATGTGGATCCAATGCTTTCAGTGAATCCAGTAGTGGCATGCTTTATACTGCTTATAGAGATCTTAGGCTTGTGTGCAGCTGCATGGCGCTGGAAACCCATTTCATAAAGCTCCTGACGCACAGTTTTTGTGCTGATGTTGCTTCCAGAGTCAGTTTGGATCTCTGTAGTGAGTGATTCAACAGAGGACAGGCAATACGCAGTTCAGGACTTGCCAGTTCCACTCTGTGTATTTGCATGATCTACTGCTTTATGGTTGAGCTGTTTTTGCTTCTAGGTGCTTTAATTTCACAAAGAAATAGTGCTTACAGTTAACTGAGGCAGATCTAGCAGGGCAGAAGTTTCACAAACTAACTCATGGCAAAGGTGGTATCCTATGACAATGGCTCATTTAAAGTAACTGAGCTCCTTAGTACAACCCATTTTACTGCTGCCAGTGTTTGTTTATATAGCTTGCTTGACTATGTGTTTCCTGTTATCAGTGTGTGTGGTTAAGACACTGGGGTGTCCACATACTGATGGCCATATAGTGCATGTTAATATGCTGATTGTTTGCAACATTACAAAGGCTGTGAATACAAAAATAGGCTGTTTTTGTTGTGAACTGTTCTTAAACTTTAATTGTGTTTACATATCACATCAAGCTCTGTTATTTGAATAATTGAGGATAAATGTGAAAATCTCCATGATACAGGCCATTTAAGAAATACAGCGATTTCAGACCAAGGACTGAAGTTGTCTAGACATGTACAGAACCCACCCCTTTCTCTCTCTCTCTCTCACTCTCTCTCTCTTTCTCTCTCAGTGTCTCTGAGGTATCTGAAAAGCAATGGAAAGATGGGCACTGCCAACTTCATTAAAGTGCCGCTGGCAGATGGGCGCCCCCACAACGTCATGCTACACTTCAGCGGGCTAACACGCGGCACACCCAGCATGGCCCTGTATGTGGACTGCAGGCTGGTGGAGATAGTGGAGGACTTACCGGCCGCCTTCAAGACGCTGCCGTCTGGCCCCAACAGGGTGGCACTGAAAACCATGCCCTCTACAGCACAGGTTTGATTCACTGGTTCAATAACGCATCACTGCTTATATCATACACCAGAGACTGAAATCCAACAGTCATAACAACATAAGTGTGTATTGTTTCTTTTCTGATGGATCTGCAAAGTCTTTTGCGAGCCCCAGCTAATTACCAAAGCAGTTAAAGAGCTTTCTGTTACAAACAACATGGACGATATTGAGCATTGGAGGATCTTACAGTGCTAAAAACAAAACCTCCACAATGAATAACACTATAAAGCTTTATATTGTCACTGCCCAAAGAAATACGTCTCCAAATAGTAACTTAACAGGAAAGGACAAAAACGTTCTTAACTTTTAATGTAAGTTAATGTAACAAGGACTTTATCCCAAGTGACCCAAGTGGCATTTCTGTTGATGTAGTCATCCTGCAGGTCTTGACAGCTGGCGGATACAAATGACGTCGAAAAAAAAATCCACAAAAATGGAGACGCATATTTGTCTTTGGACAGTGACAACATGTGGTCACACTATACTTGAACCCTGCTACATAACATTGACATAATTATGCCATAAATGTGACTCACTTATGACTCATTTTTTGTCATGAGTCATAAGTGACTTAATATGTTACTATTATTTTTTGTATTAGAAAAAAAAAAAAAAATTTGATGCATATAAAAATTCACATATTTCAGTGTACACAAGCATAAATACGTTTGATGGGGCAATTTGCATAACTACACACAAATCTTGCAGTACATACATTCTTTAACAGCTTATTACTTTATGTTTTTAAGAGGGCTTTATTCATTCAGTATAATGCCCCATCTCTTTTTCAAAGACAACAAAAAATTGGCCTTTTCTCTCAAAATGTACAATAATGAATACAAAACTTAGCCATTAAAACTAGAACATTGCTATATAATCTTTAATAATAATTGTCTTAGTATTCCACTGACATCACACAGTCACAGTGGTGGTTCAGCATGAGATAACAAAACTATCACTGATCCAGCACAGGCAGATTTGTTGCTGTAGTGGTAACAAATGAAAGCTAAAGTCTAAACGACTGAGATTTACTACTGTGTTATTATTGTTACGTCCCAAACTGCGTACTAGCACATTAAATAATATACTAAAATAGCACTTATACCATTAGAACTGCACTCATTAGTGTAGTAGGTTAAATATAGAAGTGTGTGGTTTGGGGACGCAGAGTTAAATCTGCCAGTGAGATGCGTTCAACAGCCCAGCAGCTTCAGTGGTTGGTTTTAGCTCTGCTGTGCTAAGTCATTCTATGTTTAAGGCAGCTCAGTGTAACTGCAGCACCATTTAAGGTGGAACAGGAAGCTCAAATAAGAAATTGCAGAATAAGAAGATATATACCCGCTTCATTAGGAACACCCACTTGTATCTATGGAGAATGACCCACCACCCAAATAATACCTGCTCAGTGGTGGACGTATGGGGTCCTGACCATTGAAGGCCAGGGTGAATTGGGGAATAAGAAAGTATGCAGAAAAACAGGTGAACTACAGTCTGTAATTGTAGAACTACACAGTGCTCCTATATGGTAAGTGGAGCTGATAAAATGGACAATGAGTATAGATACAAAAAGATATGGCTGGCACTAGATTCCTTTTTTTTTACCTTTCTCGTCTAACAACTGAATGCTCTGATGAAAAAGAAACATATTAGTTGTATAATTACTCTAACTGCAAACTGTTTTCATTAGGATAGTTTGTCCGACCTTAAGCTTGTCCTGGACGAGTCGATTGAGAACGTTGTGGAGCTTCAAGATTGCACTCTTCAGCAGGGTGAATCACTACAATTACTGGGTGAGAGGCTTTTTCTGGTAACTGTAGTTGCAGATGTGAAATTGTAGCAGACAGTGCTTATTATAGGCTTAATCTCTATAGGACTTACATCAAAACTCGAGCCGGGCCCCATGTTGGAGCTTGTAAGGATGATGCAAGAACTGAAAGAGAAGATGGACCAGCAGGTACCATGCAATGTTTCATTTTGTTTTTAGCCCCCCAGAGACCTTGGTGTAATATTAGACTGTCATTAAAGTTGTTCTGCAGGCAGAGTGATTTTCTAGGTCACTTTGTTCTTATTGTCTTAACAGATCCGAGAGACTGCCAATATGAGAAAAATAATTATGGAGTGCGTTCCATGTGGTGAGACTCCTTCTTGCTTGTTTCCAAAAAGCCTGGTGTGAAAACATGTTCAATTAGTGCTGACTTTGTGCTTGGGTTCACTTAAGCCGTCATTATGGGCCATTATAATGATGACGATGACTTGCTCGGACAGGCTAATGAAGCATTCGGTTAATATTTAGATGGACCAAAAGGAAAACCAGACACATCAGGCAATTGTGGTCCAGGAGTTTGCTTCCAGCAGAGCATGTGTATTGAGACAGAGGAAGGCTTCGAATGCGCACCTTGTCCTGAGGGCTACACTGGAGATGGAGTCCACTGTGCTGATATAGATGAGGTAGGTTTTCACACCATAGAACACCACATTACCCATGAAATACTCAGCAGACACAAATTCTACATACTATTTTTCTGTTAACTAAAGAGACTGTTTTGTTGACTGGTATATGTAACTTATAAGGTTGTAACAATTGATGCATTAGCAAACAATTTTTTTTAATCAATGTGATGAATAAACATTGATGCATGTATGTTTATTTTCATACCTGTTCCAATATTATCCTTATGATGCCTCTCTGTACACCCCTACGCTGTAGGTGGCAGCATGGCTTGATTGTGTGGAATGCCATCACATTGTAATGTGGGGTATTCCTGCAAAGAGCTCAGACAAGCCATACTGTCTTGTCTGAGTTCTTTGTAGGAATACTGGTGGTCAGGCTCAGGCTAGCACTCAGGTTGCACTGCTAGCTGGCTAGGCTACTCTATTGATTGCTAGACTAAAAGGGCCTTGCTGAATCCTGAACAGAATTAACTAACCTGAACTAACTCAGGTGTGCTGTGACACCACACTATCATTTCATTTTAACTGCAGACCATCAGTATCGAACAGAATCGCATCACCTCACTGCAAAGTTGAAGGTACCAAAAATCAACAAATCTTTGGCTAAAAGAGTAGATGTGGGATTAATCGCCTTGTGATGAAACTTGCAATTTAGTCCCCTAGTAAATGACCTCTGTTCTGATTGGCTGCTCTGCATTGTGCCTGGCCTGAAATGTATAGGATGAGCTAATGAAACACTCAGTCTGTTTGATTCGATTCACTATTCTGCGTTCATGATTCGACATTTTCACTGTATTCCAAACTAAATTTGAATGAAGAAAAATGATTATAATATAACTATAATCATGTGGCTGCACAGCTTACTAACATCACTAGAGCTGGAAGGCATGTCCGCTCAGGCTTTTGTAGGAACTTAAGTGTTTGTAAATAAGCTGTTTTTTAGTGTTTCCTCAAAGTAAATATTCTAAGGTAACAATATTCTTAATACTGTTTTTACAAAATGTGGTCTTAATACAGATACCTGAAACCCTCAGTTAAAAATCAATATACTTTTATCAAGTGTCTTGGCCCTTTAGAAGGCTATGCAAAGAGTAGGCTATGCAATGCTAGGAGGTGCACGGCATTGAGTTATTTTTCCCGTGTCTTCTACTCCAAAACTTCTGCTCCAGACTGCAGCCTGCAGTAACAATACTCTTTATTACCTCAGTGTGAACGGGCAGGCTAAACTGCAGTAGGCTAAATGGGTGTTCAAGGACATAACAATGAATTTGAATTGGGCTCCTTAGTTTCATATATGGACTTGTATGGAAATGGAAGCAAAATATTTGTTTTGAATTTTTTACCACATACTTGAATCCAAATTACAATTTTCCATATGACCTCTATACAAAAAAGATCTTAAAAACTGTAACACTTGAAATGTGGTACTTAACAATGACTTGACCATTTCATGAACATGTCTTCACACATTGTATATAGTAATATAACAGTGTCCTGTTAGCAGTACCAGTAATCGCTATGACAGATGCCATCATGTTACCATAATGTCATGACAGGAGAGTTATAGACTAGAGTTTATAGCAAAAACGTAGCATATGACATAGTTACATAAACTCTCACGACAGTTACGGCCAATGGTAACTGTTGACACTGTTATATACACAGTCATTTTAAGTTTCCACATTCTCCTGTATTGCTGGTGCTACTGTGTTACCATGGAAATGAAATCAAGTTAACTGGTCCAGACTGGAATACATTCATGGTGAGCCATGTTAGTGTTAACTGAAGTGTTTGTCTAAGTCCATACTTTGTGGGTTACTGACCAACAGGAGCTCAGCCACATGTGTATATTTAATTCTTTCCTGTCTTTCCAATTTATTTTATCGTATCCTTGAACGCCCTTGTGGCCAAGAGTTTTTGTCTTTTGTGTGTTTGTTATTATCCACAAGTCTGTCAGTTCAGGCTCATCCTGCAGACAGATGGAGAGAAAGTGTGCAGTCATAACAGACTAGTTCTCTCTGAGGAGCGTGAGTGACTCTCCTTAAAAGCCATTCATTGTTTCTTTTCCATTACTCACTGCAGTATGTTATCACAGAGCGAGTGTCCTACTTTGCTCCAGGACAGTCAAACCCTTTCAGTAAAAACTATGTAAGCACTTCATCAAGGCTTTATTTGCATTTCATTACAGCAGTCATTATTTGACTGCTTCCATTGTGATTTTATGAGGTTTTGAAGTCATCACTCAGCATGAGAGCAAACGTTTGCCACTTGCACATGCAGACAAAGAGTGAATGCTTGCCTGGAGTCATGAAATATAGCTCTATGGAGGATCATCTAGTCATCGTGTTGTGATTTGTGTGCTTGTAGTGTCAGTTCGACCCATGTTTCCCCGGTGTGCGCTGCATTAACACGGCTCCAGGCTTCAGATGCGAGAGCTGCCCCAGAGGCTACACTGGGGAGGAGGTGCAGGGGGTGGGCATCACATATGCCAAAACACACAAGCAGGTGAGAAAGTCATCAGGGTTATATTAAACTTCTAAAACCAGATAATCCAGATAAAAAAAACAGTTTTAATTGCTGCTATCTCCATCTTGCAAACAGTAAATCATTACACTATAAGCATTTTTCTGTACTATATTCGGTCTGGGGCATGTTCTGTATAATCTAACTGTCATTCTAATACCCTGTTTTTGTGTTAATGTGATTTTATTATTGAGGCTTTTTATTAATACATCATTCAGTAGCTATTATGAAACCAGTATGGACATTATGTAGCTATGAGAGTAAGAAACTGAATTGCGGGTGCATATACAGGCTCTTGGAGTTTAAGAGTGCATTAAAGTACAGTACTGTGCAAAAGCCAGAAACCACCCCTCATATTTAATTTCCAGTCAACATGTCCATTAAGCACATGTTTGTAAGTTTAGAAGTTTAAGAAGTCAGTCTTAGAAGTTGGTTACATGTTCTGTTTCTTATAAGCCAAGCAATCGAAACATTTAGTGATTTTGAGGTCTGGACTCTGCATCGATTGTTGTGAGAACACAAGCAGCTTCTTTGATTTTGTCCTATGTATCAAACTTAAAGGCTTTATAGGAGCGTGTGATGAACGATCCGGAGCCTGATTTAATTATAGAATATAGCGTCCGGCAGCAAGCACGTATTTATGCTAAAAATGAGCACTTATAGCCTGTCTTTTTAATTTCATTTTTAACAGCTTCTTCAGTAGGATGACCCTTCGTCTTTCATCTCTCATAAATAATGAACTCCTAAATAAAACCAAATTAGTCAATATTTAAATTATTTTTAGATGAAAAGAAGAATGGTAGACCTGAACCGTAGCTGAAATAATTATTTCTCGTTTATCGGCAGGCATATTAAGTGACTGTACTTATCTTTAAATAAAAATAATCTTAGCTGTAAACGAACAAATAAAAATATCTGTAATTTAGGTTCTAAAATAATGGAATTATTTTATTATATATTATAATTATTCGGTCCGTTTTTCCTTCACCGTAAAAACAGCCATTATGTCTAAAACAAAAGTCAACTCACTCATTGCGCACGTTGTCACATGGATTTAATTTTTTAGCAAGCATGCGTGATAGCCCAGTTAGAACTTAAATATATATTTATTATTCCCCTTTTAATAATTATTAAAATGTCTTTTTAAATTCTTAAAGTTCTTGTGCATTTTGTAAGCTTTTGTCTGTTTTACGAAAAAAAAAACTCATCACTGTTGTCAGTCGACTTGAAGGTTCTCAGTCGACTTAAAGGGTCTCCGACTGATGATTCGACTCGTTGACGTCTAGAGGGCAGCCCTAAAAAAATAGCAATGAAAAAAAGGCGGAAAGTTATTGGTTGTAATATTGGCTAAAATTCCAACATCAGACCGATGACGATAACTGAAATAAATCTATATATTAGCAAATAATATATCGGCCGCCAATATATTGTGCATCACTAGAAAAAAAGTTGTGTTTTTGTGTATCTAACCTGCTCGGAAATATCTCCTACAAAATGAATACCTTGTACTTACTGGCTAATGGTTTGGACCAGAAATAAAATCAGTGTAGGATGGTCTCTGAGGTTTGTATGTGCAGAGTGGTATGTACTAGCATTTATAGCATTGTGCTGTATGTACTGTATGTTTACTGGAGGTATAATATATGGGCACATGTTGTCTTGAAAGTGGCAAAGTTCTCAATACATGTTAAGGTGACTAGAACTCTTCATTCTGGTTCTGTTTTTCTGGGCTTTGTTTGGGATTGATGCCCAACCTTCTGTGCACCAGGTGTGCAATGACATAGATGAATGCCAAAGCTCAGACAACGGTGGCTGCACCCCGAATTCCTACTGCCACAACACTATGGTAAGATGTTCACTTCCATCTCTGGGTCTGCTTACCTCCTTTGTACATTGCTACAAATCTGTGAATAAGCTTATGTGGGGTTCTTCACACATAACTGGTGGTACTTTCTCTTAGGGTTCCTTCCGCTGTGGAGAGTGTAAGCCTGGTTTTACTGGAAACCAAGTGAGTGGCTGCAGGCGTTCTGGACCAGGCTTTGGGTCTGATACTGGACCAGGTTCTGGGTCTCGTACTGGACCAGGCTCTGGCTCTGGAACTAGACCAGGCTCTGGAACTGGACCAGGCTCTGGCTCTGGAACTGGGCCAGGCTCTGGTACTGGACCAGGCTCTGGTTCTGGTACTGGACCAGGCTCCGGTTCTGCTTCCTCTGCTGCTATCTCCAGCAGGAAGTGTGGGAACGGCCAGACGAGCCCCTGTGACCCCAACGCTGAGTGTGTAGTTGAGCGAGATGGAAGCATCAGCTGTGTGGTAAGATGTTGATCTCCAAACATAAATCAGAACACGTTCTCACAGATTCTCACAGATCATCTGACATATGAACCACGTTATACATTATGTCTTTGTGCAGCAGTGGTTCTTTAGAAGTCCTTGATTGGTGCACCTTTAGTTTTTTTGCCCTGGAGCTATAAGGTTAACCATTGTTCAAAAAATGGAATCAAGTTTTCAGTTCCATAAAGCCGACATAGCATCCAATAAATATAAATAAATATATAGAAAATGAGTTCACATGGTTGTCGTGAGCAACTTCATAGCTTTCAGTTAATTAGTCGGATGCTAGGAAGCTGTAGATACATCCGGAATGATGACCAGAGCTATAGCTGTTTCTAAACTGCATTGCGAATGAAAGCTTAATAAATGTAACAGATAAAATGCCTCATATTCTGGAAAGTGATAATTAAAATGTAAAGAAGATAATTTGAGAAAAATAAGTAGTTATTTTCAACACAAAATTAGATAACTTGACTGAAAATATCTTGAAATAATGATAAAACCCAGAAGAAATACAGTTTGATGTCAAGATTAATATTTAAATTGACACTGTATGTTATTGTATATGAAATAACACAATTATTAATATACCAAGTAATTATATATTTTCAAGGTTGTGTAGAAAAGCTTATATTCACCTTTTGGCATTATGCTAATGCATATCACTTTGCATAGCAAAAATAGCATTAGCAATCTTCTGAATGCTGGAATTCTTTAGAGATTAATATGTGGTTACAGTGTCCGAAACAACATATGCAAGTCTGTTTATAACTCCACACAATTTAAGGCAAATCATATAGGCATGCACATTGCATAATGCTACCTGGTGCCTCCATTAGCCACATTAGCATTGTGGCTCAAGTGTAATAAGGAAACAAACCTTAAGCACCAAACATGTCTTGGTTGATTGACTACAGTTTGGATAAGGAGAAAACTGTAAAGTTACTGAGCTATTCCTGAACACGTCCTTCCTTCTTCAGTGCAACATCGGCTGGGCAGGCAATGGCTACGTGTGTGCCAAGGACACAGACATCGATGCCTATCCTGACAGAAGACTTCAGTGCACGGATGCAAACTGCAGAAAAGTTAGCCACGAGAACAAGAAGCTTTAATTCATCTTTAGCTCCCTTAGGCGTGGAAGTCTTAAAAGACTAATGCATGGTCATGTGCTTGCTGCTTCCAGGACAACTGCGTTTATGTGCCCAATTCCGGCCAGGAGGACGCAGACAGGGATGGAAAAGGTGATGCCTGTGATGAAGATGCAGACAATGATGGTATCCTCAATGAGAAGGTACATATGAGGAATCTAGGAATTGCACAATAATACAGAAGCTTTTTAATAGCTCTTTGAAATATGGTCTGTATTTTCTGTGTGTGGTCATAAAACAGGACAACTGCTGGTTGAAACCCAACGTAGACCAGAAGAACAGCGACGACGATCTTCACGGTGATGCGTGTGACAACTGCGTGTACATGAATAATCCAGACCAACGTGACACAGACCAGGACGGACTGGGAGATGCTTGTGATGATGACATGGATGGCGACGGTAACAAAAGTTTAATGCTACATTATGTGATTTTAGGACTGCTTATATTGATTGTTTGCCGCAACTTTCGCAACTTTGCAAATTGGCGCAACTTTCTACAAAAAGTGCCCAATATACTGTGCCCTCCACAAATATTGGGACCCCTGGTTAACATGAGCAAAACAGGCCCTTGAAAAAAATATTTATTTGTTGCTTAATCTTTTAATGTTTCATTCAGAATTTTCCTTCAGGCATCTAAGCTTTATTTAAAGTACAATGACATTATGAAATGCATTTTTTCTCAAATCTATATGTGCCACAGTTGAATACTCTGTACAGCCACCCCTTGCAAAGATAAGAGCTCTGAGCCTTTGCTATACTGCTTAATAACATGATGCAAGTGATCTGAGACCTCCAGATCTTCAGAGACTGAGGTCCATGGTTCTGGATTCTGATTTTCAGCTCGTCACACAGGTTTTCTGTGGTGTTAAATCAATGGACTGGGATAACCATGACTAAAACCTTAATTCTGTGGCCAGTAAACTATTTTTGTGTTGATTTTGAGGTTTGTTTGGATCGTTGTTCTGCTAGAAGATCCAACCATGACCCAGTTTAGGATCTCCTGGCTAAGGTTTTGATTTAGTTTCTGAAGGAGCTTGATGGAGTCTATGATTTCATGTGTCTGAATAAACTGTAGAGAGCCTTTGGAAGGAAAACATAGCTACATCAAATCCACGTCTGGTGTTTGTCTCCAAAAAAGCTCTATTTTGGTCTCATCTGACCGAAACTCAGAACATTGTCCGGATTTCGAAGCATCTGGCAGACTGTAGGCGCTTGAGTTTGTTTAGTTCTTGACGGCATGAGGCTTTCTTCTGGCAACCCTCCCACACAACTTGTGGTGGCTTCTTAGTGTTGCCTGTGAGATATTTTGACCCCAGCTAAGGTCTGCACTTCTCCAGCTGTGAGAGATTCTTTTGCCTGATCTTCCTCACTGTGCGTGGGGCCAGTGTAGAGATAAAGAGGTTCTTAACATCTCCAGTTGCTTTAAGCTTGTTTATTATTGGCCTAATAGTGGAAATAGACATATTTTTGCACAGCTGAACTATTTTCTTGTGGACGTTTTTTGACTTGTGCAGCTCAAAAACCTTTTGCCTTTTGTATCCTCTGGTGTTTCTCTGGTCTGTTCCTTACAACTCAGGTAGACTTGAAAACATCAAATATGAATATGAATATACTGCAGTTAGATTTTTCTTTCCATCATTGTGGGGTTTTTTTTCTTTTGAATGAAATATTAAAACATATATGTTACTATGTGTCACAGTGTATATGTGACAGTTGTTAGAAATTCGGCATTCTGGAACATTGAGGAGTCAGGAGACTTGAGTTTCAGCATTGACTTGAGTTTATTTACATATACAGACATGTATAGCTTAGGTCATTAGTCTTTCACAAGTCCAGTCCAGTCTTAGTCTGACATGGCTTAAGTAGAGATGAGGGTCAAGAGGGCAGCAAAAAGGGAGGAAATGAACTTGGAAGAGGAGGAGGAGGAGGGATAAAGGAGGGATACAGATGAGAAGATGAAAAGAGATGTAGGTTGTAGAGATAAAGGGAGTGATTGGTATCACCTTATAGGCAGGAAACAAAGGATTGAGGAGCCCACTCCTTTCTGCAAAGCTGGGGTGCAAACACTTTTCTGCAACAAAAGGCCACTTATTAGAACTGCAAATATCACAATCACATTAGAAGGGGAAGTAACATGTTAACAGTATTTTCTCTCACAGTGTTATCTATGGAAATGAGCAAAAGTATAGACAAAATATAGGCCTCAAAATGTCTACCACTGTTTTTAACTACTTTTGTCCATTTTAATAGATAATAATAAATGGCGTATATGAGTAAGCTACTAGAATTAAACCTTAACAATGGCCATAAAAACAAGGTTTAATTTTACTTGCTAATTGAACATGATCAAAAATAAGGGTTTGTTTTATTTGCTAATTGAATTTTATTTGCTAATTTATTTGCTCACATCTTCATTACAAAACTAAAGAAATAAACTTCAGACAGCAGACATGTGCTGGTTAATCGAGCACACATGGGGGAAATAGTGTAAATATGGTTTACCATTTCCAACCCGTTCTTTATACATGAAATCAGAAGCTGGACACTTCCATGTATTTAGAAATCACAGGTGATGCTTTTTCACTGAGAACAGAGACGTCAAGGACACATATTTCCACCTCCCTCACATTTTCCCCCGTCTCTGTCTTTCCTCCCTACGCCTCCAAGGACATTTGTTTTTCGCAGAAATGGTGCGTTATGTTTTGGCCTGTTACTCTTCCAGATTTTCTTGCACTTAGGTCATTTTTTTTTTAAGTTGGGGGAAAAACAGAAGCAACTGTGAGCCTGCATTCTTCAGAAGCACCCCTTCAATGGGCTCCTTAATAGTTATTCAGGTGACAGCAGGCTGCCTCGGGGCATTCTTACTGTAAAGCCCCTTTGAAGCACAGTATCAGTAATGACAATTATGGGTTCCAGTCTGAAAAGCATAAAAAAGCACAAGCCCAGGCAGAGCCTGACATTTACAGTCTGTTCTGAGAGGCATGGCTCCAGACACTTGACTCAGTTGACTCCATCGTGCAGAGTCTGGTCATGTCTCCCTGCGCAAAACCACATTTCCACTGCAGAGTCCAGCCAAGAGCTGATGACCAGTGGAAACTATTCTGCAGCAGCTTAACTGAAACACTGCCACCTTGTGACACGCGGCCCAAAATAAACAACATGTGCACGAAAAGGGCAGGACTACTCCATACACGCCAGACTTCTAACACATCAGCACGTTGTTCACTATTCCGTTTGCTCCATTCAATGACATTTTAGGTTTTACAGGTCCTACGAAAGTTCAGAAAGCAAGAGACATCTATTTCCTAATGGACTGTTTCAAGACTGGACGTTCCTTACTGGGAAAGTATTCTTTCAGAATGCATCATATCGTTATTGTTTAAGCAAATTCAAGAATTCAGAGTGCCGGAACCCGTCAATGAACACAAGCTCACCAAAAGTACTGTAAGAAATGGCCACAGGCTAAATCTGTGCTTCCCAGTACATTTAGTGCAGTGTGGGTGGAATTCTTCTCCAGGCTTTTCCATCATCAGATTAACATTGTGCTAAACATTTTTATCTCTGAAACAAATACCTTTTTGTCATTTGTTACATATAGTAAGTCAAAAGGTTAGACACACCCAACTAAATGGATGTTTTTGGCCTGTTGTATCAGTATTTAGTAATAAAATGATATAAAAGTGGTAACAAGTTTTATTTACCTAAAATGATTTTACAGTTCCTAATGAATAATAAGAGAGAATAATGACTGAGTACAAATACATGAGTATATATTATATAATGTTATTACCCCCAAATCAGTGGAGTAGTTTACATTTATCTGACGCTCTTGTCCAGAGCGACTTACAAGGTTAACTGTATTACAGGGAGGCCTATGTAGTGTTAGGAGTCTTGCCCAAGGACTCTTATTGGTATAGCACAGCATAGTCACCCATACCAGGATTCGAACCCCAGTCTCCCACATGTGGTGGTGACTCCCTGGCGGGTAGTGGTGTTATATGCTGAGCTACACCAACCGGCGTAGTTCTGCTGTGATTGCCTGGTATCAGGGCTGTAAAATACTAATTCACTTGTTCATTAATCACTTGTTCACTAATTCACTTGTTTCTGTTTTAATTCTTACCTGTTATGTATTTAAATGGTCAGACACAGTGTGATGTTACAGACAGTAATTACAGTAAAACTAAAAGGTATAAGATCCATAAAACGCAAACCTACTAATTTCCATCTTGTTACTTACTTACTACACCTCCATCAGGTCATAACATCTGTTCAAAATGATCTTGTGCTTCACATGTAGGCCCACCTATAGTCATTAGTATTGTTACCCAGGAATAGTTGAGGTAATGACTGTCTCTGATCACTTATTACACATGAACTATAAAATAAGCAGGTAGTTTTTAGGTAAGTACAACTTGTTACCATTATTTTACCATTTCATAACAGCCTTGTTAACACTCACTACAATTTCTGATTTATTATTTAGTAACAACTAGGAAACTGACCTTTAATTAATGATTAAATACAATTTGTTACCGTAAAATTACCATATAATTACCTTCTTATTACTGATCTGTAAAGTGCTACCAAAAGTCTTGTTATATCAACCTTGCAATGCAGGTAAAGAAAGCTGTTTGTCCTCCTGTAAAGTTCCATTTTTAAGGTGTATAGGACTGCATTTCTATGAGTGCTCTTCCATGAGTGCTATTTTATAGTTTGATGTAACTATAAAAGCATTAAGCTAAAACTAAAACTTAAAATGAAGCTAAAACTAAAAAGGAAACCTGCTATGAGTCACTGTTTCTAAGCCTTTGACTCTATGTAGTAAGTAACCTAAAATGCCTCTAATTAATGAAAGGTTCAGAGAGCAGATGCTGTGGACTTTGGACCCCCATGTGTAGCTAGTCCAAGGATTTTGTTTGAGACAATCAGCTAGATTGTTGCTTTAACGCGTCATAGTTTATTTTTATATAAAATTGTATAAAATGTGCATTAATGACTTGTCGCTTGTTGGTCTATGGGTCCATCGCCATGTCACTTGCCACTTGTTGCTAAATTACGGGTACAGGTCCCAAACTCCCATAGGAAATGACTTTTGCACAACACTATATGTGTTGACCGTCACTATATACTTTGACCGTCTTAGACCGTCTAAAATGATATGAAAAGTAACTTATTTGGGCAGTAAGCAGTTATAAATCACTAGACATTAATACACAAACAATACATTTTGGTTTTACGTGTGTGAGCTTATGTGTGTTAGCTTAACCATTTCCAAGTCTCTCCTTAAGGAACCCCATTATTTAGCATAATTAAGCAGAATTACTTCCAAGATAAAAAGATATTAAACAAAAAAAGACTAAAAAAATATAAACTCACTATGTGGCAAAATATTTGTTATATAGTAAGTATTTTGAATTCCTGAAAGGTTAAATATGGGTTGTCTCGCCTTGTTTTGAAAACTTGGATTTTTGTTTATTAGCTGGAATAATCTGAAGACTGCTATTAATCGAAGACTAATCCAATGGACACCAATAGCTCTTTCGCTGTAATGATTGTTATGAACTCACTTTAGTCACTTTCTCATCAGTTACCTGTTGTATTTAACTGGGCAGGTTTGAAGAATATTCTGGATAACTGCCAGCGAGTTCCCAATCCTGACCAGCTGGACAGAGATAACGATGGTGTGGGAGATGCTTGTGACAGCTGCCCTGAGGTGCCCAATCCCAATCAGGTACACTACACTTCAGTTATTTCTATTTTTCTAAATAATTTTAATTGTGTTTATGTTTTTACAGTGAGAATGAAATATCTGAGCATCATAACTCCAAAATGGTTCATCCTAAACTTCTCAGTGGTAAATTACTGGGCCTTGATTATGTATATCTGCTGTTTAACAATTTACATCATTCTGTTGTTGCCTTGCCTTCTTGCTCTTATAGTCTGATGTTGATGATGACCTCGTGGGAGACACATGTGATACTAACATAGACAGGTAAATGTAGTCACATGATAAACTGCATATTCAGCACATGCTTTATTTTATCCAGTTCCTCTTCATCCCTTACACTAAATCTGGTTTGCAGTGATGGGGACGGACATCAGAACACCAAAGACAACTGCCCCACCATCATCAACAGCTCACAGCTAGATACAGACAAGGATGGGCTTGGTGATGAGTGCGATGATGATGATGATAATGACGGCATCCCAGATGATAGCGACAACTGCAGACTGGTGCCCAATAAAGACCAGGCGGATGAAAACAGTACAAACCACACATTATTCCCCATATATTCATAGATAATACTGCTGCACTTTCCTGGTATGATTTATCTGTTTGGATGTGTTATTAGATGACGGGGTGGGCGATGCATGCACTGGAGACTTTGACAAGGACCATGTGATCGACCGAATCGACACTTGCCCTGAGAATGCAGAGGTCACGCTGACAGACTTCAGGGCCTATCAGACTGTTGTGCTGGACCCAGAGGGCGAGGCTCAGATTGACCCCAACTGGGTCGTCCTCAATCAGGGCATGGAGATCGTTCAGACCATGAACAGTGACCCAGGACTTGCAGTGGGTAAGTCTGCTTGACCTCTTCTCCTGGAGACCAACAGTACTGCGCAAGAGTCATCATATGTTTAAGTGTGTAGTCAAAATGGCCATCAGGTTCAAGTTTCAGGAGAATTGTCTGTTAAATATGTTCTCAGTTTGTCTTTCTGACACTGACAAATGAATGACTTGAACTTAATGACCATTCTAAGCAGAAATTCAGTAAATGACATTTGCCCAGCAGTGTGCCTTCTCGAAGGCTTAACCTCCAAATCTAACCTCACCCAAAATCCTGCAAGCTAACTGCGAACTTCAAGGACTAACAGTCAGCTGTAGTAGCTGGATCAAGTGTAGCTAACAGAGGTGCATGAAATACACAAACCTTGTACTTTAGTTAAAGTAGTACAGATACAAGGTAAAATATTCCTCCAGTAAACTGAGTTACTGTACACCAACACGCTACTTACAGTACACTAATACCTTACACTTACTGAGTTACTGTACACCAACACACTACTTACAGTACACTAACACATTACACTTACTGAGT
The DNA here is from genome assembly GCA_034552555.1 of Semaprochilodus insignis. Lineage (NCBI taxonomy): Eukaryota > Metazoa > Chordata > Actinopteri > Characiformes > Prochilodontidae > Semaprochilodus > Semaprochilodus insignis. The sequence continues at coordinate 16,188,368 of CM067499.1, read as the reverse complement.
TACTGTACACCAACACACTACTTACAGTACACTAATACCTTACACTTACTGAGTTACTGTACACCGACACGCTACTTACAGTACGCTAACGCATTACACTTACTGAGTTACTGTACACCAACACACTACTTACAGTACACTAACACATTACACTTACTGAGTTACTGTACACCGACACGCTACTTACAGTACGCTAACGCATTGCACTTACTTAGTTACTGCACACAACACACTACTTACAGTACACTAACACCTGACACAACTGAGTTACTGCACACCAACACCCTACTTACAGTACACTAACGCATTGCACTTACTTAGTTACTGCACACAACACACTACTTACAGTACACTAACACCTTACACATACTGAGTTACTGCACACCAACACCCTACTTACAGTACACAAAGGCGTTACGCTTACTGAGTTACTGCACACCAACACACTACTTACAGTACACAAACACATCACTTACTGAGTTACTGTACACCAACACACTACTTACAGTACACTAACACACTACACTTACTGAGTTACTGCACACCAACACACTATTTACAGTACACAAACACATTACTTACTGAGTTACTGTACACCAACACACTACTTACAGTACACTAACGCATTACACTTACTGAGTTACTGTACACCAACACACTACTTACAGTACACTAACACATTACACTTACTGAGTTACTGTACACCACTGGTAGCTAAATTCTAAAACTCTCCAGGATCATGGCTGGTGACCACTAGTGCAGAAGCTGATATGTAATGAGACCTAAATTCTTACTTCTCTGTGTTCCTCTCAGGTTACACAGCCTTTAATGGGGTGGACTTTGAGGGCACCTTCCACGTAAACACAGTGACCGATGACGACTACGCCGGCTTCATCTTCGGCTACCAGGATTCGTCCAGTTTCTATGTGGTGATGTGGAAGCAGACAGAGCAGACCTACTGGCAGGCTGTGCCCTTCAGGGCTGTGGCCGAGCCCGGCATTCAGCTCAAGGTTCCAACATCTTCTCCATCTTTATTGCTCACATTAGCTGCTGACGCTCGGGTTCTGTGATTATCATTAAGCTGCTCTTCTGGTCTCAGCAGAGGTATTTTAGAGCCTAATGGCGGCTTGGCCTCCACAGTGAAGCATGTGCAGAAATGTTTAGCGCATTAAATTTGCATCCGCTGTAGTCTATTGATTCATCTGGCTGCAGCAGTGTGCTTAGTGTATCTCTCTTATGATTGAAGGCTGTAAAATCCAAGACGGGGCCGGGGGAGTTCTTGAGGAATTCTCTGTGGCACACCGGGGATACCAAGGAGCAGGTGCGTCTGCTGTGGAAAGATCCGCGTAACGTGGGCTGGAAGGACAAGGTCTCGTACCGCTGGAACCTGCAGCACCGACCTCAAGTGGGGTATATCAGGTAAAAGCCTTAAAGGGCTCATATTCTACATTTTTCTTGAGACATTTATGACACTTAGGACAGTTGTGTGGTTTTATGTTCCAGAAACAGTCATAATTCATTTTTACATGGCCGTTTCCCAACTTAGAATTAAAGAGGCTGTTTTATTATCACTGTGACATTAAGTATACCGGTATGCCAAAGCACTTCTTATAACCTGAGTGGGCGGGGCTAAACTGACATAAGCCTTTTAGGTGGATAAACGTAAATGTACTGGTATTTGTGACATCACAAAAAACAATTCGGTAAAAATGGGCTGAGTTACAGCAAATTTCCATGTTTGAACCATATTAGGGGTTGCTTTGTGATGACTACTCTTTGATGAGGTCATGAGTAGAGCCACAGGAGAAGGAAATACTTTGCAACGCATGACTTTACAAAATCCATGACAAAGCTGAACCCCACAGGTCAGCAGAGCATGGCCTCCCCTTTACAACGAGCTCTGGATCGTAACGCTAGCCTCCTGGGAACCAAAAATCTGGACCCCGAAGTTCCTCACCTGTTGTCTTCTCTGAGGCATCCATGTTCTTAGTGTCGGTCACATGATCAGTGACTAGTTGACATCAAGCTTCATGGCTAAGCAGACTAGTCAACCAGTCTGTGCAAGCCCTAAACCATATATGAATGAGTGAATGGTTCGAAAACCTACACTATTTATTTCATTAAATAATTAATCATTAAAAATTAATAATAATACATAAATAAACAGAAAAATAGGCCATGAAATGGGCCCTTTACTTGGTAGGTCTCAGTGTAATGTACTATGTAAGCATTGGCAAAGTGTTAAAATGTGATGCTCACTCACCGGTGAGGTCACCATAGTTGAGCTGTCACAATAAACACAATTACATGAGATCACTTACTTGGCCTAAACCCGAGCACATTAAAGTGATGAGTGTTGTCGCTGGACGCAGGCAGAGTTATTGAAGCAGAAGTTGTGGGAAAAGCGATTAAATGCTATTCCTGGGTGTTGAGAAGCGAAATCATCCTTGCAGCCTTTTAAAAGATCCAAGCATCGGAAACAAATAGCTCAATATTTTCCGAGTCTTAAAGGCACTGTAACAAAAGCAGCCTGTTAATGTGCAAGACACAGGTGCCGAGTCTGCTTATTATAAGTGACTTTGGGATTATTTTTCTGTGAAGTTGCTTACAGATATTGGTGGGCATGGTTTGCATTTTTTGGGCCTGTTTGCAAAGTGTAGTTGCCTATTAGTGTTTGCCTTGTGATCCTGTTTCTTTCCATTACATCTGTCTAACAAAGCGAAACGTTTTGCTCGTCCTGTTGCACAACCCTGCCCAATATGCTAGTTACACTAGGACTTCAATGTCATATATATATATATATATATATATATATATATATTTACACACACACCAAGTATATAAAGTGGCCTGTTAGTGGAGTAGTGGAGCCTAGTGGAACCAAGTTACTTCTTTTCGGCTTGTTTTCATAGACCTGATCTGACTACATGGGTCCAAGATGCACAGTAATGTTGAAAATTGGTGTAGCAAGGTTAAATTATGGCTATTGCTGGTGCATATTGGTAAATGTAGAAAATGGGCCCCATAGAAGACTTAAGGCAAATACAGAGATAGCAATGCAATCTAGATCATGATGGCCATTGCTGGAAATCAGTCCCATGCGATGGAAACGGAGCAGACAGATATCTGATCATGTTTTCCTATTGCTCGCAAAGGGTCCGTTTTTATGAAGGCACCAGCCTGGTGGCAGACTCTGGAGTGCTCATTGACATGAGTATGAGGGGCGGCCGCCTGGGCGTCTTCTGCTTCTCGCAGGAAAACATCATCTGGTCCAATCTGAGATATCGTTGTAATGGTGAGAGAACTACACATGCTACAATTCCACAACAGCTCCTGGCTGATTTACAGCAAGTTTCCTGATGGAGAAAATTTCCCAGCCATGTTAACACTTTTCTCTCTGCTGTTCACGTGTTACATTTACAGACACCATCCCTGCAGACTACGAGGACTACAGAGCGCAGCACATCTCCAGCTAAGCAGATACAGATGGAACTAAACCATGCAGTAATTTAAAGGGGCACTCCTGCTACAAACTGTTGCCTGGCTAATAATAACAATAATAATAGCAATAATAATAATAATAATAATAATAGTAATAATAATAATAATAATAGTGAGTGATGAAGATTGGGTTTGTTTTGGTAATGTACATGAATGTCCTCATCATTTTTTTCTTCACTTTTGGCCAGGTTAGGATTTTTGGCTAAGTATCGCTTAAAGCAGTCAGTTGGCAAATGTCTAAGGCAACATGACGATCATTCAGGTTACACTAGCAGAAATGGGTTTACTGACTTCTGCCTTGTTCTGATATTGTATTTATCCATCGGCATACCTGCTAATAACGTACGTCCCCTTTAAAAACACTATGCAGGTAATAAATATGTCTTGTTGCTGATGGACTGTTAAGTAGATAGATGCAGATTTTGAATGGCATGTATGCTAAGACTTAAGCATTGATGTACTAGTAGGAACAACTTCAAAGGTTTTCAAATCTGATCACCTTTTATGGGACAGACCTGAAAACACTACGGTTGACGGTCTGTTTTCACTGAGAATGGACAGAGTCACGGAAGTCAGCGTCGGAAGTCAGCGTCGACCTTGGATTTGTATGTTTCCTGACTTATTCTGGAACTGCAGTATACATTCTTAACTTCCTTACTCCAGTGTTTTCCTCAAGTTTACCTCCCTCTGCCACACCTGTGCATGCAGCAGATGTAGATTAGCTTGAGAAATGCTCAGGCACTCCTTTATGGCTCTTCATAACTATGACATTAATCATGCAGCACATTGTATATGCACTACATTACATACAGAAAACTGGTACTTATTAATTCTATACTTCTGCATTATTCACTTTACTCACATAGTTCAAAGTTCACACACATGTACAGAGGCACTTCTCTTTCAAGGGTGATTCAACACAACTTTTATTTTTGTAACTTTTCAACTTGTTTTGTATTGAAAGGCCAAAGAAATAAACACCAACAACAAAAAAAAAACACTTCAAAGTACATGTTTGATCTTGCCTGTCCCTTTGCAGCCTTTGTGAACAAAAAGATATCACAAAGTATTCAACAGGTAAGTAAACACAAAAGAAATGAAATATCAAAATGGTCATTTTGAAAAAAATGATATTTTTGTCAACTTATCGTACAAATACATTTTCCTTCTTTTTTTGGAACGGTAACAATTTACGCCATGCAAAACTAGTAAGAACAACACAAAAGTAAGGAGTTAGAACTCTTTGTAAATAGTGTGAGCACACCTAGTGGTCATCTTTAGAATGGACTCTGTACAACAAAGCAGACCCCTTTTTGCCTTTATCTCTAGCATATTCTGTGGAAGAGGTTTATGTTTAATATAGACATGGACAGTGTTACAGCTGAGCACCATCTCGTTCACAGATACAGTTGTCTTTCAACAAAACCAAACAAAACAAACACTGGAGCTCGACTGGATTCATCATGTTTAAAGTCTGATCAGGACCTGCAGGCTAGCTTTCTAAAACAGGTCCAAATATTCAACCACAAATGTTGAACAATGCATTCTGATTGGTCGTGGCACTCCTGCAGTGGTTCCTGACCAGAGCTTTGGAGTGGACTAAAAGGACTCGATTAAAACAATTATCTGGCCTGGAAGATGGATTGCTTTCTCAGCAACAAAGACAAATGACTGTAGTGTACTTTTGAAGTACAATGTTTTAATACTGTGTTTACAGGTTTTCATAAATACAAAGTGCTGTGCAAACGCTTTAGCCACCTGAGAAACGTACATCTGAAAAGCTGCTGATCAGTAAGCATTTATTTGTTCTGATGAAAATTAATATTATATATATATAGCAATTATATGTGTGTCGGTGTGTTTGTTTAACCCCTTCAACAGCCCTCCTTGTGGAAGCCCAGTATTATTTGTAGTTTATAGTACCTGGTTCATCTAATCAGTACTTCATTATGTTAAATTAAGTGTGCTGGTTATGGAGTACAGTAAATCCATGTGATGTCTGGAGGTGCTCCGAGAAAATCCGGAACTAAATTTTCTTCTTCAAAGTAGCTTTTGGTGTTTTTACAAGAATGAAACATGTAGTGGCAAAAGAAATGGTTTGTGATTAGGTGTCAAAGGCTTTTGCACAGCACTGTATACTGTATATGCTTTTCCTCTGAAAGGGTATTAGTTTGTATCTTTACCAATTTGTACTAACATTAGGGCTGCACGATAAATAGTATAGTGATTAATGTTTTACTCTACGGTCTGCCATTAAAGAACACATCAAAAAATAACCCTAATTTTCCAGTTCCGTGAGTTACGCGTGAAGCACTAACGGTTACTCTTACAACAAATCTGCATCATCAGTTATGAAATATACAGTATTTCTCTTTTTGTAGAGATATATGAATCACTGAATGGTGTTTTAGCAGGTTTGTATTTCCTGCTATTTGCTTAAGAAACCAAACCAAACCAAACAGTTGTCTGTACTTTATCTCTAATAATTAGCTAGTATCATTTGAACAGTTATGGTGACATCCATCAGCTTCAAATCAACATTGCACTTTATGTCCATATCGTGCAGCTCTAACTTCTATACTGATTTTACAGCAAACAACATGAGCTCACAAATCCTTACTGACTGTTACAGGCAGTGCCAAAACAGAATACCCAATTCTGAGATAACATCCTGTACGGGTAACAGGTACAACACATGTCATAAAATGCAGGGAGCGGTTTTTTTTTTTTAATATTACAAAACACAGGACAGAACCCTAAACATACAAAAATTCCAGTTCTAGGATTTTGAGTTTTTCCGTAAAAGGCTAAGAGAAATGCATCAGTATGGGCTCACTTAGTAGAAATGCTACATTACTATTAAAGGGTGAAGTACTGTCACGTTTAAGCATCGCTTAAAATAATGTAACTGAACAGCTTCTACTGTCTTTCACCAACTAACACTCAAAACTTTACAAACTAGGGACATTAAAGGTAAACAGTACACAGCAATGTAACGTATTGTTGTAAGTATAAAAGATGTATTGTAGTAAAATGCGAGTTATGTACACTGTTAAGGAATATATGCAAGCCTTGAATAAGGCATGATTACGAACCTCCTATATTGAAATAAGTTAGAGCATCCAGGACCTGCAGCCCACTTGGATGAGAAAAAAAAAACAAACAAACAAAAAAACAAAACAAAAAAAAAACTAAACGCTGAACTGAACAACCACCATCGAGCTTGTAGTTGAAAAGAGACATGCCAGTTAAAGGAGCCCAGTGATAAAGCCTGACAACTTCCGCTGCTGTCGGTACAAAACCAAAATCAAAATGATAAATGAAGTGGCCATTCTGGGACACTTCTTTTGGCCCAGTCATTATGACATTTACGCTGTAAAGGGCAAATTATGTCAAAAATCGAAAGACACCAAAAATGGAAATACAATGGTTTTGGGCCGACAGCAGCGTTATAGTCATAACCTTCTGACTTCTATATTCAAATGTAAATTAAAGCCTTTTCCTCAGCATACTACACTTAACAAAAACACTGAGCAGAACAGAGTCGGGAAATTGCCTTAGAGCATTCTGGTACCATCTTTCTTTCTTGATGTTAAGCAAAACATTCTCCACATGTCCATATTTCTTTATCATTCTCAAGCCTGAGATTTAAAGAAGAGCGCTTCAGGAGAATCCACTCTCCCATACAAACAATAGCTGTATTAGGCTGAAAGTTAGAAACTGGTCCCCTACATTTGTATACAGCTCAGTGGCTTATTCTTTTGGAAATAATGTTCTGCATGGCTAACTACTATTTTGGTGCGTGTATAAACACAAGCCACCACAATGAAAATCTCAGAAGGAAAGAAAAGCTGTTGTCGACTTGCATAGAATACTTGATCTACCAAAGGATGCAAACGCTATACTGAAGACACTTACAGGTGACGTGAGCCTGAGCAATGGTTGGTTTCCATACCTTCATGATGCTTTTTCTTACAAAAATGAAACACCCTTCTTACTTTCCAAGTCAGCAAAATGGAATAAAAAAACCCACATCTGTAACAAATCTCCAGAAATTGGTCTAGAAAAAATGGCCTTATGGCATATATAACGTCAGCTTCAATTTCAACTAGTACAAATAAAAACACACACAAAAAAAATTGTCAGTAACAGAAAAAAGTCTGCAAAATGTTTTTTTTGTTTGTGAACAGTGGTGGTAGGATGTATTTGGAGATTGCTTTTATGCTTCAAACCTCTTTGGAAAGAGCATGGGGGCCACCAGGGTCCACATGTAGAGAAGGAGACACACCCAGCAAGATGCCATCTTGATCCAGAACACTGACCAGCTCCCTTCCAACAGCCTCTCTATCTTAGCGTCATCATAGCTGTAGAAAAGCATGTGAATAAAGCTCAGAGCCTGATTTAATACATGATACAATCTCAAGGTCAGTTTGGATAAACATACAATATGTTTAATACAAACGCTTTCTTTGTCAGTTTGCAGTTACTTAACATTAAATACTGACCAGATTTTTACTCTGATCTACCGATCAAACGTTCACAACTGTTTTGATAATATAAACCCAAATGTATTGCAGATACATGCATAAACATACAGTATTATGATGTCAGTTCTTAGCAATTTCATATGCTTACACAAATATGTAGGAAAGTGTAACACAAAGAAATGTTACATGTGTGCAATATGATAGTTAAGATCCATAAATAATTACTTACCAAGAATTATAATACAATACAACACAATTATAACAGAATTAACATCCCCTATGCTTTATATTTGAAATACTAATTAAATGGCAGGCAGATAACTCAATAATTATTATAAATAAAGATTTTGAAATCTCATCTCGCTCGTAGTATTTTCATCTGTGTAAGTTTTTATTGATTAAAATAACAACAATTAGTAAAAGAATACATTTTTAGGTGTAGTATATCTACTTAGCACAATTTTCTCCAACCCCATATATTTTATCCCTCATTGTGATGTCAGCATTCAAACCCTTCAGCTGTTAAAACCCATCTTTTAGAGTCATTATCATTATCATATACTATACACTCCACATACATATAAGCATAATATTAGCAGAAATAGTTTTTAGAATTAAGAATTAGTTTTGTGTGAACATTACATTGCATATCTTTTATCTTACTTATTTGAAAAGCAGTTAAAAATAAAAACACAGGTGTTTGTAAAAGTAAGTGTCACTTTTCTATTCAGTGACCATGTGACATCACTAAGATAACACTAATTGCAACCAACGGATGTAATGAAAAGCAAATGATATAAATTCATTCTCAGTCTCAGGACTAAATCTGACACCTGTCAGGAAATCACACTGAAATCAGAGAGAATGAAACGTCTTTCTTTCACCAGTACATGACACGCAAACTCAGCATGTTCAGTATGGACTGAAGGAATGGAAATGACTTACTGGAACCAGTTTGTGGCGGTCATCATGACATAGAGAGAGCCGAGGAAGAAGACAAAGTGGAAGTAGGCGTAGCTGTAGACGGTGCCCTCTCTCTCATCATAATAAACGTTCTGTCCTCCTGCAGTCTTCTCGTCCTCACAGTCATCTGAAAGAGGTGAAGAGTGTTTCAGCTATGCAGTACCCGTGCATGACCACCAGGAGGCTCCATCAAGCTACCAAGACACATAACTGACTCATTCTTTCACTATACTTTGTCTGACAACAAATGTGAACGAAAGTCATTGTAAACATATAAAACATCTTATGTACTGATTCTTACCTCCACTGTCACTGAAACAGAAGCAGCAGCGTGCTCTCTGAAAGAAAAGCAGAACAAAAGACATTATATATCAACTTTGTGGAACTTACTGTGGCATTAAATACTACATTAATGGCAACATTTCAAAAGCCACTGCAGGTTTTTTAACCCAGTCTTGTTAGAGATACATTTTGAGGCTTTTTGTCCCCTTTAAATACACGTTCAGAGCATCGGGGCTGCGAGCAAGTTCATGCTGCATTTAAATAGACCACAATGCAGAACTGGGGCTTTCTATATGTTACTGTGGTAGCTCCATGCTGTCTGATTCTGAGCATGTAGAGTGGAATCCATATTGCTAAGAGCTTAATAATTAAAGTAAAACATAAAAGTAAAAAGATTCAAGTATTTTCCTATCTATGTGTTTGCTAGTTTAAAAGGGTAATTCTCTGACTTTACATCTACAAGGTGGACCAAGAAGGTAGGAGTGTCTAATAGAGTGGACAATGAGTGGACACAGTGTTTAAACACTCCAGCAGCACTGCTGTGTCTGATCCACTCACACCACCACAACACAGTAGCATAACACCACCACGTCAGTGTCACTGCAGTGTTGAGAATGACCCCCACCCAAATAATACCTGCTCTGAACAACACCACAGAACAACAGGGTGAAGAGGGGCTAACAAAGTATACAGAGAATCAGATGGACTACAATCTGTAATTGTAGAACTACAAAGTTCTCCTATATAGTAAATGGATCTGATAAAATGAATAATGAGTGTAGAATCAAGGAGGTAGTTATGGCTAATCAGTGGTTATCATTATTTAACAGTTAGTTCTGAGAGTTAAGAAGTGTTCTTCACAATGAAGGCCACGGCACACCAGGCAGTTTGTGCCGGCTCATATAGCAAAGCACTGCTATACTGCATCCTATCTGCGGCCCCCTAAAGAGGATCTATAAAGCTTGTCTAGGTTTTCCATTCCTTTAGTGTGTTGTGTAGCTTTTTGTGTATGTAAACAGTCTACCAAAGTACATGTACAAGCCAGATGGAGAAACTCCTTTTTGGAAGTCCAGCCCTTTTCACTGACATCATCTTGTAAAAAATCCTTATTCCCCACCTACCGGCGTGCTTTGCACACCAACACTGCTGTAAGAATAGGCAGAGCAGGACTGTAAGCAGGATGCTGCTCTGACGGTTGACTAATCAGTATCTACTGGACGATCTGACCAATCCAAAGTACACTAGGCGGTGGAGCTTAAAAACACAGGAGCTCTAACAAGGTGTTCCAGGCAGAGGGTGAATACAGATGTACGCAACAAGGAAAAAATTATATTTTGTGAAAACTGAAGCATGAAAGTTTCTACTTTTGCAAATACAAAAACAATAAATAGATACATTACAGAACTACAATCAGATAACACATGACCTGTGGTCTTTTTGAAGAAGAGTGAACAGGTCAACATCACATTCCTGACCTGCATTCCCCACAAATGAGTTTTTCAGTCGGCAACTTGGACAAACAAACTAAATTACCTACAATTAGTTAAGAACTAACAGAACACAAGATGGGCTGTGAAACGCTTTGCAGGTCAAAAAAGGACATTCAAGTTTAATCTGGCAAGTGTTAAAAAACTGAGCTGAACTTGACATTGCAACAGTTTTACGGCTTTATCTGTAACACAAAAGGGTGCTTCTGTTTTAGCGGAAGGAATTCCCAGCATTTAAGCAATTTTTTTTCTTCCATACAAAAGGGCTTTGCTTTTTACTCATTTTGTGGCACCTCTGTATCAAAGCACTAGAACGCTCCAGGCTGTGTGTTACTTGCAATATCTCTCTTATGTTCTGTTAACTAAAAATGCAACATCTAACTGAGATGTGTTTAAAGGAGATGAGAAGATTAAAAGGCAGAAGTAGCTGCTTTTCTGTGGATGCATTAAAAGTATAGTTTGGTGAAAAATCAAATACACTACTTTTTTGGCTCACCCCAGATATAGTCGATAAGCCAAGACATGCTTTTGTTTCTCTAGTTCAGAACTAGAGCTATGAGGCCAACATTGCTATCAGACCCTAGAACCCAATGGTCACGCAAATAGCCCAAACTGTTCCAGCAATGAAGAATCAACAAAACTTTTCTCAACCCACAACCAGGTCTTCGTGAAGGTCGTGGAGACCTGGTGTGGTTCACAACACAGTACAATTTACCCTGAGTCATAAATATGAACAAAACTTTCCTAATCTGAGCAGCCATGTCAGACAACACCAGGCCCCCATCGCTAATACTGACTGCAGGTCAGCACTGCTACTTCTGAGGTTTTTTGTGAATGCATACCCCGTGGTCTATAACATTTTATTAGTTCACAGCAAGTTATAAAGTGCCATAAAGCACATCAACAAGCCGGTGCAACCATAATAAAGACCTGGATGCAGTTTGAGCAGGTTAAGGAAAGTTTTGGGCATGCATTTTTCAGAAACAACTTTGACTACTTGTGTGAATATTGTTGTCTGGTTTTGGTTAGGAATGGTAACCTTGTTGCTCCAGTTCTGGGGTTCAAAATTTGGACCCCAAAACATTTCTTGGCTGATTAACTTCTTCTGGGCTAAATGTTAATTTGTGTAAATTGATGTTTTGTGCCTAAATATTGCTTTAAAGAGTTAAAGGAGACGTTTACCTCATTTTCAGACACAGAATTTCTGTACACTCGCAAAGCTGCTGAGTTCCTCTTTGTGGTGAAGATCAAACTGTATCAGGAGAGAGAAAGTGAGAGAGAGGGAGAGAAAGGGAGAGACTGATTAAGTACATGCCATTCACTCAAATGCAGGAATTTTTTTTGTCTTCTTCCAAAATATGTTGTCCGATAACCAGCAGTTTTGGGAGAACTGGCAGGACTACAGCACAACTTCTGCTGAAGCTGCTATTAATGATAAAGATTCTTCAGGCTGAAGTGTTTCCTGGAACTCTATATGATGGCACTAGTTGAAAGCACTCTTTCTGCTAAAGTATACTTCCCTCTGCATCGATGCATTTTGTGGGAGCTGGAAATGCGATGGAAAAATCATTTCAAGTTCAGCCATGGCCCTGAATCATATGGCTGACAGTATACGCATGTCACCAGCAATAACATCTCAGGCCTGGGAGAGACAGCTTCAGCAGACATGTCTGCACTTGATGGGAAACATATGTGAGGCTCCTGCAGTGTGTGAGAGCTAAATGAAGAAGGCTTTAATCTTCCCTTCAGCTGCACCAGGGCTACCTGCTTTTATGTCCAAATGAATACAGTGGCCTAACCAGATAATTGCATGTTTGCGGCACTTTTTGGGGCTGGTGTCTTCACACACCCTTTTAAATGACCCAGTTTGGCTGTGAGGAGGTTTGCTTTAACAGTAAGAAATACGAGGGTGTCTAAGGAGAGCCGGAAAGAGACAAAGTGGGGAAAAATGCAGAAATGTAGGGCTGTAACTAACAATTATTCTTAATCAAATAAAACAAAACAAAATGTAAAAATACATTAAATATACATAAATCACATAACATTAAGCATTATATATTTATTATATATAAATCATATAACATTAAAACCACCTCCTTGTATCTACACTTATTGTCCATTTGATCAGCTCTACTTGCCATATAGGAGCACTTAGTAGTTCTACAGTTGCAGACTGTAGCACATCTGTGTCTCTGCATATTTAATATTCTATAATTAGTAATAGGAACCATGTTTAAATGTAAGTGCACATCAGCTTCCTGGGCTCAGCAAAGTACAGCATTGAATGTTGCTTTATATCAGAATTTCATTCAAACATTCTCCCTGTTAAGCTCTTTCTGCTAGCGCACATGAATGCATCAGCATGTGTGCACATCAGAAATGGCTTTGTGGTGTCGGTCACAAGTATCAGTATCTCCATCCCCGATACTGATACTGTGCATGGTGCATTGGTGCAAATATTGATACAAACCAGTATCAGTACAAAACTAAGGAGTGATTGGGTTAAGGTGCAGGTATGATACTGATGTGCTGGCGTGGGTTACGTGATGGTTGAATACGCTGATATGGGTTAAGTTAATTGTGACTTTAGGTGTCCAATTAAAATGCATAACTAAAAAATAAAAAATGGGTATTGTTCTATTTTCACAGCATTATGGACTCTTCCAGTCTTATGTGAAATAAAAATAAGAATTTAAACAGTTCATACCAGGAGTAAAGGACGCAGCAGAACAAAATTGCAGTTCCCAGACCCTTCACAATGTTGCGGTCACTCTCTGATCCAGACTTGTAGGGAAAGACACAGACAGTAACGTTCTTTCCATCTTGCAACACCGCTGAGAGGGAGAGAGAGAGAGAGGGGGAGAGAGAGAGAGAGAGAGAGAGAGAGAGAGAGAGAGAGAGAGAGAGAGAGAGAGAGAGACAGAGAGAGAGAGAGAG